>PVIW01000509.1:83463-473814 GCA_004026585.1 Noctilio leporinus
GTTGTCCATGTCCATGGTTCCTTTATACTAGGTTCTTGTCTAAGCTGCTCCCCTTTCTTGCCTCTGCCTCCCCCCTCCCCCCAACCCCTTTCCCCCTGACCACTGAAGGCCTATTCCTTGTATTCATATACTTGGTTCTGTTTTGCTTGTTGTTAGTTTTGCTCATTATTGTCCCATAATGGGTGAGATCATATGATATCTGTCCTTCACTGACTGGCTTATTTCACTAAGCATAATACTCTCCAGTTCCATCTATGTTGTTGGCAAAGGGTACAAGTTCCTTCTTTCTTTCTGCTCTATAGAATTCCATTGTGTAAATGTACCAAAGTTTTTTGATCCAATCATCCACTGATGGGCACTTAGGCTGTTTCCAGCACTTGGCTGTTGTAAATAGTGTCGCTATGAACATAGGTGTGCACAGGTTCTTAGGAATTGGTGTTCATACTCTCCTCCTATTCCCACCCTGCCCCCAGAATCTATTTCCTTGATTCTCAGTTATGTGAAGTTCAGATACTGGTTGACTCAAGTCTAGTGAGGTAACTATTGTTAAAAGCTAAGCGTTACATATTCTTAGTTTACAAACAGAGTGTCTTTAAATCAGTAAAAACCAAGATGAAACACTGGCATGGAAATTTTTAAGTCTTTCATCTGCTATACCGACAAAGAATTGTAATAGCTCAGCATTATTCTGTAGCCACTTATTACATACTTGCTTGAGTGAACAGGCACTTGGCTAGATCCGAGTTGGAAGAAACTCTCTTAAGTTTAAAAGACAAATTTAGCGAAGGTTCACCAAGTTCCAAATTCCCTCGTGGGCTGGGGGAAAATATTGCTTAGACTGTGTTTCAGAAGGGCATTTAGTATAAAACTTGGAAAATCCATGTGAGTAGGCAGGAACTGTTTTTAAATGAATGTTGCATGGCTTTGATCAAAACAATTAAATACCCACATCAGTTTTGTCATCCGTTGATACACACATGGCAGTATCACCCGTGCGCACGGTGCACTGCTCCAGCCCAGCGCGTGCCCCATGCTTCATGCTAAGGGGTGTCATGAGCACAAGCTGGCTGTCACTCTTAGGCCACCTGGCCTCGTCACCGCGTTCTGGCAGGTCCAGCATTCCCTCCTGGATGTTTACAGCACCTCCCTGGAAGCCATGGCCTACGTGATGTAAGTTCAGGATCTTCCAGGAGGATTTCCCTTCTTTTCCTCACCGATACACCTGACTTCTTAAGAGTCCTCTTAGTTGTGCCTTTAAAGAACATGCGTCTATTCGGGAGGATGGCTTCATTGTCAAGTTCTGACTGACATTCTTGTAGTGGATTCACTTCAGCAGCGGGGGTAAAAATCTGTATTTTTAAAACACAGAATACACTAAAGCCGGAAATGTCCAGGCCCTTGCAACAGTAGAAGAATATGCTAGAATGTACTAGAACAGGGGTCCCTGGGAAACTGAGACACATCTGTGGGTGCGTGGGAACGGGACATCAAAGAGGCATCTAGCAGGATCAGGAAAGCTGAGCACGAACCTTGTCCCTTGTAGAAGTTTGTCCCTGAAAATAAAAACTAATTTTTATCTATACAAAATGTAAAAATATGAATGAATGATATAATTTGCTTTTAAAGTGTGGAGACAGACATCCTCCTACACTAATAATATCATAAACAATAGATTAGAGATTTCCGCAAGGCAATTTGATAATATATATCTAAAAATTTAGAAGTGTATGTATCTTTGGGCTTTACTTTCAATTCTGAAAATTTATTTTGCTCAAATAATCGTAGATGGGCAAAGAGAGAGCAATATCATCATTTCTAATAGGGAAGACTTGGAAGAAAATGTTCGCTTTATTATTTTTGCTGGCCTGTATTTTCTGTAGTAAACACGAATTAATTGTGTCCTATGAAATCAGCAATACAATTGGTGGAGAAGAAAGTTTGGTTGTGGTCGATGAACCCAGGCAGCCCAGAGAGTGCTCCGGGCCGGGCACGTGTGCGAAACCTACGCAGGCCTCCCCTAGCAGCAGGGCCCAACACACCAGGCGTCGGTGACGTGGTCATGTTTTGAGAAATGGAGACAAAATTGGAAAGTTTCAGCTGATGCAAACGTGTGCATTTCTGAAAATGGCTTGTAACTTCTCCTGCTTTTTAATTTTTTAGCTATTTAATTATTTTACTTTTAGAGAGGGGGAGAGAGAAAGAGAGGGAGAGAAACATCCACGTGCGGCTGTCTCTTGCACACCCACAACCGGGGCCGTGGACCGCAGCCCAGGCCTGGGCCCTGACTGGGAACTAAACCGGCCACCCTTTGGCTCCCAGGCCAGCGTTGAACCCAATGAGCCACACCAGCCAGGGCCCTCGTGCTTTTTAAAATACACCTAAATATACACAAAAATATACGCAACCATTAGCATCTCCTCTGTCAAAACCTTGGAGGTTTGAATCGAGCCGCTGCGTTTTTCCGGAGCAGCTTCAGGGCCAGGCAAGCGTGGCAGGCAGCATCCCTCCACCCAGAACCGATCTGCGTTTGTATCGAAACAGCCAGGGACAAACAAAAATATGTGTATAAAGCGTTAACTCGGAAAGATGTGCAGGAAGTGTTCACTGGGAACCGAAAGATTAAAAACGACAGTTTTGCCTTCCATCTCATTTTCCGCAAGGGTTTTGTAGCTCACGGTATTATTTTTCCTTCTCAAACATTTTCAAATATTTGATCTCTGAAATGTCACCAGCTCATCGCAACGTTTAAAATGGCTACCTGTTCCAGCATGTTTGCTCTGGGTTCCCGGATGGGCCACGGACCGGCGGCACAGCCTCACGCCTCACCGTCCTCCTGGAAACGGGGGCTGCGCTCCCACCTCAGGATGTTCCCCAGCCCCACTCGGGCACAGCCCTGCTGGGAGACACGTGTTTTCCCAGCCGGTTGCTTCCAAACCAAATGGAACATCTCGCCGGCTAAAGATAAAACTCCCAACTTCCTGACCTGTCTTCCCCATTCTCTGACAGCGTGGACATGTACTGACTTGTCTGAAAACGGCCAGTTTGTGAAAAGGGACACGTTGTCCAAGAAGTAGTCACACTATGAAAGACTCCTTTCAGTTTGTCTGCCTGGACAACCCACCGGTCACTCCGATGGAGGCAGAAAAAGCACACATTTTCTTTCGAATAGTTGGTCGGTTGACACCGTTGCATGTTATGTTTTCTATCGGCTAGTTCCGGCATTACAGTATCTAGAAGGAAAAATTCTCATTGAGTATAAGGGTTTAAGCCAGGATCAAACTACTGCGGTCACGGTTTCCGCAGACGGTCCTGCTGCTCAGGGACAAATGCACCGAGTGGGAAAGACGCACCCCGTCTGCCTTGGCCTGAGCCAGGACGCAGGCTTCCCTCTGTGCGTCCTTCCCAGATGTCTACCAGGACGGCAGTGTTGTCACCTTTGACCCTTTCGTAGGTTGGATTTCCAAAAGCAACAACAATAAACACACACGGTGGAAGCCAGTGATCCGGCCCCGCCCCCGACTGATTTCACCCCTGTGCAGAGTTGCACAAAGCCGGGAAAACCAGAGCAGATCAAATCCGGAGCCTGCAGACCTTGGCTCCTTGCCCAAGAGGAAAGCGTGTGGCCTTTCTGAAGAGCTGCTGTCCTGTCCCTTTGTCACAGCCGTCTGTCCTTTCACCATTTTCGTTCGTGTGCACTGTGCGTGGCTCCGGTGCACAATTCAGTGCCTGACCCTGGGTGTTCTGGACTGTTGGAAATGGGCTGATGTGGGAGAGTGAAAATGCGGACCCAGGCTGGTGGGGTATAAGTCAGCTATAAAATCACTCAGTCTTCCTCAACTAGGCGAATGGAATTTGTTTACATAAATCTAATTCCACCAAAGGGTTCCAAACTGTGAACTAATTACATGATCTCATTTCATAGCCTTTCCGAAGTTAATCTCTGAATTAGTAACCTTTTGCTTGTCTTTTAAGTGTCATCTGCTTTTTCACATTTCATTAGGTATCAAAACCAAGACAGACAATGCCCTTGGTGGTCCCTGACATCCGTCCCTGCTCAGCAGCACTGGGGCACCCCAGACCCGGGGGCACCCCTTCTCCCAGCCCCCCCCCCACCCCCATAACCTCTTCTCCAGTCCCCACCTCCAGGGAACCGCCTCGGAGACCAGCCAACACCGGTTTCTGACCTTCCCTCCTCACTGCTGACCCCGCGGGCTCCTGGCTGGTCAGCTTCTCCACCACGTGGAGGCCCGTGGGCTGCAGTCAGCCTGCACCGGTGGCCTCTGCACCTGCCCCGCTCCGGGCTTCTGTGTCCACTGCGACCCTGTGTCTCCGCAGGCCTGGGCCCCTTCCCCGAGGGACCCAGGAGACGCCAAGGGCCCAGACTGGCTCTTGATGCAGCAAGACCAGCGCGGTGGCCGCATTCTCTTCAGGACGTGCAGAAGCCACCCCACGATGAGGGGGTGAAGCTCAGGCTGCCAGAGAAGCCACCTGGGCCCTGGAGAAGAGCCTGGCCGGGCCCGGGGGACCTGCAGGCCCAGCTCTGCCTGTATGGCCCCTCAGCTCCCGGACGTCCCGCAGAACCACATCCTGGGCCCGCAGGTGAAGCTCACCAAGAAGATGGGCAACACCTGGCTCACCTCCCAGGCTGCCGGCCCGGGCTGGGCTGGGTGGGTGTCCCTTTGAAAGGCTCCCCTTCGAGCACCACCGGGAGCCTGTGGAGCCAGAGGCCTTCGAGGGCCCCTCTGCACCCCCTGGTGCCTGGCTCCTGCCCCAGCCCCTCCCGGCAGCCACCAGGCACCACCAGGTGCCACCAGCCAGCCTGCGCCTCTCCCAACCTATGGACCCAGTGCAAACAGTGAAGCTTTTTGCAGAAAAAAGCAAACAAACAAAAACAAGAGCGACAAAGTACAAACTTATTGATATTTTGTCAGGTCTCAAGATAATGAAACATATTCTATCCCAACTTGGATCGACAGAAAATGTGGGTGCCAGGAAACACAAGCACAGATCGTTATGGGCAGCAATATCGTAAAACCCGTTTTGAAAGTCACCCTAAGAGAACAGTTATCTTGCTGGATTCAGCTTTCATTTCCCATGGAAATGATGTTCATGAGCACACATGTCTGTCCCATCGCTGACAGCAGAGGAGTCCCCAACCGTACCCGAACCTCAGTTTTGTCACCTCAGGTTTGGAGCTCACAATGCTTGTCCCGTCTGTTCCAAAGGAGTGTCATAGCCGTAGAAGGAGACAGGGTATGTGACACTCTATTAATTACATACACGGTGTCCTCATAGCATGTACTGGTGAGTGGCACTATGACACCAGTACCTCAGCATAAGATTTGGGGCAACTTACTCAACTTTCCCAAGTCGTCTTTCTTCACGTCTGAGGGTGGATTATAATACATTCGTGGGGATAGAAGCGTCAGGTTGAAGGCAGAGTGGCATTCGCTACGACTCCTTTGTTTTTTTAAAGGAACATAAACTCAGGTGGAAATAGTCTAAACAAAAAAACAAAACAAAACAAAACAAAAAACAAACAAAAAAACCCCTGCGTATCTAAAGTCTCCAGTAACCATGGCAAAGAAGCAGCTGAGCTTCAAATCCTGCTGGAACCAGGACTGTGAATGTTAATGAGACTTTCTCCCTTCTTGCTGCCTGTTGTTTTTATCCTCCAACGCCCTCCCTGTGGCTGGGTGCACAGCGCCCGCAACCATCTCGCCATTTTGCCGCAAGAAGGGAACTTGACAGTGGTCCCCTCCTTGCCCCTCCAGCCTGACACGGGTTGCGAAGTCCCAGGGAAAGCCTTTCATTGGCTCGGGTCGGGTCAGGGGCCCTGGGTGGGCGAGTCACTGGGAGCCCCAACGTGAACCGGGGAGAGAGAGAAGCAGCTTCCCCCAGGGAGAGGGGTGGTACCCCCAGACCTGAGGGGGTCCCGAGGCAGGCAAAGCAGTGTCTGCTCCCACAGAAGCTCAGACGGCTGGCCGCGCCGGGGCCTTTCTGCCCCTGCAGGGACACCTCTGTCAGGTGGGACCCACAAAACCTCCTCCCATGCCCCGGCCGGGTCACTTGGTTGGTTGGAGTGCCATCCCCTTGCACCAAAAGGTTGTGGGTTCGGTGCTCAGTCCGGGCACATGCCTAGATTGCCGGTTCGATCCCTAGTTGGGGTGTGCAAAGGAGGCAACCAATCAAGGTTTCTCTCTCTCTCTCTCTAAAATCAATAAACGTATCCTTAGGTGGGGATTAAAGGGGAAAAAACCCTCCCTCCTTCCAAGGGCGACGTGAGGAACAGCCTACGGCCTGGCTCTTAAGGTGCCTTGCACGTCGGAAGAGCTGTTGCAGGGAGAAGGGGACCCAGGTTGTCTGTCGGCACCTTGGTCGCCGCTGAAACGGGCCCAGGTCAGAACCTTGTCAAGGTGCAGAGCCAGACGCCAAAGCGACTCTGAGTCTGTTTTGTGAGGAAACAGCCCGATTCCAGAGGGGTTTTATTATTTCCACAGCGAAAATCGGATTCCTCCCTGAAATCACGCGTGCGATGGCCTCGGGGCTATGGCGGACGTCTTTTTCAGTTAGGAAAATGTAAATTACCAAATACATTATTTACAATGTGCACACAGATGACTGTGTTTGAGAACAGAGACGCTGGCAGACCCTCTGATGTTATGCCAGTTTAAATCACCTCCCTACTGCTTTCGGGCCTTTCCGTAGCACTTTTCCAATCTTGGGCAACTTGGGGGGTGGCCTGTGACGGAACGTGTTCTGCCGGCCGCAGCTGTGCCCACCGCACGGCGCTGTGCATGGCCTCACGACAGGGCACCCGCACCCCACGCTTCCGTTGCTCCCCCGCGTGGGCTCACGCGGCCCGTCCACCTGGAGTGCGTGTCTCGCTGCCCGTCCTCAGGGCAGGCTTGAACACGCTGCCCTAGACACCTCCTCGGCCGACCTGTCCCTGGGGGAGGGCTTCTCTCCGTGGGTCAGCACGGGAGCAGGGCATTTCCGCTGGCACGTGTCAGGCCCAGCCTGTGCGTCTCCGCAAGTTGCTCCTTGTGCGTGTTTCGTGTCCCCAGGTGAAGCCTGAGTGCCGGCCAACTTGCTTGCAGGAGGACCGTGGCGACCTTCGGGGCTGCCGCACGCGTCTGGCACGGCCTCGGAAAAGTGGGAGGCACAGCGGACAGGCCGGGCCAGCCTCAGCTCCCTGCCCCATCCTCCGGGGGTGCTGCTCAGCGGCCAGCGGCTGGGGCGGGAAGAGCAGCGGGACAGCCCTGGCCTTGGTCCCCCTGGCCTGGAGTGGGCAGAGCACCTCCTGCCCGGGTTTGCAAGGAAGCAGCTAGAGGAAAAATGATGGAAAATAATATCCCGGGGTGAGGGCCAAGGTCATGGCCAGTGAGTGTGTCCAAACCCTGTCAAATTAAAGCAATTATTGGAAAACTGGGAGCTGAGTGACGGAGCCAAACGCAGGGTGCCGAGCCTGGGCACCAGCCCAGACCTGGGAGGCGGAGGAAGTGGGACAGCCCCCCCGTCGAAGGCCAGGCCCGCGGGCTCCTGCGCTGGGGGGCCGGCCGCCGGCCCGCAGAGGCCAAGGCCAAGGGCTTGTCTGCTGTCCTCCCCGGTCAGCCCGTCTGCTCCGGGGATCCCATGTGAACTCGGATCTAAAGCCCTTCACAGATGGGCCAGGACTTCCACTCTCGTTATTCTAATCCCAAACAAGCCACGCTACCAGCCGGGGCAATTCCCGACGGAGTCCCGTTGCCTCTGTGCAAACAGACCGAGTCCCCGTGTCTGTCGCCCCGCGGAACGCCCAGAGCAGGGGTCCCGTACAGAAACACCGCAGCTCCAGGTGCGGGGCCGCCCCTGGGCTTGGGACTGTGGGGGTGGCGGGAGAGGGCGGGACACTGTTGTGGGACGGTTTTACACTGTATCTAACTACCCATACGCTTCCTCCTCCTCTCTCCCCTTCCTGCGGGACGGTTTTCTGCGGCCTCGGGGCTGTGAGGTTCCAGAGGAAGGGCGAGCACTTTAGGATGACCAAATCACCGTCCCGGCGCCAGGCCAGGCTCGATGCGCCGCCTCACCGCGTCGTAAAAGCTAGCCGTCCTCCTGCGACCTGTTTTCCCAGGGCCCAAGTGCAGCCTTTTCTGTGATGTTCTTGACCTGTCGCTGTGTACTTGCCTCACACAGAGGCAGAACCAGACGGGTCCTCTTACTCAGACATGCAAGTGTTTAATTCTTTTAAAACGTTCCGGAGAGAAAAATGAAAAAGGACACATGTAGGTATATTTGGAGTTCACGTATGTTACTAATTCCAGCTGTTTGTTTGGTGATGGGGTTACTCTTTCTGGGTAATTTGGGTCTGATGCCTGCCCTTGTCCACAAGGCCAGGGGGAAGGGCCTCTCTCTGCTCCCCTCTTTCCCCGCTCCCCCGCCAGAGGAGAGGGGGTGAAGGAGTGCAAAGAGCCCACCTCTCAGCCCCTGAGCTGCGGGCCAGGATGGAGACCCACCTGTGGGCAGGAGATGGAACCACCCAGGTGGCCCTGAATAGTCCAGGATCAGCTGCAATTTTCATCCTCTGGGCTTTTCCCTGGGAACACTACAAAGCTTAGGATGCTGGAGGACAAGAAAACAAAACACAAACCAATAAAAAAAAAAAGTCTTCCTTTTTTATTCAAAAGCTTTCTTTAGTCACAGCCTCACTGCTCAGGATGTGAAATTGATCACTGTTATAAAACCTCTCATTTTCTCTGGTAGGAAAGTTCAAATTCGCCTGTGGACTATACGCCCTTCTTCGTATCTGTGGGGTCTAAGAAAAAGTTAACACTGTTCTTCCCACCTTCCAGGTTCTTCCAGCTGGGCTTATAATCAAACTAAGAGACCAGGAGAAAATCAGGTTTTTGCTACATGTGCATGGAGGGGGGGTAGGATTCACATAAAGCATGAAACTTCCAAAGACAAGGAGGTGGCATGGGGTATATGTAACACTTTAGACAAAGAAGAAAAGGGTGGGATGGGGTCTTAGATTCAGAAGTGAGGGGTGATTTCCAGTCGCTGAGAAGAGCTGAGCACAGGTAGACAAACCCTCACTGGGAGCTCAGAAACATGGGGTGCGGGGGTCTGGCTAACAACCCTTCCTGCCTGAAGCTCTGCACCCCACCCTTCACTCCCATGAGGTGGGGCTGCGTCCTGGGTCCCCTTCCTGGAGCGGGTTTCTCTCCTGAGTCTCTCCGGCAGGAAAGGAGGGAGACCACCGGGTCTTTCTGAGTCTTGTCTTCTGTTTCTTATTTTTTTTTTTTTAGACTTTATTTATTATTTTTAGGAGATAGGGGAAGGAAGAGAGGGAGAGAGACATCAATGTCTGGTTGCCTTTCATCTGCCTCCAGCTGGGGACCTGGCTTGCAACCTGGTTATGTGCCCTGGCTGGGAATCAAACCAGCGACCTTTGGGTTTGCAGGCCGGCACCTTATCCACTGTACTAACAGCCAGAGCTGTTTCTTGATAATCCACTTAAAACCAATATCCCAAAATGCAGCTTCAGGGTGGCAAAAATTTGAGTTCCCTTCACATCCAAAGATTTATGTGCGTGATGTTTCTTAACATGAATCCTCTTCCCAGCCATGGTTGTGTCACTAAACACAGCTGACAGCACAAGCTTCTTCTCTCTCCAGTGACAAAGGAGGACACGTTTGAGTGTGTCTTCTGCGAGATGACACCTCGCACTGCAAGGATGAAATATCCCTCGTGGGGGAAAGTGACCCCCTTCCAGGACTGTCGTGTTGGGGACGGAACCATAGCACTGAAAACAAGGGGAGATCGCATGGTCCCTCACGGGTCACGGTGGCCACCCCAGGAGTGGCACTGCTGACCCAACCCCTGGAATGTTCCCGGCCTTGAGGTGTCCCAGCGTGGGGAATGGTCATTCACTCGGTGTCCAGAGATCAGGGATGCGTGTGGAAGTGCTGCGCACACAGGGCTTGATGTTAGAGACCCATATGCTAGAGTTTGTTTCAACACTGAACAGCACTGGGCATCTTCACCTGCCCCACCGTGACAGCAGGTGAGTTCAACTCTACTTTGACTTCCCTTCGGGCTCGAACGTTCTGTCTTTACAGCTGCCAAACACCAGCAAGAATGTTAAGAGTACTATGTGAGAATGTGAATTAATGTGCCTATGGCATGTTAAGTGTGACGCTGGTGCTATTTTGTCAAATGACTTGTGGGAAGATCCCGAGTTAGAGCCTTAATAACAGACCAAGACACCCCAGACAGCAGGGAGAATGTTTCATCCGAGGAACAAGCTAGGGGAACTGACTGATTCAGGAGAGCAATCATTTATCGAGCACCTACTATTCCGGATGTTGTGTGACAATATCCATTCCTTCATTGACTCTTCAAAACAGTCCTATGAAGGTTATACCCATTTTTTATAGATGAAGAACACAATCTCTCAAAGAGGATAAGTAAGCTGACCCCTATCACTCCGCTCAGACACAAGGCCACGTTGCTCTGACCCCGTACGAATATTCCCCAACTCTTGATGGCCCCGTCATCAGGAAATCACAAAACTCGATTACACTATAGCAACACCCCTGAAGTGTAGGGACTTCAGTTGGATCACAAAGCTAAGACTTGGTGCTGAGAACGGGGCCAGCACGGAGCTGGATTTCGTTGAACACGTGTCCATCATGTTCGAAGTGATCATCCGTTTGCTGACAAGGCCTCTGCCTTCTTGGAGTGGCCGCCTTCCGGTCAGCGATGCCCGGTGCAATCTCCTGTGACAATGGTAACATTCGTTATCCGCACTGACCAGCTGGGACCCCTGTGTGACTGCTGTCGAGCACTTGAAACATGACCAGTGCGGGCTCAAGAGCTAAACGTTACATTGTATCTCATGTTAACGCATTTAATTTTAAATTGCCACAATATGACCACCATATTGGTGACTAACGTGAAGCATGAAGACAACGCTTGACTTACAGTCAAAATCCGGGCTCCCCAGGGAGACCACAGAGATGCTTTCAGAGGAAGCCTCTTGCCCAAGGACTCATGATCCGAGAGGAATAAAATCATGATTCGGCCTGAGTTTTTCTGATGCAACCTAAACCCATACATTTCCCACCACCTTCCTGTTCAAAATCACAGCGAAGAGAGTCAAGAATCTCGGGCTAAGGGAACCCCAAAACATAAACCAATGGGGGCGTCGAAGGACCATTTGCAGGAGTTGGAATGGACTTGAGGTTCACCAACAGCCCACGGAATCGGCAGCCACCGAGCCTGTGTCCTGTCACCACAGCCGCTGCGAGTTCACGCCAACGGTGCCGAGTGCCCAGACACGGCGGCTGGAGTGACAGGGATGCAGGACCGCGATGCGACTGGGCACGTGCCCTGGGTGGGTGTCCCATGGCTGCCGCTGCTCCGAAACAGCGCTTCTCAGCCTTTTCATCCTCACCTCCCAAAGGCGGCTCAGCATCCCACCGCCCTCCCCGGGGAAGGCCAAGGGCCACAGTTCTGCCGTCTGTGCTCTGCCTGCGTAGCTGCACTTCGTACAGAGAAAGAATGTGGCCTTTTCTCACTGGCTGGTGGCTCAGTGGATAAGGCGCCGGCCTGCAAACCCAAAGGCCGCTGGTTCGATTCCCAGCCAGGGCACAGAACCAAGTCCAGCCAGGTCTCCAGCCAGGTCCGTAGCTGGAGGCAGGTGAAAGGCAGCCATACATGAATATCTCTCTCCCTCTCTGCCTCTCTCCCTGCCCTTC
Source organism: Noctilio leporinus (assembly GCA_004026585.1). Taxonomy (NCBI): domain Eukaryota; kingdom Metazoa; phylum Chordata; class Mammalia; order Chiroptera; family Noctilionidae; genus Noctilio; species Noctilio leporinus. Next base: position 95,208 of record PVIW01000509.1, read on the forward strand.
TCTCTGGAAATAATACATTTTAAAAAAGAAAGAATGTGACTTTTTTGCTCCCAAGAATAAATTTCCATCAAGTGCTAGGTGGGTAATGGGACCTTGGTTGGGAACATTCTAGAGTGGATGACCTCTTGGCAGGGATGGGAGGCACCGGGGCAAAGGCCTGGTCTCGGGTTCAGTGCTCCTGGCCCTGCGCCCCAGGCAGGTGGCAGCACCTGTTGAAGCCTCAGTTTGCTTTCCTGTAAAATGGGGCTGTGGACAGGATGCCGGGGAGGGTTATGAACATTCACGAAGGGCGCCCGGCAGGCAGCTGGTGCTCTGTAAAAGTCAGCCGGTGGCATGATTTTAGTAACACAGAAGCATTCCGCCATGCAGCCCTTTTTCAAATCTCTTGTTTTCAGGCGGCTGTCCTTTGGGATCCTTGAAGAGGGGACATTGCAACGTCTGGGGACAGCTGCTTCACTCAGGTCTCCTCCTGCAGCTCCGTCCGCCCCTCCCCGTGCTCCCAAGGCCCCTCAGAGCCACCGAGACAGAAATCACAGGCCAAGCTTCCTCTTGGAAAACATGTCGTAATGAGATGTACACGTCTCGGAAGTCACAGATAAACGCTTCTTTGTGGATGTGTCTGGCTTAGCAGACTCATAACGGAACCGCTGCTGAAAGACAAGTCGGAGGACGAGGGAGAAATGAATACACTCAAATATGTAAACATCAACAGCAATTAACAACCCACTGAAGACAAACTTTTGAATTGTAATGTTATGCGTCCTTATACCCCTGGGACGGAACCTGGGGTGCATTGTCACTCATCCCGGACCTGGCAGGGTGTCCAAGTCCAGTCTGCAGGGGCAGCTGACCGTGACCCGGCCCCGGCCTGGGCACCGACTCAAAAGTCCCACCTGAGCTGCCACGGCACAGTCCCCATGTTCCCTGTTGACTGTTTTTGCTTTTCTCACTGCCTTGGAAAGGAGGGTTTAATGTTTTGCATTGTAGGTGGAGCTCATGCGTAAAACCAGGCCACTTTCTTCCTAAGGGTCCCCAGGAACCAGAGAATCACGTCACTGACCGGGGTCACGCCCACCCCTGGGGCCTGAGGGGGGCCCTCCTTCCTGCACATGGGAGGATGATGCCCTTGGAAGCCGTCCTGGAGCGGAGCCTGCCTGGCCTGCGGGAGTTTTCCCCGGGCTGTGGGGTTTTCCCAGCGTCCCCACGTGTCCCAGGGACGAAGGTGGGGAAGAGCTGGGTAGGAAAGGAGGGCATGTTAGCAAACAGCGTGGAGACACTTCCTGAGAGACGCCCAGCCCAACCTGGGTGGGGGCAGGGGCCGGAGGCACACGGGGTGGGAGGGTCCAGCCAGCCAAGGTTGCTTCTCCGACAAGAATTTTTATGAGTGGACCCAGAAGGGGGCAGCTGAAAAGAAAGGGAGCGGAGGGTGAAGAGCCCCACTGTGCGAGGTCAAAGGGAGACACAGGGTTAACCCCTGTGCATTCGGGGGATCAAGACAAGGGTACACGCCCGGCGGGGCTGCGGTGGGCCCCTCCAGTGCCCCTTAGTTACATGGCACAGACCCCCGGCCCAGCAGCCCACCCTCTCCTCCCCAGCGGGCCCACCGCTCTGCCCTTGGGTCAGCCACAGCCTCTCCCAATTCGTTTCTCTCCCCCTGGAGCCTGGAGTTCGGGGTGCTGTCTCTCCACGGCTGACTGGGGCTGGGGCGCAGCAGGTCAGGAAGTTGGAACTGATGATAAGCGGTGGCTTCGCTGCTGGTCAGGCGGGGAAGGCCCCTGGGTCACAGAGAGAGGAGGAGGAAGACGGAACAAACGCTGATAAGCGATCGGGTGACTGCCTTGCTGCTGAAGGGCGTCAGCATCTTCCCAGGGGCTCTGAAGGAGATTCCTTGTGTCTCCCACCTTCTGGGGCCAGCGGGGCTTTCTCCGCGGGGGCTGTGAGCCCAGAGATAAGATAAGGGTCCTTAGAGCGGTCAGGCCCTGGGCTTTGTTTGCCCCAATTTGGCGCTGGAGCTGTGTGATGGGCAGGCAGAGGAGGGGACAAGACCACCCTAGAGCTCCGTGGACCTGGAGTGGCTGAGGCTGGCCCAGTGTCCTCAGAGTGATGACAGCAGGCAGGAGACCGGCGATCCGACAGCTAAGGGGCCCAAAGGGAAATGAGGACACTAGAGTAAACAGAGGACGTGGGGAATCCCGGAAGGGTACGTTCCATTTTCCTTCTGTTAGTGAAGCTGCTCTTTTCCAAAGCCACCTTCAGTGACGAAGGACATCTGACAGTTCTGGCAAAGCACAGAGAATCTACGGGGAGGCAAACCATCCCCCTAGGAACCCCTGCGGCACCCAGAGCAGATCCTGCCCCCAAATGCGGCCAGTTCTTGGAAGAACTTTGTTTTCGATGTCCTGCTGCTCCGATAGGGGCCCCTCTCAAGTTTCAGGTTCCCCAGGAGGATTCAGTCCCAACCAAGGGCGGGATAATCAGCCATGGGTGGGCCTGGCCCCTGTGAGGAGGCAGGGAGGGGTGCCCAGAGGGTCCTGGGACAAAGAACAGACAGGTGGGGGTGGCCTGGCCCAGAGCAGCAGAGTACCTTTCTGTCTAAGAACCTCTGGGGACTCTTTTTTTTTTCTTTAAATTTTATTTTTCACTTGCAGTTCACATTCGATACTACTGCGTAATAGTTGCAGGTGTCAGCATAGTGGTTAGACAAAGGACCTCTTTAATGTACTTACAAATTACTGGGAGTGCCAGAGAGACCTGGGGGTGAGGGCTCTGTCAATACTGACCTCACCAGACATCAGGCCGGAGACGGGTCCAGACCCTCACGCCTTTGGCGGTCAGGGCCGTGGTGCCACCACACTCCATAGTCTCTGGAAGCCTCGCTGATTTCGCCTGAACATGAGGGAGAAGGTCGAGGATGCCACGGGGTTGTGATAAAACTTGTTCTGACCTTGGAGCCCCTGGGACAGGGCCGGGAGTCCTGCGGGGTCCAGGCTGCACTCGGAGACCCTCTGCTTGGTGGGGCAGGACATGGGCTTCCAAGGCTCTGCCAGGGCTGACCCAGTGAGTCCTCACCACCCTGTCGCCTCTGACCCTGGGCACCGCAGTGCCGCTTTGCAGGGAGGGAGGGGTCCCTGTTGCCTGGGAGGGAGGGCTGAACGCAAGGCCACCCGCAGGTCCCCAGATTCCGGGCCTGATGGGCAGAACGGAGACCCGAGGATGGGCTTTCTGGCCAAGTCCCCCCAGCCCGCAGCCCAGAGGGGCAGCTCAGCCCCGCCCTGGAGCCTGAGTGAGCTGAGGCGGGTGGGTGTTGGGGGTGCTTCGCCCTCAGCAGCTCAGCAGCAGGAGAAGCAGTGGGTCATGAGGGGGAGGTGTGGTCTGGTGTCTTAGAAAACACAGTTCTGAAAACAAACGAAAACTCTCTTTCAAAAAATTAACTCTCTTTTTGAGAGAGGGGGAGGGAGGGAGGCAGAGAGGGAGAGAGACGTCCGTGTATGGTTGCCTTTCACCGGCCTCCAGCTACGGACCTGGCTGGAAGTCTGGGTTTTTAATGCTCAAAAACGATGTAAATGTCCGTTGATCAGCCTTGACCTCCAGACTCTGGGGTTGGGGCTGTAGGACAGACTCACCGACAGATCGGCCAGCAGCTCCAGTGGGAGGACAGGGCTGGGGACGTGACGAAGAGGAGCCCGTGCTCATGCGTGACACGAGGCCAACTGGCCAGGACTAGGTGACTCTTAATGAGTAACTACGGGCCCCACAGGCTTCTCCTGTCTTCACCACACAGGACGTGCCGTCTGAGCTCCCAGCCACGCCGTAGGGCTCCTGGTCCCCTCCCGGGCCCCCGCGCCCTGACCCACTCCTGCTCCCTGGTTTCCACCCTCTAAGTTTGAGGCCTTTTTATGTCCTTACCAGTCATTCTTGAGCCTCCACCCGGGCGGGCAGCCCTCAGTTTCACTTTGGTGCTGGGGCCTTTGGCCGGTTGTCACAGTCTCTAGGTTCCACCACGGTGCCAGCCAGGAGGCACCACTCTCGTCCTGCAACCACGAAAAGGGGACCAGCATGGAGGTCATCCATCTACTCCGACTCCTCGGCCTACAGGCAGGGACAGATCCCGGTGGGGAGAGTCACTCTGGGCTGCATGGGTAACAAGGAAGGCACAGCGGGGCCCTGACCACGGGCCCGGACGGGGCGCAGCGGGGCTTCCTTGCTGGCCTCCCCTGTCTCTGCCTCATGGGCCACTCGGGCCCCCGGGCAGACGCACTGGGTCCAGCTCCGTGACCGCCTGCGACTCTGGGGAGCGAGCACCTTCCCAAAGGCCATGGGGGAGGAAACGCGTTCCGGACCTGCGGGCTCACACCCGCACAAGCTGGCTCCTCCCTCCGGCTCTCGCATCTCACTCCTGGGGGACAGTGGGGGTGAGGATGGGGGCGGGGCCTCACTGAAGTCCAAGAGGTCAGCTGACCAGGGGCCTGGGAGATTCGGGTAACGAGGGACTCTCACAGGCCCAAGAGTTCTGGACACTCACCGGAATGAACTTAAGAACATGGGAAGTTTTACGTGCTGCGGCCATGGCTACTGCACCCACCCGGCCCATGTGTGGGGTGCGAGGGCCAGCCAGCGAGGGCTCAAGGGACCCCTGGGCCACACCACTGTGACGGCCAGGCAGAAAGGCTTACCCTTGGCTGGGGGTGTGAGTGTGTGACCCAGGGCTCAGCTAGGTGACATCATTTTCCTTGGGCTACGCAGCGGATGAGGGGCAGGGCCAGAGCCTGTAGGAGCTGCAGGTGTCTCAGTCCTGTGCGCCCTGCCGCTGTAGTGGGCACTTCAAAATGACCAGTGACATTGGCTCAGACTGGCACCAGATGGAGAGCCTGGCCCAGGGGACTCAGGCTGTGTCCCCGCCCTGACGGGAGGCCTCAAATCCCTGTATGTGCTCCGGTCACCCCTGGTTCCAGCTGTCTCCGGCCCTGCCGGTTCGACCTGCTCCTCCTGTGTCACATGGAAGGGCGGGTCCTCCTCGCCTCCTGACTGTCAACCTCTGGGAGGAAAAGGCCACATTTTTATTTTAATTAGGAAAAGAAGTGAAAGGCCCTCTTGGGCGATTGTTACCGGAGACGGAGCACGGAGTTTAGCTTCCTCTAACCCTGGGGCTATTTCGGGGGACGCTTCGGGGGAGCACAGAAGCAGGACCACCCGTTGCTCCTGATGACCTGCGAGGTGCTCCATGATCTGTCCCCTCCCTGAGCATCCAGTGCCCCAGTGCCCTGCCCCTGTCCCGCTGAGGGCGCGAGACTCCAGGCCTTTCCACAGACACACTGCGTGCGGCGGCCCACACGTGCCGGCTCGCACAGTGACCTCCACTAAGGGCGTCTCCATCTGGCCTGGGCACTGTTGACATTCAGGGCTGGGCGCTCCTTGTTGTGGGGGGGCTGCCCACGCATAGTAGCAGCACATCCCCCTAGAGGCCTGCGGCCCCCCCAAGTCCTGACAAGCACAGATGTGTGTGAGGGTGCCTGGGGCCCAGAACCCCTTCTTTAAGGGGAGTGGGCTTCTTGATGCTGGTCTCTAGCGAACCACCCCTCTTTCGTGCCTCCACTCCAGCACCGGCTCTGCTTGAAGCCTCCGGAGCTGCCCAGCAGGATGCGGGGTCCGCTCCCGGTTGGTCCCTGAGCCTTGCAGGCTGGAACCCCATTTGGTGCAACCGTTGTGCATCCTCCCCACCCCCGACAAGACGGCGAACCCCCAGAAGTCAAGGCCTCATGCGTCCCAGACCGCAGTGCTAAATCCTGAGCACCAGCGACCACCTGCTCCAGAACCGGAGTTGGAGAAGGGTTGACTGAATGGACGGATGGCCAGTCTGCCGTTCTAGGCTGGCATCTTCCGGGGGCCCCGCCCCAGAGACACATCGCAGCTCTGCTCTCTCGGAGGTCCCTGGTGGAGCCCAGCCATGGGCTCCACTGCAGCCCCAGCACGTCCCTTGCTTGGAAAATGCCTCCGCCAGAGGAATCACCGGTTTCATCCCAGTCAGGCCTCAGGGCTCGTCAGCTTCTGACGAGAAAGGACGCATCTTGGTAACTCGGCGCTGGCCGGGGACTCTGGTTTGGGCACCCACGGTGCGTTCCGGACCGAGTAACCGCAGGTGCTGAGGTCCCCCGGTAGCAGCAGGAGGGCAGTGGAGAGCGAAGATGCGGCTGTGCGTCCACTCCGGTCCCGCCAGGTGCTGACCCTTCTCACAGTTCCGGAAGCCACGTCTCAGTGCCGTGCAGGTGGGGAAACTGAGGCTGTGAGCGTTTAGTTCCCAGGTTAGCATCACTGGCAGTCCAGGGATTAGACCCGAGGCAGTTAGACCTCCCGCTCCGATCGCTGTGCTGTTCCAGGTTTCTAGACGCTTCTATTCGTAAGGGCGACTCTCAAAAGACGGTTGTTCAAACCCGGAAAGGCCTTGTTGTGCCAGATGAAGGGACGGCCCCCTGCTGCAATCTGGGTCCCTCCTTATCAGTGCCACCCGCACGGAAAAGATCGTTTTGATGCGGCATTTGTATTTCCGCGTGTTGGAGGACGGCGTGTATAATCAAGTTATGTGGAGCAGCATTTACCTCGCTTGCAAAATTACGTTGACGATGCACGTTAAAATCCAAAGAACCCGCCACAGCCAAGATCTTTACCTGAAGTCACGAGGTGACCGATTAGGACAGTTCGGTCTTAGTGACGGCCCCCTGCCCCTCCGCCGTCACCCCTGCTGCAGCCACGGCCACGCAGCCCTGGTGACAGGCAGAGTGGACACACCGCTGGCCTCCCCTCGCCCATCGTGGATCCAAGCAGCAGCTTGAAGAAAGCCCAGAAAGTGGCTGAAATTCCGGTATCTTTCAGCAGTTTAGTAGATTTTATCACTTGTATTTCATTGACCGTGCAAGGTCGCTGGTCCCCGGCCTATAACGGGGAGAAAGAGTCATTCCCTTCTGTGTGCTGCTGAAACCACATTTGAGGGTCAGACCGACAAACAGGTCTTCACAGAGGGACAGCAGCCCACCCCTCTTGCTCATGCTGGCGGTCCTCTCTCCCTGCCCCCGTGAGGACAGAGCGGAGGGGAGGGGCCCGAGGGTGTGCCAGGTTAGGGATGGTGGCTGGAGACCTGCCGCCAGGCTGAGAAGCGGTGCTCTTCCCCCGGGACCAGGAGACGCAGGGTCATGAGCACACGCCGTCTGGGGAGGCTGCTTTGTGTCTGTGAAACAGCCTGCACACCAGTTACGGCTGCTCAGGCTGAAGGAACTGTGCCCGGTCACCCGGAGACATGAGTACGCATCAGGGGACTTCATTATAATCATGGCTGCGGTACCCCAGCTCCTTTGACGCCTCGGCCGCTCGATTCAGCCTCTTCCGCCTCATAACTGCCTGTGAGATTCATAGACTCCGATGCATAATTGACTTTTCCACCGGGAGGGGCAATGAGAGCGGATGTAACCCAGCCCTGCGCGGGTGCGCAGAGGGACGGCGAGGAGGGGAAGAGAAGGGAGACAGGGAGACGGGGAGACGGGGAGACGGGAGGGTCCCGGGGCTGTTCTCTCACAGAGGCCTCGCTGGATGCTGCGCAAATAGACGGCAGATCCCATGACCCAGGGGCCAGGTGTGCAGCAGGGCGGTGGCAGGCAGGGGGACAGGGCCCCACAGGAAGGACATGGAAGGAAAGGCAGGTGGGCCCGCAGAGGACGGCCCGGGGCTCCCAGCTCCGTGTCAGGAGAGCCCAGGCGGAGCATGATGCTTTGGGGTCCTCCTCCCCTGTCTTGCAGGACACAGGATTCCTGTCTTCGAAGCAAATATGAGCTAGTAAGGATGACGGGCACATCTTCTCAAGTCCTGAGGGACAGGGGCCCAGGGCATCACCCGTGGGCCCCTGGAGACTCAAGAAAACTTCTTGAAGAAGTTAATGCTCCAAGAAAATGCAGGCCTTGGGGGAGAGGGTACTGAGGAAGTGGCCGTGACCCGACGGGAAGGGCAGCAACCGGCCTCCGAGGCTGGGGAGGGAGCTGAGCGGTCAGGATGGGGCAGGAGATGTGCCTGGACTGAGGCCTGTGGCTGGCCAGGGTAGGGACAGCTGGGACACCTGGTCCTGACGTCAGGGCATGGCTCAAGGTTCAGCCCCCTCAGCGCCGGTGGTCGTTGGTACCGGACCGTCACTCAGCCCTTTCGCGGTGACTGAGTGAATCAAGGCCTCCCTGAAGGACAGAAGCAGGGGGCAGGCTTGTCCCCCAGCTGCTCTGCCCAGCCACCTGGGCTTCTGCTCTTCGATGACACCCAGAGGGAGGCCGCGTGGCCGGCAGGCGTATGAAAACAAAAACAGAAACAGCACGTACACAGGAGATGAAAGGATTTTCTACTCTGGCATGTGGAGGGTCCCACACGGAAAGGACCACGCGGCGCGGGAGTGAAGCCTGATTGTTCTCTGGTTCATCCTCTCGCTCTGCTCTGTGCTGGCCTCAAGTTGCTGCCTTTTAGCTGGAAATCCAGAGCCTGCTTCTTCCCCAGCTCCTGGAACACCCAAAGCAGCTTGCCAAGATAGGTCTCATCTCTGCCTGTTCTCCGCTTACGTGACCACTAAACGGCCCCAGTGTGATGAAGGACAGCCAGGCCCATGGTCAGGGGGCCATACATCACCTGTTAGCATGCATCGCGGACTCCACACCCCACCCTTGGATGGGACCCACTCTCCGGTTCATCTCCAGGAGACACGGCACAAATGCACCCGCCTGCCCTGTCCTCCCGTCCTGCCTATTACTTTCCAGGGAAAAAAGGAGCAGGCTGACAACAGAGGGTGCCCAGTATCAGCTTATTGACTTACAAGAACTATCAACCTTTTACCAAGATTTAAAAAAACATCAAACCCACCCTGGTTGTCTGGAGGGCCGGCCGGGTGTTAATTTGTCAAGACATGGAGGTAAATGGCGCTGGCTCGGAACATCCCCTGCTTAGCACTGGAGTCAAATGATTGCTGGGCAGAAGACCGCTTTCCACTTGTCAGCCTCCTAAATAAATAGAAAAGTAATTAACGGTGCACGACAGCAGAGGTATCAGACGGAATTTCATTAGAGTGGAGGAGTTGAGATGTCACCGTGCCCCACTGTCCAATTCATGATGCTTTCATGACAGCTTTCTCTCACGTGAATTCAAGGAGAGAAGTTTCTAAATTTCCTATGATGTCTTTACTTCCATCAGTGAGAAAAGGAAATACAATTAAACAAGAAAACACTTGAGTACCTGAAATTAGTCTAAAACTAAAGAGTTCTCCTCATTTTGTCATTTCTTTGGGTTCTGAAGTCCATGGATGATTCCCTTTTTTATTTGTATTTTCTTTTTTATCAGTTATTAAATATATGAATTTTGAAACGCTCACTGAATGTCTCATTATTATTATATTCCCTTCCCTTTGGAAAGTTAGTGGCATTATGCCATTTATAACAGCAAGAAGAAATGAAATTTCAAAGGAGGGAAACGTAGGCTCAGTTGGAAAAAGAAGAGTCATTGAAGGCATTTATTTCTAACCAGCTTAGAAAAAAAAAAAGAAGAAGATATTTGAAAGTACTAAATTCAATCTCACATGTTTGGCATGGAATAACCTAATTTTAGCCTATTAATTAACAATAAAAGTAGTGTTGTGTCTCAACCAATGAAATGAAATAATTAACTTACTGAGGAAATGGGGCCATATGAGTTTCCTTTGAGAGGGTGACAAATGACACTGAGAAACGTCATGAAAAGATTCTGCAAGGCAACCCTGGCACTGAAGCCTGTTTGGAATTCTTTGCTGAACGTGGATGGCCAACCAGTGCTCTGCGTCTTCAGATATTAGCTGTCCTGGCCCAGACTGACAGCCAGCCAGCCTTCTTCTAAAAGAATTCTGGGTTCATGGGGAGGCAAACTTTTGACCACTTTCAAGAACAGGTTGAGTGTCCAAATGCTCCCTGAGTCAATACTGACTAAGATGCTTTCTACTTGTGGAAGACATTCCAACACTTGTATTTTACAAATTTGGAATATTTTGTCCCACTTCACATAGTTGCATTCCTGGGGTGGGGGCTGGGGGTATAACTAGTCTTTCAAGTGGTTATTACAAATCTAAGGGCATAAATAGGCATGAGAGGTCATTATTACCACACGAGAATACTTACAAGGTTCAAATGTCTCTTACTGAGAAATCTCCAATTTTTTGTGGCTAAACTTTGCCTTTGATTGTTTTTTTTCTCAATGTTTGCAAAGACATGTTTCAAGGCCCTAGCTGGGTGGCTCAGTTGGTTAGGACATCGTCCCCATATGCCAAGGTTTCAGGTTCGATCCCCAGGCAGGGCACATGTAAGATTTAAGCAATGAATGCGCAAATAAGGGGAACAACAAATCTATGTCTCTCTATCTATCACCCCCTTTTCCTCCCTCTCTCAAATAATAAAAAAATTTTTAAAAATATTTCAGAGCCCTGTCATTCATTCATTCATTCGACATATAAGTAATGCGCTATTTAATCAGCTGTGTTCACATGTTATGCAGAATGCCACGTATGACGTGCTGTAGCCAAGTCTCTGAAATTCGGCTCACGGAATTTCTAGTTTCTAGAGCTGAACAGAGGGTGCGTGGAAGCTGGGTGGCTTGGCCCACATCACGTTATGTGGTGGGGAAATTAAATCTGACCTCTAGGCAGCCCTCTGACCAACGAGTACGGGCGTCAGGGAAGCTGGAGAGGCAAAGTAGAGCATCATCCTGGGAACCGCAAAAGTGAAGAGTCGCGTTTGGTGGATGCTTGACCTGCAGAGCTGGGTAGTTCAAGGGAGAAATCTTAGATGGTGTTATCGGAATGTGAAAGGCTCTTAAACATGACACTGACATGGAGAATCAACTTCAAGCTTATGCTTGCAGCAAATTCCCACCTGGAGAAGAGAAAACATTCCTCCCTAGGGTTAATTACCCATGGAGCCCTGCTCTCCAGGGGGAAAGAGAAAAGGCAACAGAAAACAGTGTGGAACTGGAGAGGGGAAGACAGCTCCTCCCACCAGCAGCATCGGTTTTCTTCTCTCCGCGGGTGGGAATCCCACTCAAGTGGTCCATCCGTGAAGTCTGATGGCATTTTCAGTTTCAAACCGATAAAGAAGAGGCAATTGACAGATATAAAGCAAACCTTTATTAGATGTTGACTCCCAGGCTCCCAATCTCTGACTTATAGGCCAAACCTTCGAGAAGGAGGGCAGGAGGGGCCCGGGGAGACAAGGCGCACCATCTTCCTCCAGAGGGACACCCAGTGTGACATGCGGCGTGACGGGAGCACCACGGTTTTTCGCACCAGACTGTCTCTGAATCCTGAGGTTGGTCCTGTTTGGGGACCTGCGGTCAAAGATAGCACAGCGGGGAAGACGGAGGCAAACTCCGAAACTGAGGGCAAACCGACCCTGTGTGCTCCACCCACGGGGCTCCCCGCAGAGGTGCTGCCTTTGAACTTGGAAATCTGCCCCAGGTTGGAGCTCATGTGTTCTCATTTGTTCCCACTCGAAGCTGACAGGTTTTAGCACTGGTTTCCCCCATCACGTGGCCATGGAGACTCATGGGCAGAAGGTGCCCCTGGAGGCCAACTTGGTTGGCATCTCTGCTCCTCACTCACTAGCTGTGGGAACTCAGGCAAGCGCGTTGACATCTCTGGGACACAGCCTCCCCATCGTCCAACTAAAAGTAGCCCTCACCCGGCTTTCAGGACGGTCAAGGTGGGAGGCCATGACACATAGTCTGGTTCTGTCCCGAGCTCAGGCGAGGCCCAGGCCCAGCCTTGGTTTCCCGAACTCCTCCTCCGGGACAGCGTCCTCAGCTGGGTTTGGACTCACCTTGCTCACCCCCAGGATCTTGGCTTGGGTGCACCCGTGCTCACGAATGTCTTGCCAGAACCTCTGCAAACGTCAGTGTCCGATGGGGTCAGCCTCACCCTGGACAGGCGTTTAGGTATTTGCATTTTGCAATTGAAACGCTTCCTCATCTGCCTGCCCCCTCTGTGCGCCCCAACCAACGCCTGCTGAGCTCCCCAGAGGGGCCAGGCTCCGGGCCACCTGGGCTAATTCCCGGCATTTTCCACCCCTGACACCTCCTCACCCGGCTCCGAGCTGCCCACACGGAACATAACAACCCATGGCAGGAAGTCCTTCCATGTGCAAACCGAAATAGCACTGGCCTTTGTCCGGCTGTCTTCCTTTCTGAACTCGTCCTGACGTAATGTCTGGTCTCGCCTGGTACCCATTTTGGCCACCTGACGACATACGTTGCCCCACAAAGTACCAGGGGATCTAAGTTGGCATTTCGGGCTCCTTGATTTGTGCGTTCTGACTCCAGTCCCCTTTCTCCCCCTCGGCGCCGTGTGCCCCAGCGCAGCCCTGCTGGGAAGTTAGACCCTTGTATTTTTCAACCCATTTTCCTTTGGTTCACAAAGCGGTCAAAGAAACTGTCCCCGCAGTTGGAGAAGGGGCTAGGTTATGTTCTTGGAAGGTCGCGATTTACGCAGCCTCATTTTAAACAACACACTTCTTAGGAAAAGTAAAACAGGGCAGAGCTGGTGAGCCCCGGGTCATCTCCGGCCCCTTCCCTGTCCGGACACACAGAGACGAGGCTGGGGGGCAGGTGCCCGGGGCGTGTGCGCCCCAGGTGGGTGGGAACACTGGCCTCCCGCCTGTTTTGTTGTTTTGTTTTCAAGATTACGTATAGATAACAAGAACAAAACCAACTCCTAGTGCAGGTTCCAGGGCTCTGCAGAGCCAACGTGTTTTTCCTGCTCAGGCACCTGGAACCCCAGAGTAGCGCATTTCCTCTCTGGGGGGTGCCTGCTCACCCCGTCCGCGCCCTCCCAGCCGGGCAGCCCCAGGTCGCGCTCCCCAGCACCCGGTGGTCTCCGCCATCCGCGTTACCTCGCCACGGGCCTGCTTGCCACCCGACGCGGCCTGAGCCACGGTTTGAAACCCTCTCTTGATAAGGGCTGTGTTTTGTTTCTGGGCAACTCCAGTTGTTAGAAACGTTCCCTTCCAAACAAGCACACTCTCCCTTCCTCTTCCTGTCCTCACTCTCGGTGCGCTTTCCAAAGGGCTGGCTCCCAGGCAGGCAGTCCGCTGGGGCTGCACCAAAGCGGGTATTTTATCCTGGGCCCCCGCTTCTGCCCCTCCACCTCCCCACCCTGGCCTCCTGCGCTTTGGCTCCTCGTTCTACTTGTGCTTTTCATGGGAAGCTGGTCAATGACAACCCAGCTGGGCTTTCCTTTCAGCTCTTCCCTGCAGGTGTCTCTAGGACACGGTCTCTAGCATTGTGCCCCAGTCTCCTGGATCGTGACCGTGCTGTATGTGGTCCCCCAAGTCAGGGGCGCATGGGGTAAAGGGCCTGCCCCTCCCACGATCAGTCCCTCTGCTTTGGGAAGGACCCTAGGACTCCAGGCCTCCGTTCTGTCCTCTGGAGTGGAACAGGGCACATCTAATCCCTGCTAGTATTTTAGGAGTGTGATGCTATCCCGCTCACACGCTCCGCGTCCTGTCCTGCAGCCTTTGGAGGATGGATCTGAACGCTGGCGCCGCTAGAACTGCTGTCCGCTGACCCACACTTGGACCAGGGCGCATTTTCTCACCTTGGTTGGAATATTCTACTTGCACTAGGGCCACTCTCTGCACCTGATTTTGTTTGTTAGCACAGCCGTACCCTCTGATACCTTTTTAAATCCTGATTCCTTTGTATGTCTTTAGACCTCCTCCCAACTTTCATTGTGCACAAATTTGACCCTCAATACCTTGTACGTCCGCAGCATCAATAAAAGTGCCTGGGCAGGGTGCGGGTCCGCAGCTCTGAGAGAGCCTTACAGCTGCAAATGAGCGATTGGATGGTAGCAGCCAGGTCAGTGCTGTGAGGCGGAGGTTAGACAAACACGGGGCAGGAGGCTGCTGGGCAAGAGTCGGAGTTGCCCGTGGGCTTCATGTCTAGCCTGTCAGAGGTGAAGAGGAAGGGATACAGAGATGATTATCGATGTGTGTGTCTATGCACCAGAAGTTGAACACCTATTTCCCGCCCGTCTGCTCAGTGGGCCTAGGAGCAGGGAACATTCCAGTCACATCGGGCCCCCTAGGTCAGCTTTTAGTGCAATTCTCCTGTAAAAGGGACCAGGGCTCCTTGGAGAAACGGCTCATTCTAGGGAGGCCAGGGAAGGTAGGAGATGAGCCTGGGGCACCTGGTAACCACGGAAAGTGAGGAGGGGCTCACAGCACATCAGGGTGGGGACCCGGGAGCCAACCTGAACACGCTGTCAGTGACCAAAGCTGGCATGATAGGCGCAGAAAAGTAAATGACTGAGTGTTACAGCTCAGCATGTAAAACAGATCTGCAGGAGTCCTCGTGGACATAAAGAAATATATTAATGGAAGAAAAGGGACAGGTGTCTCTTACAGAAGAACCCCAAATATTTATGTAGATGTCTCCACCCATGCACCCCAACCCCCTGCCTTGGATGTGGCTGGACCTAAGGGACTTGCTTCCAAGGTCTGGCGCCCAGCGGGGGAGTGGCGGAAACTGGACAAACTGGTTAAACGCTACCTGGGTCAGGTGATCAAGGTTCGTGTCATCACTGATCTGTCCTGAAGATAGTGTGTGTTCTTGATAAGATGTGATGGGAACAGCACTTTATAGCTGAGGCTTCCCCGGCCCCGCAAAGCCATTAACGGCAGCAGCGAGAAACGCGTCAGAGGAACCAAACAACAAAAGGAAGGGAACGTCTGCACACCCACCGCCCAGCGGTCCTCAGAACCGGCCGACCATTAAAAACTAGGAACACCTGAAAAATGAGGACAGAGCCAAGAATGCAACGGAGCTCTCCCTGCAATTTTTCTGCATAAAATTAAAATTTTATATCTATATATAAAATTTATATATATTATTTATATATAAAATATAAACTTATATATATAAATATATTATAAATATATATATTATAAATATATATATAAATTTATATATATTTATATATATATAAATTTTAATATTGTTAAAAAACAATAGCATGGACTATAGGTAACATTTCAAGTGTTCCGTAGACAAGAATAAGACGTCTGGATTTTCTACCAGGGACCTGGGCTGGCTGGGATCAGCGCTACCATCAGCTGGTTCCCTGAGTCCGACCGCAGCTTGGCTCCCCCGGGCGCGGGCGCGGGACCACCCTGTCCCACACATCTCAACGCCCAGTAGGGTTTCCACGCACTTTCAAAGCTCAACACAAGCAAAGCCGAGATCCGCAGCAAGTTTCCCTCATGCCATCCTTTCCCCCGTGTCTCAGGGACCCCATTCTACCATCCTGGCTGGGACTCCGGTCACCTCTGCTGTATCTCTCCCCCTTCCAGCTCCATTCCCGCCCTGGGTGCTTCCAACCCCCACCCTTTCCAGCACCTCATGGCCCCTCCTACCCATCCTGTACCCCAGGACTTCCCGGCCAAGGGACCAGTTTCCTTGGAAGCCCCAATGTCTCTCATTCCCATTCAAATAACACTTATGACTTTTTTTCTTTTTTAAAGATTTTATTCATTACTTTTAGAGAGAGGAGAAGGGAGAGAGGAAGAAAAGGAGAGAAACATCCATGTATGGTTGCCTTTCACCTGCCTCCAGCTGGGGATCTGGCTGGGGACCTGGCTTGCAACCTGGTTCTGTGCCCTGGCTGGGAATCGAACCGGAGACTTAGGTTCGCAAACTGGTGCTCAATCCACTGAGCCACCAGCCAGGACAACACTTAGGACTCTTAATTACGAGCATCGCGGCCCCCCACCAAGTGCTCCTTCCACCTAAGACACAGGTGAGGGGCCACCTAGCCAGTCTACATCACCCCAGCCCCCCGGTCCGTGCATGCAATGGGTTAGGATGCTCTGGGCCAGCACCTTCCGTGCAGGATGAAGTCCCTGGCCGGCATCTGGCTCCCGGACACCCAGCTGCATTTCCCCCGAGCCTCATCACACATGTAAGGGGCACCCGTGTCACCCGCCTTGTAGGGCACCCAACCCCCCAGCCGTTGCCTGGCTCCCTGACACCTCTGAACAGCGGTAACAGGCGTGTGCCCACTCCTCTGTCTCTGTAATTCTTCTTTCCTGGACGTGAATAGAAACCTTTTGGGTGCAGGGCCTTGTTTTATTTAAACCCATGCATTTGGTAAAGTGTTAGTTGAACAAGCTGCAGCCCTCTCTGGGCACCTCGGCAAAGCGTGGTTTGAACGTAGGAGTGTATGTGTGAGGGTCAGAGGAGGAAGACGGTGTGCGGGGGGGTGAGGTGGTGGGGGACAGGCGGTGCTGTCCTTCTCAGGCTGCCGTGCACCACGCCACGGCAGGGCAGCCGCCGGCTGAGGCCTCCCAGTGGTTGGACACGTGGGCCCCGCACCCCCACGACCTCCGCTGTGCTCCCTCCCACCTCCAGCACGGACCCCTGCCGCCCCTTCCTTCCCCCGGGAGCCTCAGCAAGGGCCTGGTTCTGTTTCTCTTGAGGCTGAAGAGTGAGCAGAGGAAGGGCGAGCCGGAGTGTTTGCTTTCTGCCCAGGGCTACGCTGGCCCTGAGCGCGCCTCGCTCCTGGTTTGGGGCCCGCTGACCTTGGGGCTCCCTGGGGCAATATATTGCTTTGATTGACCTCTGGATGTCTTGACTTATCGGCTTTGGATTGATCTATCAATTTAATAATAGTCATTCATCACTGTCCCTGGTCAGGCTACAACCCCCATTTATCTGCAGTTTGGCAAACATCATCAATAATAGATGTTTTGCTGATTCTGTTGGGTGACTAATTTCCATGGCATAAGCACAGGAAACCTAGCTCACTGTCAGAGCTCTGGGCTCCCCACATAACCAATGACCCCACCCATCAGCTGGGGCCTGACCGCCCGGGCTCTTTATCAGCCGGGCCTGGCTGTCCCCTCAACGTGTCATCTTGGGAATGACTTGGCCAAATGCGCATCACGGAAGGAGCGGGGTGGGGGGCCGGGGCCTTGGGGTGGAGTTGGGGTGCAAGGCGGAGCAGAACAGGACGCACTGGCTGCAGTGCGTTCTCTAGCACCTTCCACTGCCCTGGGCTCCCACCAGCTGGCCGAGCAGGGCTGCTCTTGACGGGTGGCCGAGCTATTGAGAAACGGTGGAAATGAGATCATCGGCCGGTGCAGATTCACTTCCTCCGGACATTTGCAGCAGGCAGGAGATTTTTTAAAAAGCTGCACGTTGAGCTGAAGGGCCTCCAATGAATGGCCTTGATGATGAAAGTTTCTGCTCCAAGCGCAGGCCGCCGGCACCCCACGCAGGTGTGAGCTGGTGCACACGAGCCCGTGGCCGGGCTCCCTAGCTCAGCCTCCATCCACCACGTTTTCGGAAATGTGTGGCCACCACGCACGTTCCGCCAGGTCTGCAGGAGGCTGCCGGGAGTACCTTGGGCTTCTGAACGCTTGGTTCCAAATCTCAGGGTTTTGTCCACAGCCCTGCTGGGAGCCGGCCCGGCTGGGCACTCCACGCCAGCGCTGCATGTTCGTCAGGGAAATGAAAGTCGGCCTCCCCAGGGTGGAAACAAGGAATCGAATCTAGCCAGCTGTGCTCCTTTCATCTGCCGGCGCAGGCTGTGCTGTCCCTGGGGCGCCGTCCGCACCCCTGCATGTTGCTGCAGGACCGTGTCTCCTGCGATGGGCACGTGTTTTCTGCAAGTCAGGTCTCTGTCTGCGAGCCACAGGCAGGAAACATGAGAGGGACTGTGGTTTTCCCTCTTGTGCCAGCGCTGAGCTGCACCCCAGGAAAACCTGCAGCGGGTCCTTCATCATCACTTGCTGAGGGTAAACCCGACCCCGGGAGGCACTTCCTGCAAAGTGGACTCTCCACTCCTGAAACGCTGACCGACACGAATCCCGCGGAAAGCTAATTGGGCCAGAAAAGTCCACACCCTGGCCCCTTACATTTTGCTCTTTATCACAAGTTGAGTCTTCTGTGTATAAAATAAGGATCCTTCTCTTTTAAATTTTTATTTATTAATTTTTGGAGAGACAGAGGAAGGAGGAGAGAGGGAGGAACACCAGTTTGTTGTACTCGCTTACGCATTCATTGGTTGCTTCTTGTATGTGCCCTGCCCGGGGATCGAACCAGCAATCCTGGCCTGTTGGGAAGACGCTCTAACCGACTGAGCCACCTGGCCGGGGCCTGTGAATTATGGCAGCTGTTGGAAGCATTCGCAGCTGTCATCAGAAACTGAGCCTATCCCTCCCCACCAAGGAGACTGCCCCAGTATAATGTGGAATTCCGACTCGTCGGAAAGAAATTAAAAAAGGATGAAACGTTTTTCTCAGCCTTTAAGTTCCACAACAATTGTTTACTCTGGGGAAAGAAAAAAATCCCTTAATCATTATAGAGAGAGTTGTTAATGTCTCACACCCTCACATTCCGGACATTTTTATGCAAATTGCGTAAGAGGGGCCGGGCCCTGCCTGGTGTGGAATAGGCCGCCCCAGGCGCGGGGTTAAAGACGCAGGTTAACCTTGTGGCTCGTGGACTCTGTAAGGACTCTGGTTCGCTACTTGCTTCGGCTACTGACTCTTGCCACCCTGCCCACCACGGATGGAGAGCCAACCCGTAGCTCTTTTCTTCACCCGCCCCCAATGGCAAACCCCCAACCTTTGAGCTCTTCTGGAAAACCAGTCCAGGCTGAAATTGGTTCTTGAAGATCTTTAGGAAGAGTCAGGAATTCAGTTTACAAATTGTTCTTTCGAATTTCTTTTTTTTTTTAAAACCTGAGTTTTGACACCATCGTTTGGAATGCGAGTGTGCCTCATTCTCACTTGGAGAGAGTGACAGAAAAGTAAAGCGGAGGGGTGACCTGAAATCTGTTTATTTTCATTCTGAACAGTCTTCCTTTCCCAGGTCTTTGCCACGGCGGTGACTTCGCTAGTATATAATGAACTCTAGTGCGCTTGTGATTTCATTTGTAAAATTCTTTCAGCGGAGCGGTTTCCCGAGAAAGAAAAGTGCGGATGTCAGCCGGGCCATGGGCTTCGATTCTGAGGTCCAGGCCGGACACAAGTGCTGGAGGATGCCCTCTGGGGGTTCCCTGGGGTGGGCTGAGGAGCAGTGGCAGAAGAGGAGCCCATGGTCACAGTGGCCCCAGCTTCACAGGGTCTTTCCCAGGGCTGCAGGGCTCAGAGGCATATTCCTGTCTGGATTTGGGGACACAGAGGTGGGAGGAAGGAGGTGGCACTGGTGAGTCTATTCTTGTGCTCTGAGGGGTGTCCCTTCTCCCCAGAACATCCCAGCAGGTCTTCCCTTGGTAGCGGATGTGACTGTGGAGGGGGTCCTACTGGTGGTCAGCTGGGGACAAGTGGGGGACAGCGCAGAGGATTCCGGCCTGAGGGACACTTTCCCCTGCGAACTGGAAGTAATGCCGCGACCTGCCGCCTCCTGGGCTGGACGGGGACAGGACATGCACGCCTGTTTCTGGGGGGGACTATTGTCAAGTTTGCTGAGTAGCCGGCGGGGTACAAGGAAGGGCCGTCTGGGGTAAAAGACAGACAGACAGACAGACAGACGGGCCGACGGGCAGAGCTGGGTTGGACCTCAGGCACAGTCCTGGTTTGTGTGTGGCCTCAGGGAAGGAAGCTGGTTAATCGTTGTGACTGGTTCCACATCAGCAAATCGCAGACACTGCGTCCACCTTGTGGGCCTTTGGTAGCATGTGACACTGCGTGTGCGTGGCCAGGTCTGGCACCTCTAGGCGCTCAATGCCCGGGGTCGTTGGTGAGGTTTGGGGGTCCTGGGAAAGGCCCTTCAGTCAAAATTATCTTCCCTTGTTCTGACCGGTGTGGCCCAGGGGTTGGGCCTTATCCTGCAAAGGGACAGCTCACAGGTTGGATTCCCGGTCAGCGCACTTGCCTGGGTTGCAAGTCTGGCGTTGGGTTGGGGCATGTCCTTTACCCTCATGTAGCAAGATGGCTGCTCTGTGTCCTTCCGTGTCACAGCCGTGCTCGGGAAGGGAGCAGGGGACAGGTGCAGGATATGCGAGCTTTCCCACAGCCCTATCTGGTCGATTTTATTCACATCCTCTTTGCAGACCTGAGTCTCAAGACCATGGCTAGAGAAAGGGAGAGAAGTATTTTTACTGGCTCCAGTCCTACCTCAATCGAAGTGCAGGCTCCATTACCGAGTGTTATGGGTGGAGTGGTGTCCCCTCCCCCAGTTCAAGGAAGTCCTAACCCCCAGTAGCTCAGAAGGTGACCTTACTTGGAAGCAGTGAATTAGTTACAGGTGTAACAAGATGAAATGAGGGCATCAGGGTAGGGCCTTCATCCGATACAGCTGGTACCTTATAAAAAGAGGGAGTTTGGGCACAGACACGCCCACAGGGGCACCACGGTGAGAGGGCAGTGCTACCAGCCCGAAGGCCAGGAAGCCACCAGGAGCAGGGCTGGGACAGGGCCTCCCTCACGTCTTCAGCAGGACCAGCCCTGCTGCCCCATGGTCCCTGACTTCCAGCCTCCAAACTATGCGACTTGTGCCATTGGAGCCACTAGCTGTGTGTCACTCTGCTCCAATGCCTGGGACCGGGGTACCTGCTGGGAGATGGGGCGGGGCCGCTGGGCAAGTGACTGGCCAACTCAGTTTCCAGGTTCACGAGATAAGCTAGCATTCTATTTTAAAAACGAACTTTGTTGGAGTAACGTGGGTTAACAGCCCCCTCTACATCCAGGGGCACAACATACAACATCTGGTCTCCTTCTGTCGGCTGGCGGGTGACCTTGCATGTGGCCACTCCCCCGGCCTCGCCCCCTCTGCCAACCGCCACGCTGGTCTCCGCATCGATGAGCGTGTTGGCTGCTTTGGGTGCCACATCCCACGTGACGGAAATGCGCTTCTTGTCCTTTTCCATCACTCAGCACGCAGCTCAAGGTCCAGCATCTTCACATAGCACAGGTCCTTCTCCGGTGCGCTGAGCGGAGTGCGTTTCTGGGGTCTGCTCCGTCAGAGCCCTGGGACCGAGGGCCCCCTGAGGAACGGGGCCAGGCGGGTGAGGCGCTCCGTGTGGTTAGAGGGCCCCCGGGGAGGGGCAGCTCGTTCCAGGGAGTGAAAGAGTGTTTCCGGCCGGTGGGTCAGGGGCGCCCATCGGAGGAGCGGGACCTTGAGGACCTTGTGGGCTGGGCGGCCGGGAGGTGGGGGAGGACATTCTGGAGCAAACAGTGCAGCAAGGGCTGGAGGCCGCAGACAAGGGGCCTGTGTGTGAACGGCAGGCGGTGGCCCTGGGCCACCAGGGCGGGACACTCGAAGGGCGACGCACTGTCGTTGGACCCCCAGCCAGTGGCCTGGGGTTGCATCTACACTCCCCAATTCTTGCGCAGAAGACGCGGCACCCAGCACACGTGAGATGGGAAGAATTGGAGCTGTTCTTCTGACTCAGCAATTTTATGTCTGAGCCAGTTCGCCTTGGCACCATGTGGGCCGGGTGGCTTTAGGCCTCTTCACAGATTGCCAGGCCCCTCGGGCCTCCTACCTGGCCTGTGAGGGCCTGTCGGATAGCAGCTCAGCCACTGTGACAGAGCCCGATGCAGACTTAGCACGGGCCCTGGAGGGACCCTGGAGGGACCCTGGAGAAGCTCTGCGTAGCCCTGTCCCAGAGTGAAACAGGGTGGAGGCCCAGGCTGCCAAGCACAGGGGTCTCGGCTGCTGAAGGCCACCCCCTCCTGCAGAACTTTGAGTGTGCTCAGCCCCCCAACCTTCCCGGCTGAGTCTCCCCGCAGAAGTAGACTTTTCACAGCTTTGTATTGGACCAGCCACGCCCCAACTCAGGGAGGATCAACTTCCTCCCCGATCCATGGTCACAGTGCTCAAAAAGGGGGTGGTACTGTGTCCTGACCCTGGATGGTTCCTCCTTCAACAGCTGTTCCCAAGTCCACAAGCACCAAACCCCAGGACAGAAGGCCCTGGAGCTGAGCAGCGGGGCAGGGGGGGCCCCCAGAGGCCCACGGGTGGAGTCTCCTCGGGCCTGACCATGAATCAGGGACATCCCTTGCTTCCTAGGTTCCCCTAGTCCAACCTGAGATGCCAATACTTACTCAGTGTACCGGCTTCTTACTGCCGGGGTAACCAGTTGCCACACGACTCACAGAAATGTGTTCTACTTCCGGGGATCAGCAGCGGCCCTCACATCAAGGCGTGGGCGGGGCTGAGCTCTTTCTGGAAGCTCCGGGGAAACCCTTTTCTCTGACCTTTCCAGCTTCCGGAGGCGCCCACATTCCTGACGGGCAGGTCCTTCTGGCGTCTTCAAAAGCGTCACTCCAGGTTCAGCTTTGGGAGCACATCTCCTTCTGCCCCTCCACGAGGCCCTGGGGACTGGCCTCGGCCCACCGGGACCACCCAGGACACTCGCGTGTCCAGGTTCTCAACCAGGCGGCAGGAGCTCCTCTGCCAGGTGGGACGAGTATTCACAGTTGTGGGGCATTAGGGCGGGTGGGTGGGGCATCATTGTTCTGTCTACCGCACATGCAAAAAGTGTTCTTTTTATTTTTTATTTTTTTTAACATTTTTATTTATTATTTCCAGAGAGACAGGCAGAGAGGGAGAGAAACATCCACGTCTGGCTGCCTTTCACCTGCCTCCAGCTGGGGACCTGGCTGGGGACCTGGCTTGCCACCTGGTTCTGTGCCCTGGTTGGGAATCGAACCTGCGACCTTCAGGTTCACAGGCCGGCGCCTTATCCACTGTGCCACCAGCCAGGGCAGAAGTGTTCTTTTTTAACAAGCACATTTTGAAAAGATTAAGTTAAAAAAAATTAAATAGGGTTTTAAAAATTTGCGGAACTTTCTGGAGGTGTTCGTGCGTCAACACATTTTACGGAATTCAAGAGAGAACTGTGTTTACCAGGGACGCAGCATTTCCCAGACCTGTCTGACCAGAAAGCCCTCCCCACCCTGCTTTTCTGTCACGTTCAACATTTCGGGGTAAAGTGGAAACAATCCTGGGCGCACAGCAGCGTCCCGCCAGGAAGGTGAGGTGGAGGAGGAGGTTCACCTCGGGCGTGGTTTGGGGTGTGGCTCCCGAGGGGGGGGTGTGTGGCTCCCACCTTCCCTGCAGGCCACCCGTGTCGCGTGTGAACAGAGGGACCCCGGGAAGCGGAATTCCTCATTTAGGACCTCAAATTCCATCTTGGAGGTGTCTGGCTAGGGTCAGGTTGACTTGAACTTCACCCTCAAAACCGATGGGCGTCCAGTCCAGGGTTCTTTATTCATCTGGTCTCACGGCAACATCTACCGGGGACACAACCAACCCCCCAGCCGCCTTCACCAGCCTCAGGGCCCCACCCAGCCCCTCCGCCAACGCCTCCCACCCCTCGGCCGGAATCACAGACAGCTGTCTCCCAAAATACCCCGAGCACTTCCCTCCCGTGTGTATGTATTTCGGGAAGGTCACAGAGAGCAGGGCTATAGGCAGGAGGGTCACGGTGACTCACTGGGCCAGTGTTGCCTGGGTATTTCAGGCCTGGGGGTTGGGGGGCAGGGCGGGGTGTGCTGTGCTTACGTTCATGGTTGGGTGAGAGGGTGGAATTTTTCCAAGTTGATGGCAGAGCCGGGAGGCACCCCGGCGGGCTGGCGATGGGGTGTGCCTTGAGTACCCCGCAGGCCCTGGCCAGCAGTGCCAGCCCCTCCTGCTCCGGTGTGCGCGGAAGGCCAAGACACGCGCTTCCCGGAGCCCCCGGCCCCTCCGCCCCGGCCTGCGCAGACCAGCGGGACCAGGAGGCCGCACAGCCGGGCTGGGCGAGCCCTCCGGGAAAACCTCTCCCGCAGGTTCCCAGCGCGTCATCGCTAGGCGTGTATGAGCTTCTACCGTGCTCACAGTCATAAGGTGAAATCATGCTGCATGCCGGCGCCCCAGGGTCCCCACGGGCTGGGCCCGCCTGGACCCAGGCCTCGGTTACTGTCCTGGGCCGTGTCCCTGGGTGGGGCTCCCTCTGCTCCCTGGGCGGCAGCTGTGGGGACAGCGTGGAAGATAACACGGGGCAGCTCTGGTGACAGTCCAACCCCGCTGGCAGGAGAGCTGGGGGCGAGGGGCAGGGAGCTGCCCGGGTGGGGAGAGGAGGAACTTGCGGCTCCAGAGGGGGGACAGGCTGGTGCTGAGTTCAAATCAGAAGCAAACAGACTCTGAAAATGTTTCCTCTTGTGTCATCTTCAGGAAAACATGTAAGCATTTCAGAGTGTTTCTGAAGTGGAAGGGAACTGCTTGTTTACCATGGTTTCTTCCGTGTCCCCAGAACGAGAAACTACAGGGAAAAACGCCCTAGGGTGTGGCCTTTGTCTCTGCCACCCGCCCAGCCAGGCCCCACCAGGCCCCACCCAGCCCCGCCTGCAGCTCGGGGCCTCATGACATCAGCCCTTATTTTTAGGGATGTTTGGATGTGGTATGTTTAGCAGGTTGCAGAGACCTGAGTATGCTGGGCGGCTGCCCAGGGGCCCTCAGCTGGTTCCTGGTGGCCTCTGTCTCCTGGGGGCTGGACATGGGGGGCCTGGTCTGGAGCCCCCAGGACTCCTGGAAGAGGGGGAGGGGAGAGGTCAGCTTCCGCGGGGGTGCAGAGGCCAGTCCTCCCTGGTCTGGTGTGTGGTGCAGCTTCGCTGGCCCTGCATGCCGAGGTGACCTGTATGTCGCCGGCCACGTTGGAACATTAACTCAAGTCCCAGCAAAGGCACGAAAGGTAGCTTGGACCTACCTAGCTCTTAATTCTCCAGGTTGTCCGAGTGTCTCTGTCCATTTGAGGCACAAGTGGCTGGATGTCAACACGGTGATATCACATCGCGTCTATAATTGGACACCGGGTGGCAGTGATCTCGGATAAGCCTACGGCCCGGTTAACGGTCAAGGACACAGGACAGACGAGATGGTCATTTTTAGAAAGAACCTCAACGAAGCAGCAACACACACACACGCACACACACGCAGCCCCCAAAGCACACTGAGCTGTGGCTGCCGTGTGTTGGGGGTGAACCAGTAGGGTCACTTCATCCTCCCTAAGAACCCACTGGATTCAGCTTGTGAGCCCAGACCCCACTCTTTCTGGCTCCGTGACAGCGACCAACGCTGGGGTGTGAGACCCCCACTTCAGTGCCTGCTCCCAGAGCCGGAGCCACCAGGCTCTGTTGGATCTGCACCCCAATCTGAGCAGCTCCTTACCACTCCAGCTCCTCCTGTCCTTTGTGGGCCCGGCCCCCAGCAAGTCTCTGTATGCCTGTAGCCACTTCCCGGGGGACCCAGCAGCACGGGGCACAGAGGGGAATGAATGGCCTTGGCAGCTGTAACTGACCTGTTACTCCCAGCCCGGTGCACCGTGGATGGACCGGGGGTCTCCATGCTTCATGGGATCCTGGCCCAGTCTTGGGGTGAGGTGGGCCGCAGAGACTACCAGAGGGGCTGCAGCTGGCATGCTGCGGAAGGGGGTTTGGGAAAGGGGGAGCCCCAAATGGGGTGCTGCATGTGAGCTAACAAGTCAGCATGGAGAAGCACAATCCCTCCCATTTCCAAACACAGAGCTGACGTCGGGGTCACAGACCCAGGGCATCCTCTGTTCCCACCTGGGTTTGGGAAGGGGAGTTCCCAGCTGCAGTTGCTGGTTTGTCCTGCCCTGGGTGGTGGGGGTAGGGGGCTGAGTGTGTCCCCAGGAGGCAGGTCCAGGGGACAGCACAGAGAGTTGAATGCCAAGGGACAAGTTTATTTGTTGTTATCTGATGTCAGATAAATGGCGGGTGATCCATAAGGAAAAGTAAAGAATCTCATGCAGCAAACCAAGGTATTTCCATTTGCGCCTGCTAGCCTCCTACGGAGGTGTCCGTACACGGTCAGCGGGGGTCCCCACAAGCTGTCAGGATACCGCGTCCTTCACACGCTGCCCCAAGAGCTGGCCCTGGTGGCTGTGGGGCAGCTCCTTCCAGAAGGAAGCCCACGCCGGCGTGTCCGCCGAGTGAACGTCTCTATCTGTTTGCAATTTGAATTTCGATGCAGCGTGATTTTAAAAACAGGATATGCATGTAATTTTAGAAGAGATGGCTGATTCCAAAATATCCCAGATACTACATCTTCCAGCTATAAATACTTCCCAAGTAGCGTGCATGTGAGCGATCTTAGCTTCCCCTCTAACCACCGGCCTTTCATGCCAACAGCTAGTGCCAGCAGGCTTTTATCTGAACCCTGAGCAGGGGACAGGCCAGCCAGCCCTGGCCACGGTGTCCCCCTATAGGGCGGTGCGGGAAAGCGGTCCCTACTCCCCAGAAACGAGCAGCCCCTGGGCTTGAAGTGAGAGTCTCCATCCTTCTCATTCCTGTCCTGCTTGCGGTAGCCGGGAAGAGGGCGTGGGTGGAAAAGGCCACTCAGTTCAGAAGCAGGGGACGTTTGTCCCTCCAGGTCCCCACCAGTGATGGCCGATGCGTTTCATTTCCGTGTCAGCTTACTTTCACAGCAGGTGCTGCCTGGGTGGCTGTTGGGGGGATTCAGGACACCCCTGGACTCCCAGGAAGGTGTCCCCTCTAACAGAGTGACATCGCTGTTGTCTTCGGAGCCTTGGGTCCTCCGCACAGCGACCCCTCACAGGGTTCCTCCACTAAAGGGGGAACGTGGGGTGGTCCTGCTGGCAGCCCCTGCTTCCTCACAGCCACCCTCATCCTCCTCAAGAGCCTATTCATTCCTGGTCGCAGGCGTGCTTGCACTGATGGTGCGTCCCCCCTCCCCGCGCAGTGGCTGAGGGGTGTTGGGGGAGGGGAGTCTGGATTCCACACAGGCGTGGACTTCGGGGACAGCAGACCAAGCGGGTGCCTCCCGAAATGACATCGAGGGTCCCCCAAATCCACCCCTGTCGATCCTCCCTCACGGGCACACATGGTGGCAGCAAGATGTGTCTCACTGTGATCGTGACCTTCCCTCCTGGTCTGGGTTCCGAACCGGGCAGGAGTGATGGGGAACCGAAGGGTCTGGAGAGACTGGCAAGGAAAGGCAGGATGGGAGGGTCAGAAAGGAGACCAAAGACAAGCTTTGCTGTGTGAGGGGCTCAGCTGTGTCCCCCAGAAAGGCTGTTCGAGTCGTCACCACCAGCCCTGCGAGTGCCAGCTTCTTTGGGAACAGGGGTTTTGCGGATGTTATAGGTCAAAGGCACTCGCTAGAGTGGCCCGGAGCCACTATGACCCACCGAGATCCTTAGAAAGAGAGAAGGACGCAGAGCGACACAGAATGACCTTGGAGGCAGAGCCGGCAGTGATGCAGCCACAAGCCAAGGGATGCCTGGGGCCTCCAGGAGCTGGAGGAGGCAGGAAGGGGCCTCCTCCACAGGTCATGGGGAGAGCGCACCTTGATTTCAGACGCACAGCCTCCGGAAGTGGGAGGGGATAGGTTCTGTGTTGTCCGTCCCCCAGTCTGAGGTCCTGGGAAACTGACACAGCCGGTTCCACTTGTTCCTAAAAGCAGACTCAAGGTGGTGAGAAACCCAGAGGTGACAGTTATCCGACGTCGGGCAGACCCGGAATCTCAGCAGTGGCTGTATAAACCATGGGCTAAGGAAGGAGACGTTCACATGCGGTCCGCAGCCGGACAGACCCAAGCCAGCCGCACCCCTGGGCCCAGGGAGGGGCCAATGGCCGGGAGCTCCACCTGCGCGCACGCCCTGGAGTTTCACAGACTTGCAGCGGAGGCGACCGCGGCGGACGGCCAGGGCGCTGTGTGCCGCAGTGACAGAGACGAGGGGAGGGGTGAGAGGTGGGGGCCGGGAGATGGGCCCACGCCAGGGCTCTGGGGAAGTGGGGCGTCGGAGAGGACAGCAGGCCTCAGCATGCACCCCGGGGCGTTCCAGCAGGAAGCCAAGCTTGCCTGCTGTGTGCTGGGCGGCGAATGGCAGAGGCCGAGTTGCGGCCCTGAGGGACCCGGGGGACGTGGCCGTGGCCTCTGTGGCCTCCAGCAGAGGAGAGAAAGAACCACCTGTCCGGGGCTAATGTCTGGGTTTAAGACAATTGCAGGAACTGAGTCTTTGTTAGGCGTCTCTGTCACTAGAATTGCTGAGAATGACAAAGCGAGGGACATCAAAGGGTCTGTATCCCAAAGTGACGGCCCCAGTGGTTCAGGAATCCCACTGTCACCCTGGAGACCTGGCTGGAGCCATGGTTCTTCCAAACTGGGGGTGGTGCCAGCCCAGGGCTGCGGAATAAAGCTGAAGGGCCTGGCTGGCCGTGGGACTGTGGGCAGCCCCCCAGGGTGGCTGTGGTACCGAGGGGGGAGCCGGTGGCCTGAATGGGGTTAGAAGAGATGGTCCCAAAGGCTCCAGGCATGTGTCAGAACTTGACCAGAGGTTGGCAGCAGACGAGACCCAGGAGCCAAGGAGGGCATGTGAACCGACCTCCTCCGTGCCAGCGACTGCCCTGCAGAGCACAGCTGCAGCCCTAATCTCAAAGGCCTGGCTGGTCGGGTCTAGCTCGGCTCGGTGACGGAGCATCACGGTGAGGGGACCGTCTCCGTTCCCCCAGGGAGGGCACTGCTCCGTGACCGCAGGGAGCTGGTTAAAACCTCCTTTCTCTTCTCCCACCTGGGCAGCGGCGTCACTCACGCCAATCTTACAAGGAAGACGGAGCGACTTGAGTTATGGAAAAAGTTCCCTCTAAATCAAAACTGTGTGTGTGACAGAAAGAGGTCCATGTCCTGTAACAGACTAGGGTGTCACGAGCCCTCTGTAACGTAGGAACTGGACTGGTCACCGGGGCTTATTAACATGCCCACATCAAGGACAAGCAATGAGTGTGTACTCAGTGGTGACCAGATGACAGATGAACCAAGCATGTAAATAAAACAGGATGGACACGCATGATGACGTGGACTGAAAAACGTCAGTGTCATGAAAGGTAGGTACCGGCGGAGGCTGAGCTGGAAAGGTGCCGTGCCAACCCTTTGGGAGCGGCCACTGGGCAGAAGGGACCCTGCGGGGTGGGGCTGGCATCTTCTAGCCCTGTGACGTTGGCCAAAACACGTAGGTGGTGGAGCCTCCAGAGTATTTTCAACTGAAAAATGGGGATCTTCTCTGCTACAAGCCAGGGCTAATGCTGCCTTGGAAAGTTGTAATGAAGTTGCTCAGCTCAGCGACAGCAGTGACGAATAATAGCGATGTGGTCACAGCCAGTGCATGTGGCATAAATGACAGAGATCCCACGTGAAACGCACACATCTCCAGGCCTGAAAGAAACCCTCAAGTCAAGAGTTCACAGTGTACAGAAGTGGAGATAAAAGTCAGCGGATGAATTCAGTGAGTATTGGAGGGAAAAGCAGTTCTTCATTCCGTGAACTTACTCATAATGAAGTGCGAAGTACTGCGAATATCCAACAGAAGTGCTGACCAAAGGATAACAGCTGGGAAGATTCGGGGGTTGCTGATGGAGGCGCAAAATGGGGTTGTTTTGGAAGAAAGTTGGAAAAAGCCACGGTAGTCTGCATGTTGACTCTGTGATTCTGTTCCCGAGAATGAAATAGTGCAAATGAAGAGAAAACGATTCTGCCCCGGCCTGCTGGTTCCGTCGGTTGGAGCATCGTCCGGATCTGCCAAGTTGGGGGTTCGTTCAGTCAGGGCACAGGGAGGGCCAACCAGCGAATGCATGAATGAGGAGCAATGGTGTGATGCTTTCTAAAATCCTCCCCAAATTCATAAACACAAGAATCAAAAAACATAAAGCTATATTTATGAGGGGGCACAGAGTTAGGATTATAAGTGCTTTGAAAGTTTAAGAACACAGCAATGGTTACTTAGTTATGGAATGCTAACTCTATAACATCTTACATGGTGATTAAAAATGACAGAGTGTGGTTCCATTCCCCAGCCAGGGCACATGACCAGGTTGCAAGCCAGGTCTCCAGCCAGGTCCGTAGCTGGAGGCAGGTGAAAGGCAACCATACACTGATGTTTCTCTCCCTCTCTGTCTCCCTCCCTGCTCTTCTTTCTGAAAATAATAAGTAAAATCTTTAAATAATACTAATAAAATAAAAATGACAGAGTGTATACAAAATAGGGTGTATATAAAATAACATCAAACAGG
This sequence comes from Noctilio leporinus, assembly GCA_004026585.1. NCBI lineage: Eukaryota > Metazoa > Chordata > Mammalia > Chiroptera > Noctilionidae > Noctilio > Noctilio leporinus. Next base: position 125,276 of record PVIW01000509.1, read on the forward strand.
ATATAATAGATTAGATTAGAGTCATTAAATCATCTATATTTTAAAAATAACTAAATATATGGAGACAGATGCAAGAAAGTTATAAGAAAATGTCATTCATTTTCTACTGGTAAAGGGGTTGGGCTCTAATGATCTGGGGTTGTTTTATTAAAAATATATTAAACGGCATATAACTTATTACTTCCACTTCTCCATATTACCTGTTGTGAATCTGTAACTCCTCAAGATTTGTATGTTGTGATCTCTATCAGGGTATGAACATCCAACTGGGGGTTCAGTGAGGACACCTGTGGGCTCCAAACTTGGGGGCCTATTTCCTGAGTTGGTCTGGAAGTACCACCTGGGCAGATGCAAGTGTCCGGGGAATAATCCTTCAGATTCGTGCTTGGTTCCCTAATACTGTCATAATAGGCTCTCCAGCCTTTTAATCTGCTAACTATCCTCTAATATACCTCAAAACAGCTTGAAACAAGAGTCGCTGGCTTTTTCCATAGGGAAGGGAAACGGAATTAGAAAAGTGCAAATCCCTCCAAGAGCAGTCTAGGGATGGGACTGGCCGAATGGAAATGTTGGGGCGTTCACCTGGGGTGCGGATCTGGAGGGGCCCTCCATGTTGGTAAGGACAAAATGCATTCCCAGGGCCACCCGTTGGACCCCTCACACACATGGGCGGCGATGCTATTTCAGCCCTGGGTTCTGGTCCCAGACACAGCCTGGAGCTTTGTTCTCAAAGGACCTGGTTCGAACACAGTGGAGACCGGCCTCTGGCTTAGCTGTGACCGCAGCTCTTCTGTCCTGGGAAACTCGGGCCTTTGCTGGTCCAGAGTGCCTGCGGGCCACACCTCTGCTTCACTCCCCTAGGGATCCTGTCCCTTCTGACGGTCAACTCCATTTCTCCCCGTCTTCCCCGGTGGCCTGCCACCTACCTCCATGCACGGCTGTGGGGGGCTGGCCTGAAATTTCTGTTTTCACCCTCACTGTGGGGATCCTTACCGGGTCAGCGTCTGTGGAACTGTCAGGCCCCTGTGTGCCCCCTCCTATTGGAAGGCCCACTTCTCCAGGGGACAGCTGTGGCCTGGTCACAATGCGGACACCACGGCCCAGAGGGTCTTAAGCCTTTGGTCTCTGTGACGCCCTTGAGGCCTGGGCTGGGTTTGTGGCCCATAGGATTCTATGACAGTGGTGGCCTCCCAGCCAGAGTCTGGTTCCTGGGGTTCCAATGGGCCCCAGGGGTTGGAGCCAATGTTGGAGGTGATTGGTTTAGACTTTGGGACGTCTGTCCCCTTCCAGAGCAATGGGATTGGAAGGTGGGCCGGGGATGTCAGGCGGAGGGGTGCTCGCACTAGCGGCGAGATGCAAGGGAGCTGGGCTCTCCCTCAGCTTCCTCGCGACGTGATGAAGAGGCGGAGGGGGGTGTTGGGAGCACCTGGGGCCCTACATGCTGGACTCAACTTGACGCGACACCAGCCACGGCCGTTTCTTGAAGCCCAGTTAATGGCATGTCCTCTCTTCTTGTAGCTGATACTCTGAACGTGGAGTGGTTGTGAAAAGTCTCTATCTGATAACCCGATGGACCGGAGCGCCCCACCCGCAGGGGGACGGCTCTCTGCAGAAGGGGTTCAGTAGAAATTGATCCATGGATCGACACACCGAAGCTCAGAGCAACCCTGGACCCGCCGCCCCCTCATCCGGGAAGCTCGGGGATTTGCTGAGTGTTCAGGGGACGCTGATGGCTGGGAATTGCTATTCCCACAGTCAAGGCGCTGCCAGGCGGTGGGGGAGGGGAGCCAGGGAGGACCCGGTGGGCTCGGGCACCGCTTCACGGGTGGGCAGACCCGGGAAGAGCCCCCTCAGAGTGAGCGGGGCAGGAGATGTCAGCCCCTCACGGTGCCCTGGGGTGGAGGAGGGTTCGGGAACCCCTGTAATGCAGCCTGGGGTCTGCGGGAGCGGAAGGGCGGGGGATCAATGCCCTCGCATGTCTGCCGGGCCTGGTTCTCGGCTTTTTGGACTTTTCAGTCCCACGCAGACACCAGCAAGCGTGGCTTCGCTCCCTGAGAGGCCTCCGCGGCTCTTGTCTGCTGGGGAACCAGGAGGCGGGTCTGTGCTGTTCCGAAGTCACCTCGGTGGAAACCGGTCCCAGGTTCACCAGCCAGTCTGGGTGCATCTGCCTCCCCCACCCACAGCCTCTTCCCCAGAGGGCGGGGGGCAGACGCCCACGGCCCCGGTTTCGGAGCCAGGAGGAGAACGAGACCCTCTGTGTCTGCCGGACGCGTGTGCGGCACGGTTCTGACACGACTTCCAGGAGCCACAGCTGACGGGCTTTTGCCCCAGGGCACGGCCCTCTGTCCCGGGGTCGTGGGTCAGTGTCCCAGCGCCTAGGTCGAAGGGATGCCCTGCTATTGTCACAGCCAGCTCCATGGTGCGCTCTGCTCCCTGGGCGCCGGTCGGAGGAGTGAGGGTTGCGGGTGACCGTGTCCACGGGGACGGGCGCTGGGCACCGGGCACAGAGCCTGGGCCCAAGGCTTGGACTCAGCGGGCTGGTGGGCGGCCCTACCCCGCCCCAGGGAGAGGGGAGGATGGGGAGGTCCAGGCGAGGCGCCCGGGCAAGGGGCTGGGACTGGACGTGGCCTCCGGGGTTCTTACAGAGGGTCGGACCACAGGCCTCTCCCTCCCCATCCCCAGGTATCCCCTTCCGCCCCCTTACTTACCTTTTACACCCTCTTCCCTTCCCTCAGGTGAGGGGCAGGACAGGCCCGAGGGCCCTGTGTCCCTGTGCGGGGTGACCCCGGCCTCCCTCCTCCCAGCTCGTGAGCCACAGGGTTTCCCCGAGGCGCTGGCCCTGGGCGCGGGGTGGGGTTTGCGCCTGAGGCAGCACAGATGGCGCCCCGGCTCCCTGGGGGGGCCCGAAGGACACGACCTTCCTCCCGGCCTTTCTTTTGGGAAAGGAAGTCTTTGGACATCGGCAGCAACTGAATAAATCTTGTCCCTTTGATAAGCAGGGTTCCGCTCGGCTCCCCGCGTGGAGAGAGCCCCACACTTCCTGCCATTGTCCCAGCCGATTGAATTTCAGCGTGTGCGACGCGATAACCTCGTTCCTGGGCCGCGCGGGGAGGAAGCGCCGCGGCCCGGCCTCCAGGGCCACCGCAGGGAGAGGCCGCAGCTATTCTGGGAAGCGATTTCCACCGCCGGCCCCTGAGCTCGGTCGGGGTGCAGCCCCGGGGCCGGGGGGACGAGGCCGGTTACGACAGGGACAGGCTTGCGCAGGCGGCGCCGGGGCCACGTGGGCCGGGACCCTTGTCCGTGTGTCCCCCCCCGCCTGCCCCCCCATCCACTGGTGCCTGAACGGGGCAGCAGGGGAGCGGGAGGCGCCGAGGGGGTGACTCACGGGAGTGACTCAGGAGATCTGTGGGTGGCAGAGCCAGGGAGGCAGCTCCGGGCTTCACGGAAGGAAGAACGTCCTCGTGATCACGGCTGTTTAGAGAACGGAATCTCCTGCCCCGGGAGACGGAAGCTCCCGCTGTGGGAGGGCTCGCCCCCGTGTATCAGGCGCCCCCACCCGGGCCCACCGAGGGCCAGTGTACGTTGTAGGTTTAAGTAAGCGCGGACATGGAGGGGCTGTAGCCCTTGGTAAGCCTGCGGCGAAGGGCGGGGGCTGCAGGGTACAGCCGTTGGTGGTCTCTCGGTTCCGGAGGCTGGAAGTTCAAGGCCGTGGTGTTGGCAGGGCCCCGAGGCAAATCTGCCCCACATCCTGCCCTGGGCTCTGGTGCGCTGCCTTCATTTCCACATGACAGCACCCCCCTTGCCTGTGTCACCTGTCCAAACACCCGCTTTTAAGGGAACCAGCGACGCTGACCTCCCGCCCGCCCTGCTCCAGTACCAGCTCTTCCTTTCGCACGTTGGCAATGACCCTACTTCCCAATAGGGTCATATTCAGGGTTCCCGAGGGTTAGGACTTTGATGTCCAGCTTTCTCGGGGACACAGTGCAACCCCTCATGGATGAGCCGTGTACGCGTTGTGGAAATGTAGACACTGGAGACTGGCAGGAGAGAAAGAAGTCACTTTCACCTCTCCACGTGCTCGGCGGTCACAGCTATGAAGATCTTTGAGCAGGTCCCGAAAAGAAATCTTAGAAAGGGACTAACTGCAAGTACCGTTTCACACTTGCTTTAGTCAAGGAGCATCTACCTTTCTATTCGGCTGAATTCCTTCTGACACATCACGGCGATTCATTTTCCCTCATCGGGCTGTGCCTTCAGTCTCTCTCACCCGTCACTGTCCTTTTTATGACCTTATCTGACGGGGCCAGTGGCACCCATGATACCCCGTGGTGGCTTGTTTGCGATGGCCCCAGTCTTCTTGATTTACGAGGGAAAAGATGTTGGAAAACTCAGGGACAAGGAAGGAGTCAGAGAGGGGGGCCCCTTGGGGTGATGGGCCCTGGCTGGAGAGGTCACCTAGGATGGGCTGCAGCCCCTGGGGTCCGCTTTCAGCCCCTGGGGGCGGCTCCCAGGTCCTGGGACGTGCTCACACCGGCCAAAAAGGATTAGAGGGCAGAGGGGGAAGGGCTGGCGGAACCCGAGCGAGCACAAAGCGGCCTCTGTGGGCACTGCCATGGTGAGCGTCCTTCCCGCAGAGCGGGCTGTGGGAAAGGCTGGGAGCCCGGCCCCTTTCAGCTCGGAGAAAGCCGTGCTGGCACGGGGGCCGCAGCCCGGGAGGGCCTGGGCTTCGCCCAGTCGGGAAGCCGGGTTCCCAGGCCCTGGCACACAACCTTGGGCCATGTCCCACTTCCTCTGTGGGAAAGGCTTTGGGCCGGGACCACAGCCTCTTCGGGGACAGGCTGCCTTCCCTGCAGGGTGGCCCACAGCCGGTGGCTCCATTTGCCTCCTTCCAGGGCCGGGGAGGGGTACGCTGTGCAGTCACGAGCCTCTGTTGTCTCCGGTGGGCACCCCCAAGTCTGACGCGCGGAAGGAACTTGGAGATCGAGAGCTGGCCCTCGCACCCCACTGTACAGGAGGGAAACTGAGGCCCGGGACGCTGAAAGCAGCCTCCTGAACTCCAGCTCAGAGCAGAGCCCGTGCCTCCCGGAACGGGGACAGACGCGGGGACAGGAAGTTCCTGAACCAGTTTGGGGTGCCGTCCTGGCCTGAACCCCATGAGGGGAGTCCTGGTTAGATGGGCGGCTGGGCTGGGGACAGGGGTGGGGAGCGGGTGGCCCTGGCAGACCTCCTGCCCACCTTCACGCCCTGTTTCCAGACGAGCTGCTCTTCACCGTGACGCTGGCTTCTGGAAGGGTTGCCGCAAGGAGTCACGGGGTGTGAAGATGAGGAGGGACCTCCGAGGGACTGTCCCAGCGTCCTGCCCTGTGCAGGAACCCCTGCTAGGCAGTGTCTGATGGTCAGGGCCCTCCCTGCAGCTCCCAGATGGAAAGCAAGCTGCAGCTCCCGGTTTAGAGGGGCCCGGACAGTGGTGCCCCCAAACCTCCCTGTCCCCAGCGGGGCACCTCTGCACCTGCGGTTTATCTGCTCTGGATGCTGTCCCTGGTGCCCCTAGCGCGGGTGGTCGCGAGGGTTAGTGGTGGTCTGTACCACGTGTGTGGTGCCCAGTGGCTCTTCTGGCCACAGGTCCCGGTTCCTTCGTGTCCCTAATGTCACTTCTGGCTCCGCTGAGCCTGCGCTGGGGCAGGGGTGCTGTGGGCAGCAGGGTGCACAGTCTTAACCAAAAAGGTCAGAGACCAGGCCTGGCCCCAGGGGCACAGCAGCCTGGCAGTGGCCCGGCCAAAAGGCGAAGGTGCTGGGGACCACATGGGCGCAGCCCCCCGAGCCCCTGCCTCCCTCCCCAGCTGAAGGTGCTGGTCAGTGGGGGCCTCGGCCTGTCTCTGAGGGGGTGAGGCAGCCACTGGGCTCAGGGGGTGCCCGTGTCCCAGCCCGAGTCCCCGCTTCCACCCCAAGGACACCGGCGGGAGCAAGGTGACAGATCTGTAGCTCTGAAAGTCGCTGGGAACATGCAGACGAAACCTCACCTGTGCCCGCCCCCTGGCCCACTCTCACCCTGCTTTACTTCCGGGGTTCGTGTCCACCGTGGAGGGGGGTTTAGAGACCGGGAGGGACTTGGGGGCTGGAAGCTCCCTGAGGACGCGGGAGACACGGAGACCCGGTGTCGATGGAGCCGGTGCGTCTGCGAGGGAGGAGGGGGGCCGCCCATCATCCGCGTGGGTCCCCGAGCGGGGCGGCCACTTGCGCCAGGAAACCGTGGAGGAAACGTGTCCGTGCGAGCGGCTGCGGTCCGAGCGCGCGGGGGACTCCGTGAGCGGGTTTGCAGCCACGTGACGCCTCCGCGTGCAGGAAACAGGTACAGTGAGCCGTTCCGATGCAGGTCCCTCGAAAGGTGCCGTTCCGGGCACAGTTTCAAGTGATTTTTCATGCAACGTCTCAGGTACCCCTCCCGACGCCTTCCGCAGTGGCCGTCCCCCCGTTGGTCAAGTGGGGAAACTGAGGCCCGGCAGAGGCATGGGAAGGTGAACTTGGCCGGGTGGAGGTGGGGCTGCCATGGTCACCCTCGCCCCTGGCCTGGACGCCCTGCGGGTCCCTGTTCCGTGTCTCGCCCACCGCCGGCCCTCCGCCCTCCCTGGACTGACTGCACCTTATTTCTTGGACCGGAGTTGGACGTCTCTTTCCAAGCGAGTGGAGAAAATCTGAACACCCGCCCTCGCCCCTCCAGGTGTGACCCCCGCCCCGGGGCACCGCACACCCTGACTCACCATCGGCTGGGAAGCCAGCGCAGCATTTGACCTTCAGGGAGGGCAGCGCTTACCATTCTCCACATTTGTGCCGAGCTGATGTTTCCCCATGAGTTGCCCCATGAAGGGCCACGGTGACACCCCTGGGTGGGGAGGGCCCGAGGGCCCCCATCGCTGGGAGAGGAACAGAGCACGGGACGCGTCTGAGCTGCTTCAGGGCCTCCTTCGGCCGGGACTCCAAAGCCGTGTGGGACCCTGGGGGGGGACGTGCTCCCTGCGTGGCCTTTGCTGTGTTCGTGACGCTGTTAGAATGTAAGCAAGTCCAAAAAAGGCTCAGTTTATTTCCCCCCCAAGAAAGCATTTTAATCTGTTTTACTGTTTGGGTCATTTTTGCTGGGTTGGGAATCAAGGGCAAACATATCACTCTCAGGATGTCATGGTCTCCACCCCCCATCCCCCACCCCCCAACACACACGTAGCCAACAAAGAGCCACCAAACTCCTGTTGGCCGCCCAGATGTATGAGGGTGGAGACCAGAAGGCCATTTAAAGCCGGGTTCTAGAACGCGCCTCTCCCACGGTTCACTCTTGAGGCCCCGTGGCCTGCGGAGGAGGGTGCGCCGGGCCCTCCCGCAACCTGGGGCTACGGACAAAGGTCACCTCTGACGTCCCGCTCCAGGGAGGGCGCAAGCCTGTGACGGGTTGCAGAACCGCAGACCTGGCGGGTTGGAATTTTGAGCTGTTCGCTGTGAAGTTCTTTCCTCTATTAGGAATGACTCAGTTTTTAAGTTTCAAGTATAAGGATGACAGGCAGCCACCGTGACGGGTGGGAAATGCGTTCTTGGAGCAGTGAGAGACTTCTTGGCCTTTTACTATTTTTCGGAGAACACTGGAGGCGAAGATGACAGGTCCTTGCCGCTGGTGTTTTACTGGCTGAACCCCAACTTCCCTAAGGCACGCCAACCCTTCTTCTCTGGACCGAGGGCAATTTATTAACTCCCTGATGAGGGAAGGTGAAAGTCCCCTGTTCCTCCTAACAGTGACTTGCAGTTAGTTTCCCTGGAGAGGCTGGGTGTTTGATGGAAAAGGCAAGTATGGCTGGGCTGGGAAGCAGAACCCATGGGGGCCATCTCCTGGGGACCCCTGACGCTCAGCTTCTCCGGGCCCTCGAAGGGGCTGGCATCCACACCGGTAGCACCCTTGCTTTCCAGTGGTCCCCACACGTCCTGCCACATCAGAGTCCCCTGGGCCACCTACCCCGACACAGATGCTAGGCCCCTGGAGTGTCTGGTTAGGCAGGTCCACTCGGGGGCCTCCAGCTCCCAAGTGGGGGTGCTGCTGGGCCAGGGCAGTGTGATGGGTGGGGGGCAACTCTGCCATCAGTGGTGTTGGGTGCTCAGCCTCCAGGAGAATCTGGATGTTACAGACGCCGGAGTCCGTCTGCACCCAGAGTGTCCTACAGGGACATGCACGTGGGTGGGGCATTTGGAAGTGACCGGCGACTGTCCGAAGCCCTCCTGGGCTCGTGGCGCTGTCCTGGAGGGTCCCCGGGAGGAGCCAGCTCGGTGCTGTGAAGGCCACAGCTCACAGGGAGACGTTTGTCTGTCAGTGAACCACCAGACGGGCCCTGCGTGTCCGGGAGCTTTGGAGGATGTTTAAAATAGTTCCCTCGGACTCCGTTTAAACAGGATGATGAACGCCGCTCCCCAGGACAGCGGAGCCGCCTTGAACTTCCCGAAGCTCTTGCATCGGACGGGGGACAGCGGCTCCGTGGGTGCAGGGCACCTGGGAGTTCAGACCCTCTAAGTCAGGCCGGGAGAGTGGGCGCCCCGACACCTCCTGGGTGCACTTCTGGGCCTGGGACCTCGTGGTGCACAGAGCAAGCCCCCAGGAGGGGGGAGCAGGGAGAAGGGCTGTCCGAGGAAGTGACACTTCCCAGAGGCCAGGGCTGCAAGTGCCAAGCTCTGAGCCCGCAGGGCGTCTGGCCTCCTGCGGGGCGGGGAGAGGGCAGGGGGCAGGGCTGCACAGCAAGGACCCTCGAAGCGTGTGTGGCGTGTGTGGCGTGCACCTGAGTATGGGACCCGCCCTCAGCCATGGGAGGCAGAAGTGGCTGCAGGCCGAGGGAAGCTCAGTGGTCCCGCAGGGTGGGTGTCGAAGGGTGGGTGTCGAAGGCCACTGACCAGGGAGCACTGCCCCCACCCCCAGAGGCAGGGGGTGAGCCAGGCAAGGTGGTGACTGGGCCGGAGCGGGAGGAATCAGTCGGACCGGGTCACCTGCGCTGGGTTTTGACCTCAGCAAAGGGGTGGCCGTGCTGGGCCAGGTGGGGGGCAGACAAGGCCATGGGAGAGTCAAGGAAACCAGGCGTTGGGCTTCATACGTGCGGCCGGGAAACCTTCGCGTTAGAACAGCCGAGGCTCCATCTGGGAGCAGGGGTGTGGGGGACACTGGAAGCCGTGGGCAGGAGGAGCTGCCCCGGGGCAGGGTGGGGAGAGGGAGGAGGGGCGGCCACCTGGGGGGCGCCGAGGAGACCAGGAGCAGGTGTGGCATCGCACGCAAGTCCCGCTGTTCGCTTCCCCTGTTGGCTTCCTCCTGACGCCGGCACCCACCCTGGCTGCACCGGCCAGCCCGGGGCCCCATCTAACCAACCCCGAGCTGCCAGGCGCACGGCTGCCAGCGGATCCCCACGGCAAGGCGAGGGGCTCTCTCCCGATCCCTCCTCCGTGAAAAAGTAACCGAGGTGACCCAGGTCTAGGCTCATCGAGCCCAGGACGGGACCCTTTCTCCCAGATTTAAACTTGCGGAAACTGGGCAAAGTGAAAAGGGATAAGGTCGCCAAGCACCCCGGAAACATTCCCACTGGGGGAACCAGAAGCCAGCGCCCGATACAGAGCCAGCACCGGCAGCGAGACGTGGTGGGTGAGCAAACCTGGGGACCCCTCCTGACCCCGAGACCACGCGGGGCGACCCCACGGGCTCTACCTTAGCCCGACTGCTTTCCGCTGTCCTAGTGGCGCCGCGCCTGCAGCGGAGGGCGGGCGGCATCAGTCCGGGCTGCTCAGAGAGGAAGCCGGGCTCGCCCCTGGGTTCCCACGCAGCGTGTCCGCACTCACGCACGAAGGTCGCGCACGAGACCAAGACAGCAGACGCGAGGCTCTTCCAGGATCAGGTGCGGCGCCCACGTGTGTTGGACCCCCTGACCTGGCCAAGCACGTGTGCGCGGCAGCTTCCCCGCTGCAGGGCGGAGGGGTTGCTCAGGCTCTCGGACTCTCTCGTGCGTTGAAACAGCGTGAGTTCAAGCCATCAGAGTGGGTTGGGGTAGTGCCACCCCTTTTGAAACAGCTTCTTTTCCTTTCGGGTGGGCGTCACGTCATTATCGGGGCAAAGAAACGCACGAAGGCAGCCAGGAAGTTTAACTCCCTCTCAAAGTCTTATTTTATTTTATTATCTTTTAAGATTTTATTTATTATTTTTCAGAGAGAGGGGAAGGGAGAGAGGAAGTGAGGGCGAGAAGCATCCATGTCTGGCTGCCTTTCACCTGCCTCCAGCCACAGACCTGGCTGGAGACCTGGCCTGCAACCTGGTCATGTGCCCTGGCTGGGGAATCGAACCTGCGACCTTTGGGTTTGCAGGCTGGTGTCTTATCCATTGTGCCACCAGCCAGGGCTCCAATGTCTTATTTTAAAAGAAACGAGGTTGGTTGAGCCTAGGAAGGCCCTTCTTTCTGGGTGTTAGCAGGAAAGTGGTGTCCGTGAGTTTTGGGCTGCGTTCCACACCCCGCCCTGCCCCTCCACGGGACCCGGGGGACAGGTGGCCCCCAGCCGCACCCTGCGCCCCGCTGAGTGGCCCCAGGCTCTGTGCCGCTGACCTACCTGTGGGCTCTGTGAGCGCAGTTTTCCGGCCGAACCCTGGAACCCTGGATGCGAATTGTCTTGGTGTGATGCCAACGTGGTCATTTTAGTTCAGGTCTGGAAGTGTCCCCTTCTGAACAAACTTTGGTCAAATGGTACCTTTCTTAAAAAGGGGGATCCTATCATGGAGGGAACGATTTCAAAAGCAGCTGAGGTTTTCTGGCTCCATTTGAAATCCTACCAGACTTTCCCGGGTCTGTAGCGTCACCCCGAAACCAGCCTGTGAGCTTTCCCGGCCTCTGTGGCCCGTGATCACCGTGGCGAAGTAGCCAAAAGAAGCAAAGATGCAGCGGCTACGGAAACAGACGGAGATGACTCGGTTTTAGTGTCTCTGAAGGACAGTGCTGAGAGGTTCACAGCTGACACCAAAGCTTCTCCAGGGACCTCGTGTAGGCGAACCCCGGATAGATTTAAGGATTTGTTGACAAAATCTTCAGGTAAAAAACCACATTGTCCAACAGCGCCACCGTTTCGGCATTTTCGAACTTCATGTTTTTGTTGCGGATACCGTTGGCCATGGGCTGTCCTTGCAGTGGGGTGGGCTGGGCAGGCACCCCCAGGTGACGGACCACTCCTGGAGGTGACTTCCGGGGGGCAGGTGGCTTCTGTCTTTCTCACCAGGCCCCAGGCCAGAGCCAAGGCCGATGCCCATGGGCAGGTCAGGAACGACCTGCCGGTCCGCGTGAACCTTCACAGGCGCAGTAAGAGCTGGAGTGAGCACCCCTCTGCTCCAGGCTAGGAGGGTCTCCCCGGCAGCCCCCCATGCTCCTGCTTCCCCCGCACATGCGCCACTCCTGGGCACGACAGCAAACCTGCAACAAGGTAGATGTTACAAAGCCCAACGAGGGGGGTCGGGTTGCAGTTTTGGAGTTTCCATAACTTGCCCAGGGTCACATGGCAGCGCTCGGTGTTGAGAGACTTCCAGGCCAGCTCTGCCCAGTGGTCCCCACCCCTGGGCTCTACCCTGCATGGGTCCCCAGGAAGCAGAGGCTGTCACAGAGGAGGCAACCGGGTTTCAGGGACCGGCTCTGGGCTCCTGAGTCACAGGCTGCCCACCCGGAGAGCTGACACGTGGAAGGTGGCTTCACGCAACAACACCCAGGGTCACCAACAGGAAACCCTACCTCCCACGCGGGCGCCGGGGCTTCCGCTTTTCCTCACCGCACTCCTTCCCGTGCCTCAGAAGGAAGTGGGCGCACAAGGCAGCAGGGGAGGAACTTCGGTCCTCATTTTGGTCGGGCCCGCTCGGGGACAGCATGGCAAACCCGGGCGGAGAAGACGGCGCGCAGGCCGCTCCCACTTCCGTCCCAGCAAAGCCACCCGCTTGTTCCAAGGGTCTCCGGAAAACACGGTGCGACCCACGCAGTTATTCGGGCCTCCTGCACCATCGGCTCGGGGCAGCCCAGACTCCACATGGCTTTGCAGGAAGGACGGTGTTGTCTGAGGTCTGCCTGGGGTGGAGATGGCGGACATTCGCGTGTAGTTTCTCTGAGACGAAAGGCCAGCGGGGATGAGGAATTGCGCCAGGTGCCTCGCGTGGTCCCTCAGGGGTCCGAACGACATTCCTGAGGGCAGGCGGCACCCGGTCGCTGGGAAGGGGAGGCTCTCGGAGGTTCAATAGCTGCCCTGAGGCTGCGTGGCCCACAGGTGCAGAGCTGGGGAAGGAACACGGGTGTTTGAATTCCAAAGCAAAGTTAGGGCTCCTGGCTCACTGCGTGTGTGTGTGTGTTGGGGGGTGATCTTCTCACTCTTGCCCCGGGCAGTTTCTAGGACCATGAGCGGGAGCGAGGGGCCAGGCCTGCCCCTAGGAGCCCTAGCGGAGCCGCGTAGAACATTCCAGTAGGAACTTTCCCAGGCGCTGTGGAGGGCGGGACCAATAAAAGGGCGTTGGTTTGGTCAAGACAGCATGAAGTATATAAAGGAAAGTGGGGTCATACATGCCAACCGTGATGGCTGCCAGTCAGCCGTGACACTTTTTGGTTCAAGAGGGAAACTAAGTCACTCCGGAGGCATCTGGCAAGGGGACACACACAAGATATCTACCCATGTGGTCACAGCGGACACAGCTCAGATATCCTAGTTGCAGGGTGGGACCACCCACAGACGGGCTCCTGGGGAAATTCCACTCTTGCCAGCAGGGGTGTCAAGCAGAACAGCCATGTACCACCCATAGGTTCCTGGACAAATTCCAAATGCGCCATCAGGGGTGCCATGGCACTTATCAGAGGGACCCAGAAGGGTGGAGTGACCACCGTCCAGGTGTAACTGAGGCCACTCCGGCCCACTGCTGACACGGCCCAGCCCCTCACACCGAGCGCTGCTGCCCACCACGCTGACCTCCCTGGGCACCGGCTGCCAGAGGATCTGCCCGGCTGCCTAGAGATCCTTCCTCACAAGACAGTGACAACTCCTCTGCCCACTGTGCTGTCCCCAGGACTTGTCGACAGAGACTCTGGGACTTGGGTTCATTAGCCCCCGTGGATTGCTGTGTGCTATAATTCTCAGGCTGTTAATAATGTGAGTAGGGTATTAATGCATGTTGATATCCTGCTTCGAGTGAACCTGCCTTAATAAAGGCTGAGAGAATAGCACAGCGACTGTGTGTGACCTCTGTCTAGTCCTTGGAGCCAGGCTGCTCAGCGGGCAGTGAGCCCAGCAGCCGCCCCGCTGACTTACGGGAAAGACTCCATCGTGAACTTATGCCCATGACCGGCACCAACCAGCCACCATCCTCCCAGTCATGGACATGGGTGCCCCTCTGCACACATCACCGAGGCCAGGACAAGCGCTTTGGGGTGCAGGGGAACATCGGTCTAGAGGGAAACCTGCCGTTTGCTTCCATGAATAATGAGCGCGTTTGCAAGGGCAGAGTTTGCCTTGGGAAGCCGTGTCTGCAACAATTAGTGGCAACACCCTCTAGGCCAACGCTCAGCGTGGTGTTCACGTTCCATGATTCTCACTCCTGTGCAGGACCGGCACCTGGCCACACGCTTCTGGACGGTGACAGCGTGTCCCGGGCCTGGCACGCCTGCGCTCCGTTGAGACGGGCTCCCCGGGCTGGGTTTCCAGTGCCCAGGCTCACGGCCCGGCAGGTGTGTGTGGCCGCCGTGGGGCCCAGCGGCCTTTCAGCGGGTCTTCGTTCTGGGCAGCTTTCCTCTTCCTCAGTTAAATGGGGAAGCGCAGGCTCGTGTGTCACTTTCCTCCCCTTTGGCCTCAGTAAAGTTCCAAACTCCTGCCAGGACACCCGCAGAGTTGCTGTGAGCACCCATCCGATGGCACGTGGGAGGCAGGAAAGGAAGGCGACTTGCCAAGGCAAAGAGCTGGATCTGTTTCCCGGCGTAGTCACGAAGGTTAGATGATTAGAAGGGATGTAAGTCATTTTTCCAAAAAAAAGATTAAAAGCCGTAAACGAGCGGCCGGATAACATTTTGTCAGCAGCGCATCAGGTCCTGATGCGACACGTCCCAACGTGGAGGGACGAACCTTCAAACGCGTGTTCTTTAAGGTCATGTTCTCCATGTCACCTCTCACACCTAACCCTTCACCTCCCCGACCCCGGTCTCCCCGCCCCCACCCCACCCCCAAACAGCCCAGGCAGCTCCGGCAAGCGCAGCAGGGGCTGGAAACATGAATGACGATTACAGCCAAGGTTCACAGTGGGCTCACGTCCCCCTCTCATCGGAAGACACATTCGCCAGTTTTGTCGGATGCCACGGCTGCCCACAGGTGCGCGGAACCCATGTGTCCCCCGAGACAAACACCTGTGAAGCCACCAGCATCGACGGTCGGATTCACCTCCGGGCCAGGCAGGCACAGAAGGGCCACCGCGGAACTGCGTCGGAAAATGATAGTTTATTGTCCCTACCACTGACGGTTGACCTCACGCTCCTATTCCGTCCGCGCTGCATAAAGGAGCAGTTCTTCTCGGGGAACAAATGAGCACAGTACACTATTGTAATCTAAGAAACAGGCACTGTTTATGTATCGGAACGTCTTGCTCTCCCTGGGGCGAGCCGCCCGTGGGTGGCTTCTGCCCAAGGAGCCGCGGGGCAGGAGGGGCGCCCGCCGGCCGGCCCGGTGTTAGTTCAGCAGGCAGGACTCGTAGGTGGGGACCATGTACTTGATGTTGATGAAGGCGTCCTCCCCGCCGTGTCGCTCCAGGGCCCCCAGCGTCTCCTGGATCAGGTCGCCCACGTTCTCCCTCTTCTGCTGGCTGTACTCGATGCCGTCCCCGGAGTTCACTGCGTCGGGCAAACACACAGAGAGGCTGTTATTCCCCCCGTGGGCTCCCGGAATGCCCCGCATGTCACCCTGGGCTGTTCCCCTGCGTGCCGCCCAGGGCGCGCACGCCTGGAACACGTTTCCGTGGGCTCGCCGAGGGCGAGGTGTTGGGGCAAATGTACAAAGCACAACGTCTCCCGGGGGAGCGGATGCAAAGTCAGCTGAACCGAAGAAATAATAGACTAACTGAGCCTGAGGCCACTGTGGCTTCAGGATGGCTCAGAGCCTGTCCCACCAGGACACGGGGACTGTTCTCCTGGGCCTTGAGTTCTTCAACATCCCAGCCCAGCGCCTCAGGTTGGGGCCAGGCCCCACGGGACCTAAACGGATGAACGTGGGGATGAGACGTTGGCCCCTGGGTGTCCTTGTTGCTTTTGTACACACTTGGAGCTCCTTCCCCTGGAGTTCAGCCTCTGGGGTTAGTCCCACCCCTTTGGGTACAGGTACGGTGGGGGCCCTGCCTCTGTGGCGGGGACAGCTCCTGACTGATCCCTGAGTGTCAGGGTGAGCTTTAGTGATGGCCTGGCAGGGGGTTACTGCTGGTTTCGGGGTCGAAGTCGAGGCAGGTGGTCAGCCCGGGTCGGGCCCCTGCAGCACCCAATGAAGTCCCCACCCACACGGCCTAGAAGTGGCCACCGCGGCTGCCTCAGATCCAGGGATGGCAGGAGCCCTCGCATTGGCCGCCGACGGCCCTGGGAGCCCGACGCGGACACTGTCCACTCCAGGGAGGTGTCTGGAGGAATTACCCAAGTACAGGGGCACTGGACACACACAGGGGACCGCTGCTTCAATCTGGGGTATTAGAACCTCCACCATGCTTTCCTCTAAGAACGGTCTTTCCGTGCATTTAGGTTGTACTTCACTCACCGATTTTCAAGGACATCGGTGACATTTAATCGCCCTGAGAGTGACTTGTCAGCGTGTTCTGCTGACGCCCCCCCATCTTATCTGTGACAAGGGTGGGCTGACAGGGCGCAGGGCGAGGAAGGGACCTCAGCAGACCAGGGCAGGAGGTACGTGTGACCCCGAGTGTGTGCACTACACCAGATAAATACGACCAGGTTCATATTTCATATATGGCTCCAGCATGCGTGTGTCACTTGCCTGGGTGTGATAATAACAGGAGGAAGAGTATGGGATTTTGAGCCCTTGACCCGACCCTAGGTTTATTTTGGGGGGAGGGAGGTGTGGGGAGCATTTTTCAAAAGATTGAGTAATAGTTGAGGCCAGAAACGAAAGTAACAACTGTAACCCCACACAGCATAGATAAGCAGGTCTTTTGCTTGATTTTTCCAGGAATTTATGAGAGAAAGATCCCTGTTTCTACAGAGAGAAAATGAATGGGTCTCCTGAGCATTTCCCCTGGGAGCGAGGTGAAGGCAGGAGGACTTGTCCCACTTTGCCGGAAGAGAAACAGATTATGGGCCCTACAGCCACCATGCCTATCTCTTTCCATAATCAGTGAACCCCAAAGGGGTCACAAAGCCATTGCAGCCGGGTGGGTTTCCCTCGTGCCGCTCTACGCCAGCGTAGCAAGATGGAACCTACGGTCTGAGCTGCAGGGCATTTGATGATCTAAAATATCACGGAGGATAGTTACACAGAACACACGCAGGAGGAAGCGCTCAACCAGAAGGGCTCATGCCTGGCTGTTTTTGAGCAAAAGATAAACTTTAAAAAAACAACAATGTAGAGAAGCCACACACGGAGAGGGAGGGCAGTGTGGTGTCCGTCCACTCGCAGGAACTGCCCAATAGGAGGTCTTAGGGTGGAATCAAGAGAGAAGAAGGAGGCAGGGGTGTGTCGGGGGTGGGGGGGAGAAAACAGGTTAAGGAAGAAAGTCCAAAAGAGGGCAGGACTAAAGCAACAAAAGTGTCAGAAGGAGGGGCAGGAGGGACAGGGACAGGGACACTGTGTGTGACAGGGGCATTGACATTGGAGGACTTGTCTGTTAGAAACAACTTCAGTCTCCCAGGATCCCCACTGGAGGGGCCCTGCCACCTCCCCCAGGTGACAATCCTGAGAGGTGGATGTAGGGGGAGGTGGCAGGGCTCCCGGTGCCCAGGACAGCCAAGCCCAGGACATGTGGGAACGTAACTGGTGATGGTGCTGAGTGGTGACAGGCTTGAACCAGTTCCCGATGGACAAAGATGCAAGGACTAATCACCAATCAATGGCGCCTTTTGTTGGCGTATTAGTCAAAAGGTCAAGAACTGAATAGGTCATGGGACAGACATATTTTCCTGATGGAGGCAGAGGGGGCTGGAAAGTGCACACAAAGGAAAGCTTAACCCGCCCCATTTTCCACCGCCTTCCAGAATGCGGCAGTGACAAGCAACACTTCATTTCAATAATAACCTATTCTTACTTCTTAAAAAATGTTTCACTGTAGGAGTCAACAAACTACGCAGCGTTTTTGTCTCTCAACAGTGCATAGACCCACAGGATAAAAAAGAACAGAGCAGAATAGAAGCTGCTTATTCAAAAAGTGAGTTGGAGTTGAAATAGTTTGTGGTTGCAGAATACGTATCACTGGGGCAGGGGGCGGAAATAACCCAGAGAAGGGACATTCCTCCCCGTGGCTTCTGTCACGTGATGGGAAGAGCTGAGTGTGAAAGTGGGTGAGTGGGGGTCTCCCTTGCAGAACTGCGACAGGGCCAGAGCCCGGGAATCCGCCTGGAGGGGTCTCCCGTGAGCTCCCTGTGGCAGGTACCTAGGTGGCTGCTGGGAATGTGCTGTGAAAAAAAGGATGTTTAAAAACACGGTCATTTACAATCGTCAATCCTGGTTAGGAAGGTGGCCTTTCAATTTTGTAACCTGGAAGTCTATTCGATATCCAATGGCTAAAAAGATACATTGATGATGGGAACATACGTTTCACGTACAACCGAACAAACAGGACCACCATGAAGGTTTCAAGCAAGCTGTGTTTCTAAACGGAGAAGATGAAGCGCAGAAGGGTTTTTTTTTTTTGCTTGCTGTCGTTCCTGGCTAGGAATGATGTAATGCACTTTTATTCTGAACGTTGGAATTGGTTTTGATGACGTGGGCAACGCCTCTAACGCATGTGAACTCCACTGCCTAACCTTCTTTAAACCGCGCTAACCTGGGGGCGGTCTCTTTCGAGACACCATTTTGGTCCCAATTGGGACGTGCTGGGACACGTCCACCACCCGCTCCGGGGCCTGTCAGAGGTGTCCTCCTAGCGTGACCCGCCTGGGAGTGGCTGCCATCACATCCTGGCACCCAGGGCTCCCGCAAAGGGAGATTCCAAATGGCAGGCGGGTGTCTGCTAAGCCCCGGACCTGGGCCAGCAGCGGACACGGCACATGGGACATGGATCACGCAGTGTTTCAATAACATATCCCCTGAGCCCTGTGCAGTTTCTGGACTGTGTGGGAGCGTTTCATCTTTTCCTTGTGTGAAGTTGTTGCTCACGTAGGACAAAGGAAAACATGACCAAGAGACAGTTTTGGTGGCCACAGCAAGGCCTTCTGGCCTGCATGCTGGGTGGCCTCTCTGGCAGCTGGCACTGTGACACAGTGTCTTCCTTGCTCTCTGCCGCAGTGCACATCCTGGGTACACGGGGTGACGACCCAGCAGGGGGAAAGGCTCCTGTTGGAGAAATGTCCCTGGACACTGTCCCTGGAGGGCACCGCAGTCTTCTGCACCCACCAGGGAGAAAGGGCGCGTGGGTACCCAGAGCGCACAGAGCCCTGGTGGGAGGTGGCCCCTTTGCCGCCTCGGTTGCTTCCAGAATGGTGTCCTGAGGCAACGTTTACATGTGTGTTCCGGTCAGACTCGCGGGTCCTTTTGCCTCTCAGACGTGGGGAGCAAGAAGCTGTCGGGGGCCACAGGAGGTCGGGGCCAGCTCAGTGCCACGTGGGGTCTGGCTCTCACGTTGGGCTCAGAGCTGCTGCCCACGGAGATGCACTCCGGTGAATGGTAGCACTCAAGGGGTCACTTGGACAGAAACGTCATTTAGGGTCCCTCTCCTAACCCTGAAGTCAGCCGCCTCCCTCCACGCTCAGTAGTAACTTCCGGAAGCTGCGATGTCACCATGCTCAACATCAAAGGCTGGTCACTGTGCCACAGCCCTGCCAATGACCGCGGACACTTGCACATGCCGACAGTCCCACGGGTGGCAGCGGCCCGGGGCGGGCGGACGGACGGTCTCAGGGCCCCTACGCTGAATCACGGTCGCAAAACCAGCCTCAGTTGTGACCTCAGCTGCTGGTGACGCCTCGTGGCCTGGCTGCCCCCTTCCTGGTCTAGCCTGGTTTCTCCCAAGTGTCGTCCGGGGCGGTCACACTGCACACACGGTATCTGAACATGAATCCGGGCCCAGTCCCGCTGGAAGCTTTCCTCATTGACACAAAGCTCCTCCTCGCCAGGATGACGTGGTCACACCGTTTCCCCAGCTGGCCCGCAGTGCCCGTGTGCCCACGGGAGCCGGGCAGCCTCTGTGGACCAACACTGGCGTTCGGGTTCAAAAATGTCAACGGAAGGAACCGAGTTGTTTCCAGGTCCGGAAAGGCGTGTTTGGTTTCTTTCAATGCTGAGTTTAAAAAAATGCCCAGAACCCGACAGCCGAGCTGCAGTTGTACCTGTCGGGACCTGTAACCTCTGACGGCATCTTCGTGGGGGTGTCGCCCGCTGGGGACAGAGAGTGAGCCCCACAGCCGGGGGTTCAGGTCTGGGCAGGTACCTGCAGGTGGAGCCTCCTGCAAGTATTATTATTATTATTATTATTATTATTATTATTACACGTTGTTTCTTGATGACATAAGACCGTCACCAACTCTGCTGGCTGCCTGAACGGCTCTCCCGGCGGGTTGAGGGTCCGGCAGTCCTAAAATGGAGCCGAACCCAACAGAAACTCCCTGCCTGCATGTCCTGCCGGCGGAGCGGAAATGTCAGGTTTAGTGGCGTAAACTAACCTTCTCCCAGAGAGGTTTATTAAAAAGACGGCTCGCTTAAAAATGCCATTAAAAAGAGAAGTCGTCGTATTTATGAGTTTAGAGATGGTTCTGAGTCTTTCCCCCCTTTTCATAAGAAGCCGGGGAGAAAAGAGAGACACTGATATATTTGCTCTTTTCAGAAATTTCCCATTCAAGACCTAGATTAAATTGTCAGCATTTGTTTTTGCAGAAGTGTCTGTGTGTTTGGCGTTAGCTTGAACTCAATTTACTTGATAGAAATGGTGTTATCTGTTTTTGGAATAAAATGAAAGCTTTCCCCCGTAAAGTTTGGAAAATTACAGTGGAAACAATTGTGAATTCCAGCCTGATCCTTTCTGGAGATGACGAACAGAGGAGACAGGGCGGACGGGAAGACAATCAAGGACTGAATTCATTTTTCGGCTCTGAGGAAGGGAAGGAACCTTTTGGGGAGATGTTTTGAGTTATACGCCTTTAGAATCTGAAACAAATGCTTCTTTCTTTTCCTTTCTCTCTCCCTCCCTTTCTTCCTTCCTTCCTCCCTTTCCTTCCTTCCTTCTTCCTTCTTTCCTTAGCTTTGCTCTGGTACTTTGAGGGGTCTGATTATTTTTTCTCTTGACCATAGCATGTGTCACCCCCTTCGAATTCCGGGTGTTTCTGTGTTGGGTCTGTGTTTAGCCAGCCCCTCCCTGGGTGACTTCATATCCTCTAGCAAAGTGATGGTTTTCAGCATACCTTTAAGTATGACTTTACAACGGCTACTTCCAAAGTCCTGACTCATGGTGTGGGCTGTGACTCAGCGTCGGGCCGTTTTGCCACCAGAAACGTGTCACCCCAGCCCCTGGCTGGCTCGCCAGAGGGACCCAAGGGCTTTGACACGTTGGTTCTTTTCAGATCACTTTGACATTAATGAAATTCACACGATTCCTTTCCCCTGAAGATAAAAGCTTGGACGCGAGACTGGATTCCCAGCCGCGCGCCTCTCTTCCTCTCCTGACACAGGAGCTGGTGACGGGCCACCCTGGTCTGAGAGCTCAAGGGACGGCTTCACCTTCTGAGCAGGAGGGCCAGCCACTTTCGAACTCGGGACATCCCGGATCCTGGCCCCACTTCTCAATAAAATATTTGTATTTTCCATCAGCTACACAATGAGAATTTCTACGCAAGTGCTGTTTTCCTGCTGCAAAGTACTTTTGTTTTCTCTAAGAAACGAACAGTAACAGCATTGGAGTGTGTTGGTGGAGTGGGAAAAAAATGGACTTCAAGGCAAATAACCGGTCATGTGCTATTTTAATAACTTAGTAGCTGCAACTTACAAGTTTAACTGTGGACAGGTGCTTATTTCTCTGAATCTCAGTTACTTCTCCTGTACAAAGACGGGACCACATTTGGGGTGATTTCTGGTTCCTACTTATCCTAACGTAACATTTTATAATATTGTCATATAATTCTGAAACACGTTTTTGAAGAAGACGGTTATTGAAGAGATGCAGCGTATATTTCCACTGAAAAGATGATCATAAAGCAACTATATGATTCTCCAAAGTCAGTCACAATTTTCATAACATCAAATTCAGCTTTCAAATAAAGGTCTAAGAAAACCCAGAAGGACCAATGTTTGTATAATTAATCCTATTGAAGAATGAGGACACTGTCAAAACCTCAAAAGTATTCATTGACACACTACCAAACATCACTGTTCTGCTATTTCAACCAGTATAGACAGATTTTGGTTTCTTAGAATAAAAACCAAGTGGACAGGTTCATTAAAAAAAAATATTCAGCTGATAGTGATCTCGTCAAGGCGACTGTAAGACGAGTTAGGTTACTCTCTAATTAAAGACGAGTTTGACGGGGAAGTTACACGGAGGAAATTGGGTGGGTTCACCGATTGATACTGCTGCAGGGTAAGTACGACAATCGATTCAGTAGCCAGTGCGTTAAATTAAAGCTGAGCTCCAGCTCATGAAGTGACAGTGTCCCTCTCCTCTTGGGGGGCCAGGCCGGGTCTAAGAAAGAGGCAGAGAACTCTAAGTCCACCCTCGGCCCCTCAGCCCACTTCCCCTGGGGGTTGCTCTCCAGGGGCGAATGACACCAACAGTCCTCCCGGCATAATGTCACTTGAAACTAAGAAGAGCCCTGAGCTAAGTACTGTCACCGCTTCCCCTGCACAGAGGAGCTGGCTGAGGTGTGGAGAGGGGAGACCCCTGAGTGCTGGCCTCTCCCACGAGACAGGGGGGCTGATGGGCAGGTCGCCGTCCGCTCAGGGAGCAGCCAGCGAGTTGCACCTGGACCCGCAGGGCAGGGCTAGGTCATCAGGAGAGGGGGCCCGGCGAGGAATGTGGGGAGCCAGTCTTCCAGCTGCAACCCACGAGCTGGTTCTCCTCCACTTCACTTTTACGATGTAGATGGTCCTTGAAAAAATGACATCCTCTGCAGCGATGTTGCGGGAAGACGGAAATCAAGGCGGACTAATTTCACGGCCTCTTTCAGTGCCCTACGATCCACCGGTGATAGGGGGAAATTCTAGGGTTATTTCCCCATTCCGTTCCTCCTGTCCTTGTGGGCATCTGCGGCTTATTTCTCGACCTCGAGGTATTAGATTTATCGTGTTCAGATGGGGACGTTACACGAAGATGGTGAGACAGTGAAAGATAGGAAGCTTGTGGCCATCTGAATGGTCTATGTCTTAAAAAAAAATACACACAAGCTCTGGCTGGTGGCACAGTGCACAGACACCGGCCTGCGAACCCAAAGGTCGCTGGTTCGATTCCCAGCCAGGGCACATAACCAGGTTGCAAACCAGGTCTCCAGCCAGGTCCATAGCTGGAGGCAGGTGAAAGGCAACCATACAAAGATGTTTCTCTCCCTCTCTGCCTCTCTCCCTCCTTTCCCCTCTCTCTAGAAGTAATACATAAAATCTTAAACAAACAAAAAACACCTGGTTCAAGCCACAGATGTGGGGGAAGTTCCTGAATCCAAGTCTGAACCTGCCTCGTCCACGCACACTGCTGGGTCTCCATGTCCCCTCCTGAAACTGCGCCTTGGCCCCCGGATCGCACCTGATGGGATCTGCCCTGTGCTGAGTGGAGCCCTTGCTTGGGCTCCAGGTTCAGGCTGCCTGTGGGGTGCACGGTGGGCTGTGTAACAAATGGGTCCCCCCCGGGCCACTCCCCCAGTCCCCCGACTGCTGCTAACAGCCTGTGGGGTCTCTCCACCTGTAGGCCCCTCTCCCCTGCCAATCCACTCTGCCCGTTAGTTTTCCTGACCACTGTCCCTGCTGACTTATAACCACCATTTCCATGAGGAATGACTGACGGATCGAACTGAAACCCCCAACCCCTGGGCCCTCTGCCACCGGCTCCCCCCGCAGAGACCGGTGCTGAATCTTGCTCCTCGCCAGCCCGCAAGGCCGTCTGGATGTACCTCCCGCGTCACCCTCGTCCCTTCTCTAGAATTCCTTGTTTTCGTGCCACTCTTTAGGA
The DNA here is from genome assembly GCA_004026585.1 of Noctilio leporinus. Taxonomy (NCBI): domain Eukaryota; kingdom Metazoa; phylum Chordata; class Mammalia; order Chiroptera; family Noctilionidae; genus Noctilio; species Noctilio leporinus. The sequence continues at coordinate 148,626 of PVIW01000509.1, forward strand.
TGTGTTTTACGTCTTTCCCACATTTTACCAGCTTTGGAGGATGGGATCACACTGCCTACAAACCTCATCCATTGGCATCAGGTACAAACTAAACGCTTGTAAAAGGGATGAACCAACGAACATATTACTTTGTGCGTTTTCTGAAAGACATGATACCAGCCAACTCAGTTCTAAATACACTACAGAACTACAATGAGCCCAACTCTGATTCCTTATTTACTGGTTCCAGACTCAGGAGTTCTTATCCACGGCAACAGTATGCAGGTGAGTTTGAAAAGGCTTGAGCACCTGGTGGGGGGCGGTTCTCTCTAGTCAGGGAAACCCATCTTGTTCCCAAAGTTCCCTTTGGTTAAAGTGGGGTGTACCCGGGTCACCCTCATACTGGAAAGGAAAAAAAAAAAACCTTTCGTTTCCAAAATGACAAGTCAGATGGTCCCATTCACCGTTTTAGCAGCCTTTGAGCAAAGTAAAGGAAACGCTGGATTTATCGTGTTTATATTTATAGTGTTTTCACGTGCTACCTCAATGTTGTTTAGCAGAATTCCTCACGCGGAGGGGTGTCAGCTGGAGAGGAAACGTTGATGGCCGCTGTCGGGAGGGACGCACACCTGCTGGAAGTGACGTCGCTGCTTTAGGCTGGTGGCAGAAACGTTTTACAAAGAGCCAGAGTGGCCGGTGAGGCCACGGGTGTCCATTTTCAGGACACGTTAACGACATGGCCCAGGCTCAGCTTTTTTTTTTTTTTTTAAAAAAGATTTTACTTCATTATTTTTTAGAAAGAGGGGAAGGGAGAGAGGCAGAGAGGGAGAGAGACATCAATGTATGGTTGCCTTTCACCTGCCTCCAGCCACAGACCTGACTGGAGACCTGGTTTGCAACCTGGTTATGTGCCCTGGCTGGGAATCGAACCTACGACTTTTGGGTTCGCAGGCCGGCGCCTTAACCACTGTGCCACCAGCCAGGGCCAGCTTTTTTTTATTTTTATTTTTTAATGTGATTACGGCACAAAAGTGGAAAAAGAAGTGTCGCATTTCTCACAAATGTCACCAGCCAACGCAGTCACCCCCGGGGAAACGTGCTGCTCACTTTCTCTCTTCCATCGGTGCCGGGACCTCAGAACCCAGAAGCCCGTGCGGGTGCCCCTGGGTGCCCCCCTCCCCGCCACCGCCCCGAGGAGGCCTTCCCACCACACAGGCTGGTCACTGCGTCCCAGGCTGCAGAGCCACAGCGAAGACACGCGTGGCCTTGACGTACATGCGATTAGTCCCGTTGCCGAGAGCAATGAAATGGAGAACCTCACGCGATGCTCCCAACGGAAAACCATGGCCCACAGCTCCCGCAGGTCAGGTTCCCCCCGTTCCAGGGTGCAGCTCGGCTCAGCTGACCTCAACGACCTCCCCGCCCTTTGAAATTGTACAGACTGGGAATCTTCCCCATCGAAGGAGCTCAAGCAATGCAAGAAAGAGTATATCTAACGAACACGTCAAAGCTGTTGTGAGAGTGACGGAGGTAAAACCTTCCAGTGTTTTCCGACAGCCTGGGTTTAAAGTAACCTCCCGCTACCTCTAAAGAGCCCGACTCTCACTTCTTATCAGCCTCTAGGCTGGCGGGTCAGACGTAGCAGGAACGCCCACTCCGCCACCACGCCGATGACGGCAGGACACCATCCGAAAACCCTTGCGTTTGCCCAACTAAGGCTGTTTCTGTAAGCGCTCCGGGCTTTGCTGAAGCCCGTCAGGTCCCCTCCAAGTTCTGACCGCACGGCAAGGAGAGCGAGACCCAGCCAGGCATCTAAGTTGCAGGAAGTGAACAAGGACAGAGGCTAAGGCTCGTGGGAACTGCCACCTTGGATACCTTTCAGTGAGGGGGGTTTACCTGCCCCATGTTTTTCTTCCCCATTGCCCACCCCCCACCCCTGCTCCGAGCTCTGTTTTTCTCTCTTGAAACGACTGCTCTCCCCGGAGTCCAGACCCAGGCTGTGTGGCAATGAAACTTGAGTGTCCCCACGGGGGTGAGGCCCCTGGACCGGCTTCTGGGGGAAGCCGGCAGCTCTGTGGGCCCCGCAGCCGGCCACGGAGTCTCTGTGCCGCCGCGGCTGCCTGTCAGGACAGGCGTGAGGACGCAAGAGACCGCGCGTTAGTCTCTGTGAACAGAATACCCTGTTGATAAACGTCAGCACTTGGGGTCCCTGCGGCCACCGGCCCATCGGTATCTGGATTCCGGATAACCGTAGCCTGCCGGACATGTCACTCGCCTCCGGGGGTGGGACAAGGACCACAGTCCCTGGAGCACCCTGGAGTAACGGGGTACAAGTAGACTGGGGCTCATGGGGACTCCCAGGCTGCAGGACGGGCCATCCTATGCCGTGAGAGCAACGCGGAACAGGGGCATTTCAGCGCGTGAGTGGGTCTATCTAGCAAGGCACCAAAACAGGGGCGGTGGCAGAGAGGGACTGGAGGGACCCCCCGACAGGGCCGACAGGGCCATCAGGAAGGTTTCCTGAGAAATCAGGTCATCTGGCCCCTGAGCGGCCCCACCCAGCCGCTGAATAGCAGGTGCGCAGAGAGGCCCTGAGGTCGGGGCACGTGGCACCAGAGGGTGTGACCTCACCCTGCCACCGTGACGCACAACACTGGGGTGTCGTTTTGATCCACCGCTGACGGGCTACGGAGCTGGAGGATGGGAAACGACTCAGCCCCTCCTCTCCAGTCAGGGTCACGGCAGTGACGCCCCGATTTTCAGCTGCAATAAACGTTTCTGGGTGGACAGTCCCTTTCTTTCGTCCCCTCACTTCCTTGGAACAGTCCTTCCGAGAAACCAGCCAGCCTACCGCTTCCAAGAACACAAACATGTTGTAGTCGCCGACACACGCCCTGCCGTGCTGACGTTCAGAAAGGTTACGCATGTTTTTATCGTGACCAGCAACACGGGAGTGACTCGTTTCATCACCGCTGTGGGGTGTGAGAACCAAAACTTTGTTTATACTAATTCAGGATGGGGACAGGTAAAATGTTACTTCCAGGTTCCTTTAGCTGGCCTTTTTTTTTTTTTTTTGTTACTAAGGAATAACATTTTTCAATCCTCTTTATCTATTTTTTCCGTTGTTGCTGTGGTCCTCCCCACCCCCACGCCCCATGAGAACAACTTGTTTTTATCTGCAGCCTGTTTATCCGTTGGGTGGTTTTTGTAAGAGAAACAAAGTATGGTAACAGCCTGGGAACCTAGAGCGCAGGCAGGCCCTGGACACCCCCGTTTGAGACAGCGGGTGGCCCGCAGTCACTGTAGCTTCTCGAGCGGTTACCCTCTGGGAACTGCAAGAATCTCAGGGGCCAGCTAAGTGATGCAGAGGAAATCCGTAATCAATACGGTACTTGGAGCCGTTTCATTACCACTTCCAGGAAGAAGAGGGTTCATAAGCGCTCCCCAAGCTCCGTCCCTCGGGTGGGCCCGTCACCCACCGCCACTCCCCCACCTGGTCCTCGGTCATCCCGGGAGGGGCCACACTCCGTCCCCTGCTGGCCAGTCTGGGGCCGGACCCTCTTGTTCCAGAGTGCCGTACATCAAGATTTTGGGGGTGCCCCTCAAATTGGACTATTTCCCAGTCAGGCCATGTACCGAACTGTCGTTTGGGTTCGCAGGAGAAAGTGTTGATTTGTTCAATGTCAACACTATAACGGACTTAACCTTGGTCTTACTGCTCCACTGCACTGGCATTTCTAGAACCTTACATGCACTGGAAGTGGCCGGGGCCGTCGCCTCCAGGCAGCCCAAGGCTGGGCGGGTGGCAGGTTGCCAGCAGGCCCTGGAGGGTAAGCCCAGGGGTGCTGTCAGCAACGGCTGCAAGACCAGCAGCGGGAACCTCGCACCTGCTGTTGTCTTCAGGCCTGGGAGCCTCCTGGTAAAGCCATGCTGGTGACCTTGACCATGACCTCCAATAGCAGGCGCATTTCCGTGGGCGCCCCATCACCCCCGTAGGCTCACAGGAGCGCAGCTGTGCGCATTTTGTTTTGAGGTCAGATGACGAACTGGCCCACCCTCTCTAGTTTGTAACAGTCATAACAACGTCTTTGTCTTTTCTTATTCCTGACTCAGGAATCACAGCTTTGCAGTGGGAAGAAAGTTGCCTATCACATTCAGATCAGACTTCAAAACAAAGCAAACGCTACAAAAAGATTCTGAATTTCTGATCAGCGTCCAGCTACGGCAAGGTCCCATGGATTAATGAAGGGACACGTGTCATTATTGGGGTAGGTATTTCAGGACACGTGACTTTTCTTTCTGAATTATGCGGGCATTTCTGTAATTTATTTTCCACTTTCTTTTATGGAGCTACAGCCTGTTAGAAGATGCATGGTTACAAGTTTAGAAAAAGAAAGCCCTGTACAGAGGCCAGTGTGACACATTTCAAGTTGTTCTGCTCACATTAGAAAGCCAGGGCACGTCTGACAATGACCCTGAGAAAACACGGTCAATGAGAGAGCTACACTCATGCCTCAGTCACAATTGTGTCTGTCCGGACACAAACCTATTTAAAAACGACATAATTAGAACCCCTAAACCCTACTGATGTAAGAAGCTGGGTGGTAAATAAAACTACCCAAAATTCTAAATCCCTTTGGGTTCTATTCAATCGATGGAACTGGATTAACTCCCATTTTAATTTGTTCCACTGCCCCACTTAAACTTCCTGACAGGATAGGGCTAATATTCAACCATTGTGACTTCAATGAATGTCAGTTTTCTATGATTTGATCTAAATTTTAATCCTTGCCATGTGTTGAGCGTTTTAAATGCATTCAGCTTACTTAATTTTAATTGTCAACAGCCTGGTGAAGTCGGTCGTTTTGCAGATAAGGAGTGAGCGATCCGGAAAAATTAGGCCTGACTCCCAAGCACAAAATTTTAACCACCAAATGCCAAATAACCAAATGGCTCCATAGATATTTTGACCAAGAAGTTGTTTTGACACACACAAGAACAAAATGAAATTAAAATGTCAAGTTAGACACATTTTTAACAGTGGACCTATTACTCAACCAAATGAAAACTGCAGTCCTCCTTATCTGTGGCTATGGAATTATCTGTGAGATTAATAGTGCATAAATTATAATTTTGAATCATCGCGATTGGTAAAACTTAAATGTGAGGGTAGATGGGGTTGCCTGGAACTTTACTATGAAATTAAAAGTTTATATCTGGGCCTTTAAAATAGTCACTTTCCAAATGTTCTCCAAGGGGTTGCTTTTCCGCTCAAGGAAAAGCATTTTGGGGGAAACTGAGATCAAATGGATGACGTGGCTTTTATTGACTAATTTTCACTGTAAATCTTGCATCTAGACACTGTCCTTGCTTTTGCATGACAATGACTTGTTTTTTTTTAAATTTAATTTTATTGTTGTTGTATTACATCCATCCCCTTTTTGCTCCCCTCTGTCCCCCAACAATAACTTGTTTAAAGGTACCATTCTCACTAAGTCTAAGGTTCTTCCCTTTGTAATACGCTTTTAAAACTGTTTTATAAAAGCATGTCCGGAGGGGATACAAACAATGTTATGATGAGACCATTAGTTTTACACCCATGCAATTTCATATAGACGTACATAAAGCAACATTATAGCAGATTAATTTTCCTATCTGAGTTAAATTCTCATTAATCTATTTTTAATGGTTTATGAAAAATATTTTAATACAAGAAGTACAATGTCCTCATCTAGTTTACCACAATTGCATTCTTTGTTTTGGATTGTTTTCATTAAACTATCTTGTTGCCTCACCGAGAAAAACTTTTTTGTTTTTTCCTTAAAGAAATAATTGGGTCATATTTCTGTAATTGCCATCGGAGGTGTCAGACTAGTATCAATCTAGGTTGGAATTGGAAATTAGAAAAGTGCTAGAAGATATTAATGCTCGACTTCATGAGAACATTCCAAAGTGTGCTCCGCACTGTTATTTCTTTTCAGAGTTATTTCTTTTTAGCTTCAGTGATGTTGAGAAAACCATGATTCTCTAGATTCTTATATAATTAAAAAGAAATAATGACTCCTTCCTTGATAAATCTCGCAATATGGTGAGCCTCCTTCTCTTAGCTGTCTAGACCTAACGCACACATGTTAGTTGCTTTGGAACATGAGTCCACGTTCTATGATCATCACGTGGACTGGCGTACCACGTGTTTGTCTTGCTGTTATACCACCTTTTCAATGCCATGGTTCCTTTGGCGGAGATATGCATTTGAGCCGCACATCTTTGTGATCTCATGGACCATGCGTGTATGGGCGACGGTGGAAATGATAAAAATCGCATTCCCAGAATTGCTGGGGAGCCATCAACTCCACACCAGTCCCACCCATCAGACGGGTGCCTTGAATCCCCCCAAAATGAGCACAAAAGGCCTAATTCTGCCATAATTGGGTGGCGTCCTTCGCAAGGCCTGTGCAAGCACCGACTGGAGTCCAGTGCTGGCTGCAGGTCTCTAGATACTCCCAGCCTCACAGGTAAGGTAAGTGCGTGTGTGCACGTGTGTGCCTGTGATCCCACGATCACAGGCAGGGAGGTTTCAGGCACACCAGCCTCCAAGTACAGCTGAAATCAACAGTCATTGTTGATGATCATTCATGACCGAGTGCCTTAAGGTCTGCAAAGAACTGCACGGTTCATAGGGTCTTCTTGAAACTCTACCTGCTGTCATGGACACAGTGGGAAGATGGCTAATAAATACCGGCACCATGTCTGACTGATTGCACATCCAGTCTCTGTGTTTCCAGCTTTGGAAGTATCCACGCAAAGGTGTGCAGCCCCATGCTTCTCGCCGGGCCCCAGGTGAAGGAACACCTGTCACCTAGGAGTGTGAGCTCTGAAGGAGTGGGGAGAAGTCTTGTTGGAGGTACTGGGAGGAAGAGGCCTTTGAGTCCATCTCTCTGGTTTAGGTTTCTCAGTGCTATTAAAGAATATTAAGGCACCAGGAAGCCGGAGCTTCCGGGCCTGGCAAAGTCCTCTTCAGCGGGCCCAGGGCCAGTGCTTATCTTCCAACTCTGACCCACAGGGACATCAAGCTCCAGCCAAGTGACAGCTGCCCCCAACAACAGTAAGGGACTCCCTCCTCCTCCTTTCTCCTCACGCCATTCCTTCTTGCTGGGAGTCCTTCCCCAGGTCTGCTTACTAAAACCTGGGAAGGCCATTTTATCCGTGAAGACCCTGCTCACACGCATCAGAAGACATTTTTCATTCCTTTCATCATGTATAACCTTGATCGCCAAGTAACCCATTTTACGGGTGTGGTACAAATACCTCCTGACAAGAGTTAACTCCTTGAAGATGAGAATGATCTTCGATGCCTCTCTGGTGTCTATTTGACATGGTGGGAGTTGGGGACCTGTTTGCCGGAAGAAGGGGTGTTGATACAGTGATGTCATGTGGCTGCAGGATGACGGGGGGCTACTGTCCTGCTGTGTCTTATTGGCAGGTGTGGGACACAGGACGCAGGGTCAAAGTTAGTAAGCAGAGGGGTCGTCTGCAGGTGGGGCACACACCTGGGACCCAGGACCCAGGGAGGGGCTGCCACAATGGAAGCCAGGAACTAAGCTAGGAGAGGCAGTTGGTGTTAGGATTTGCAAGACAAATCACTGAAGAGTCCTTGATCTGGAAAGGAGAGGACAGGACGGAAGAGGCGGGCGGAGGTGGGGTGGGGCGACCCTGGGGCTGCAGCCCATCCTCCTCCACCAGACCTTGGCCACCCCGTTCAGCTCCTGCAGATCTGACTTTGTTTAACTCAGTGTTTTATTTATAAGGGAAGACGACTGTGGGAAAGGCACCTTGTTGAGTGCACTTCCCTTGGGCCATGACATGATAATAATAACAATGTTAATGTGGAGCGTTTCTATTATCAGGCACTGAACTGCGCTGCAATTCCGTGGTTTCATCTCATCTTTGTCAGCAGGCCTGGGAGGCAGGTGTTATTGTTAGTAGTAGGATCGCATTAGTGTACTAATTTAGAATTTCCTGGCTGAGGGTTAGACAAAGGACGCCATTTGCGAAAGTTTGCACAACGTGAGTCACACGGCCAGGACAGGCAAAGGGCTCTCAGTGACTCCCCCAAACCCCGCCCCACCTACCCGACCCCCACCCGTGAACTGCGTCCTACAGGGGCAGCCACGACTCGACCACCGCATTTCCGCCGGCCGAAGGCAGAGGCGGCAGCAGCTCTGAGATCCGGGTGCTGATGGGCCCGAGGGGTCCCTTGGCCCACTTGCTCCGACCCTGTCGGTAGTGAAGACACGGCAGCCCCCAGAGACGGCCGCTCACGAATGCTCCGTGTGGGTGAAGGAAGCGGCCGTGATGTGAGGTGTGGGTTGTTTAAGGAAGATGACGTGGCCCCAGGCAGTGGACAGCAGGGGGCCCTCCCCTCCAGGACCTGGTGAGGAGGTCACGGACCTGCCGGGAACATGGATCATCACAGCCCCTGTGGACTGCGCAGGCTGATGCGGGGTGCGGTGTCGCGTGGCAGCACCCTGAGTGTCGTGCACGGCAGAGTGGCTGGTGCAGGTGACTGGCTGCAGCCACACACCCTGTGACAACGCTTTGCTCCGTGGTGGAGCCAACGTACAACGGTGGCCCCAGAAGGTGACAGCGGAGCTGAAAAGCTCCCACTGCCGAGGGACCCCGCCGCCAAGGCGGTAACACCCTGGCGCAGCACCCTCCTTGCGCGCCCGCGTGGGTGCTGGTGCAAACGGCCCCACTGTGCGCCGGCCGCGCGCCAGCGCAGCCCCGAGAGACTCGTCCAGGTCGCGGGGCGCTGACCGCACCACGACCCGCTTCTCAGGGTACCCGGGTGTCCCACGGCGCGGGGCTCTATCATTGTCCTCCTTGTTGGCAGCGAGAGTGCAGCTGGCGCAGAGTTACTTCCTAGGACAACACTGAGGACGTCGATTCATTACAGGGCTTCCTTGGTTTTCACTGAATTCTATTTCCAACATGCTCTTAAGTATTCAACGATTAAACACGTTAATGAGAAGAAATACGGAGGAGGTCGATGGAGAAAAGGAGAGAGATGTGTCCAAGAACCACCTACCCAAGACGGATAGCAGAACTATCACGACGCTTAGAAATCGGCCACGGCCTCAGCGACGTGCTTGCGGGGTAGGAAAGGGAACCGCGTGAAGGAAGGGCGCCTTCTAATTGGGCCAGATCAGGAAAGTCAGCAAATTAGAACAAACATCACCGCGGTTGGGGCAAGGACCCGGGGCCGCGGAGGTGGGCCCTCGGGGCGGGGACCAGGGAGAGTCCCGGGTGGGCCCGCAGGAGCCTAACGCGCAGCCGCAAGGGTCTGGCTGACTCTGATGCGGCCTTTCCCTTTGGGGGACAGCTGTCCCCCCTCATTCCCACGTGAACGGATTGGCCGTTTGACCTTCACTGCGGCAATTCGTAGTTAGTTGCACTAATGAAGGGAAGCCGATGCATAAGCCCCCCTGCCCCGCAAAGAAGAGAGCCCAAAATTCACTCGCACTTCCCTTTGGAACGTAGCTGACGACTTGCACCAGCCGCAGTTGTTTTCGGCATCGTGCAGACCTGAGATCCGCTCTCTGTGGGCCGAGGGCAGGTGAGCGGGTGGAGTCGTCCAGAAGTGTGTGGTAGGGTAGGGGAGTCGTGTTGCGCGTGACACCGAGTCCCGTGTATTCTTTTCCTTCGGCAACCGGGAACTACTTTGACGAGCGGAAAACAACTCAGCATCGTAAACGGGGCACCGTGGCTCAGCTTCCCTGGCTGCCACTCAGAGGGGTTGACAACAGCTCGGTCCTTCCACACTCACTTTCCACTTCAAACGCGGGGTGCTGCTCACAGCCGCCATCAGGGGCAGGGGGCCCTGTCTCCCGCCCAGCGGATCTGAGTCACCAGATGGGGAAACTGAGGCTGAGAAACCCTGAGCCGACAGGGTCAGAGCTGGGCCTGGGCTCGGGGCTGAGGTGACAGGAGACCCAGCACAGAGGGCACGGGGACGGAGGGTGGGGCTGCCGCATGAGTCTCCGAACCAGCCTGGAAGCTCGGCCTCTGCTCCCTGCAAAGGCTCCTAGTGCCCCGAATGCCAGGGTGTGGGGTGACACTGCCCTGAGTCAAGAGAAAAACGAAACCCTGCCATTCTCAGGGAGGCTCCTCCCTGCCAGCCGTTGTCAGAAGCCCTGTGGCCCTTTTTGGAGGAGAACCACTCTGAAAGATGATGCAAAATAAATGTTATTTGAACAATGCCTCAATTCTGCAGGGAGAAAAGAAAGAACCAGGAGGCCTAATCTCTGAAAATCCTTTCCTTAATTTGTAGGAGCACAACAAAGCAACGAAATAAACTCCGCCTGTGCTGGGGTGCGGAAATCTCGTCCGCACCACGCGGGCACGAGGGGCCAAGTGTCCTACCTCAACCATACGCCCAACACCAGAGTGGCACGTGTCCTTGGCTCCAACAGTTCCAGTGTCCAAAGGGCATCTGTGTAAATGCTTGGGGCTCAGCTGTTCCTTTCGGGTGATTTTTATAAGAAAGAGTCACAGTTTAAAAGAAAAAAACATGTGAGAAATGTAGAACTTTGAAGGGGTCCCCAGAGCTGGGTCAGGTATAATTACAAACCTGTGACTTTGTCAGAAAGGAGGGAGGGGCCCTGGCATGTCCTTGCTGGGGGGCAGGGTGGGCAGGCTGAGGGTGACCTTGCACGTGGCCCCTGGGGGTTGCCAGCGCCCTGTGGGGATACCCTGACCGCACCTGGCTCCCCGGGTTGGGCTGGGAGGGGGGGGGCGGGTGAGGCAACCCTGGCCTTGAGCTCTGTTGGCTGCAGAGGGTCTCTTTCCTTTTTCTAAGCAAAAAGGGAGAGAATTCTGTTTTTTGACCAATGAGAACCCCCCAAAAGAATATCAACCCAAGTGTCTGCCCGCCAGGCTGCTCTCCTTGGGCCCCTGATCTGAGGTATCATGTCACCAAATAAACTGGTTTCAGCCGACAGTGCCTCCAGCCAAGGAACACAGAGACTTTAAGTTAGGTGTGAGCTATTCATGTTTTGCCTGATCTTTGGAAAAAAGCATAGGATCAGGTGGTCTTGAAGGCAATACATATGCATACCCAAACATACGTACACATACACACATGCATGTGCATGCCCATGTATACGGGGTCTGCAAAAGTAGGCTTACAATTGTGAGTAGGTAAAACAGAGTTTATTCTTGCACTATTATTAATTATTGTATTATTTCCATCTGAACAACTGTAAATCTGTTTTTGCCCACCCCTGTGCATATTTATATATTTATATGATATTTATATATTATTCTATAATACTTGTAATATATTTATATAAGTCACCCACTGTGGAAAGTTTTTTTTCCTCAAAAGAGCATTTTATTTTTAAGGGGGGAACAAGTGGAATTCAGTAAGGACCCTGTTCAGTGGCAGACAACCAAGGAGCCTATGAAGAACTCAGGGTTGTCGAGTTTATCATGAATGTACCAGTTACTCAGAAGAAGGTCTTTGATGACCATTCATCTATGGCAGACATGATATCCGTGTCCTAATTTTAAAATTCCATTGTCGGCTCTTGACTAGGTTCAAGTTTTTAATACTTCAAGGGGGTTCAGATTAAGTCACATCCTCTATCAAAAATGTTTTTTGTAAAACTCGGAATTGTGCTTTAGAACCCACAACTCCGTCACCGTTTCTGCTTCTCCAATATTCTACAGAACATCAGTTTGTTATTATGTTATTATACGTAGTAAAGAAAAACGTCCTGCTTTATGTATCAATAGTAAAATATTCATTATTTCCCTAAAAACAGCGATACATGCCGATATTCCCCGACAGTCAGTATTTATGGACAATTCGCGTCGGTTTTATCGCCCGTGCCAACGGTGACAGATGTGCGCTCACCATTCAGCCTGCGAGGTTTCACACACCGCTGAGTAATGAAGTCGCGTCCTCGCCGAAGGCGCGGACTGTAAAATAGCATGAGTTGTCAGTAAACAGCTCTGCTGGCGAAAGGTCCCTTCCAGCCCTCCCCTTCCACCGAGATGGACCATGTCGCAAAACACGCATCACGGTACAGATGGGAGGACGCCCCTGGGACTCTGGGGACAGAACCGCGAACCCGGCCCTTCCCCTCGCCTGGGGCGGGGAGTCAACGCAGGTGGGCGACCGGAGAGCCAGACGTGGCGGGCGCGAGTGGGGGTGCCTCGCAGCAGCTGGGGCCCACGTCCCTCCACGGCTGGTGACGCCTCAAACCAGCACACGCTCGCCGGCCTGCTGCCCTCTGCCTCCCGCACGCACCTCCCCGCTTGCCCTGGTGTCCCCCGCACGGCGTCCCGCTGCTCCCTCAGCTGGGAAGGGGCGGCGGCCTTTCTGGAGGGACACAGTCAGCTCCTCACCTGCGCAGGTGCAGGACTGTCCTCGCCCACCCCAGCGGGCGCCTCCCTCCCTTCGCACTTGTTTCTGTCCTCGCTCTCCGGGCTGGGCCGTGGCCCTGCGGCTCCCCGGCTACCTGCACCGGGTGGCAGGGCTGTGCTGGGGACAGAAGACCCAGTTCCTGACCTCGTGGGGCTCCTGAGCAGAGAGGTTTCAGGGGTAGACAGAGAGGAAGGGGGCTGTTAAATGGTTCTGGGTGAAGAGAACAGCTTGAGCAAAGGCCCTGGGGTGGAGGAGAAGCTGAGGAAAGACCTGTGGCTGCTGGGGGTGGGGGAAGCCGGCAGGAGTCGGGTGACGGCAGGTGAGATGGGCCTCGGGACAGGTAGGTGCCTCTAGGGTGGGACAGAGGTGAAGGCCGCTTGTACACGGGAAAGTGGCGGGGCGGGGAGAGAAGTCAGGGGCGACTGCGCTGGGCAGGTCAACGTGGTGCCCATGTTTCGGTTGAGGTTAAGAGGGAAATGATGACGTACTTTGGAGAACTGGAAAGAAAAAATAGAATTTGGTGTTAAATTTGATCGAGAGAAGGAAGGGATGGGTTTCTGGCCTGTTTAGATGGGGAGCTGGCAGCAGCCCCAGCTTTAGCAGGGGACCCCGGGGGCACAGTGTCGAGGTGGCGGGAGGAGCAGGGACCTGGCCGTGGACGTCAGACACTCTCGGGAGGGAGGCGGCTCCCCACGCCTGGAACCCACGCCCCGCCCAGGGGCGGCAGGGCCAGTACGTGACGCCGTCCATGTTACAATGCTCTTCTGTTCCGGGTCCAGCAGGACCCGAAATAAGATGGGGTTCGCCTGGGAACCCCGCTCAGAACGTACGTGAGCTGTGTTCTGACCACCATGCACGCAGCCCCGGGTCTAATTCAGGGCCACCTGACACCCGTGGGGCGCGGGGCGGCGACGCGGGCTGGAGGGGAGAAAGAGCCCCCCTCCCGGGAGCCCGCTCAGCCAGAGGGGCTCCTGGGCCGGCTGCGGGAACAGGATGAAGTGGGAGGGACAAGAGAATCCCCACCGTCACGTAGCGTTATAATCCTGCAGTTCTGTTGGGCCATGGAAACAGCGGAGGAACCCAGCACTGACCTAGCGCTGTGTTGATGGCGTCCTCATGGGAAACGTATAATCTTGACACGTGTTATAGGTCTTTGTTCAGCTGAGTTGACGATCAGTTTCCAAACTTCCAAGCGCGTTCGGAAGGCATCCGGAGTGGTTTTGTACGTGACCACAGAATTCAGGCACCGGAATACACACCCGTCACCGAACAGAATGGTCACGCACTGTCTGTATGTCTGCGACCATTTCTCACACTAATTTTAACGCATGTAGGGAGTGGTTATAAATCAGAAGCATCCTTCCAACTAACCTAAAGTTGGATTTTCTTTCATAAAACAGTGTCATGTAATAAGGCACATGGCATGCTCCAAAAGATTTTGGAGTTACACCTACACGAAAGTTACCGAGTGCCAAGAACTGGTAGGGAATACAGACGCTCCGTAGTGCATTGCCTGTCCACCTGGAAGGGCTCCCTTTGGTTGATAATAATCACCCACATTTGCAGGTTCACACAAAACCCGCCCACGTGTCAGGCCATGGTAGCAAAGGCAGTGGCTGAGGGCGCCCCCGGGGCAGGGCTGGACAGGGGAGCCTGACACTGTCCCTGCACAAGGAGCTGCCACTTCCCATCGCTTCTGAGGACTGAGAGGGCACGGAAACCCGTGGGCACTGTCCGCTCCGGGTCTGAGAGGGGTGAGTAGTTTCGTGGAGAGGAAGTGAGAGAGGCAGGGACGTCCTGATGATGGACCCTGCTCAGGTTGTCACTGTTGGGCTCTGTGGGGACCAGTTTGACCTGACGGTTGTGTGAGAAAGGCGGGAGCACTTCTTTTATGTGAGTGGCAAGGGTGTCTGTGTGATTAGGATATGTGTCAACTCACAGGGTCAGATTTGACATCAGTGTCCTTACGGTGCCATTGGTGTGAATGTCTTAAGAGGCGGGCAGTTTAGACAAGAACCTAGTATGAAGGAACCATGGACATGGACAACAGGTGGGATTAACTTTGGGGGGAATGGGTGGGTGGGGAGGGGGACAGAGGGGAGCAAAAAGGGGATGGATGGAATACAACAACCATAAAATTAAATTAAAAAAAAAAAAAATCGTCGGAATGCTCTATTCAGCCAGGCAAAGAAAATGGTGGTTTTCCTTCAGGCAATTCTTTTTAAAGAAAGAAGAAAAACCTCTCCAGGATGTTCAAGTTAATGCTTTTATTGCTAATGATTTAATCTACAACATTTAGAAAACATTCCTGAAAAACTGGATGTGCTTCTTGTGGACATAATTCTCACCTGATGTTATCTTGAAGAGTTCAAATATGCTTTTAAAGAGGAAGGAAAGAATGCTGTTGCTCTATCGGTTAAAGTTACTTGGACTTGCATGCTAAAATTGGGTAGTGTATTTTCCACACTATTAAGTCGCTAGATCAAAGGGTAGCGCTGTGTATTTCAATTACGTGTTATTCTACGGACACCATATTTTGCCTAGAATTGGTAATGACTGAACGTCAGCTTTATACATTTTTATCTTCAAAATGGTAAGTCTGAAGGTACCTTTTCTAGAGCACGTAGTGTAGATTTCTGCTTCTGACATGAAATTAAATACACACTATCTAGGCTTCACATCGGGGAAAAGAGGGTTTCACCTGATTTGCTGCTACTGTTATCTTTCAGCCCTGGCACTCCGGTTTTTCTGATTTTTCCTCACTTTTCGCTCAGGCTACTTGACTAATGTCGCAAGTTGCCACGTCCCGCCTGGGGCAGCTCCCAGCACGCCGTCCGGGCCTTCCCTCCCCTTCCCGGCAAACGGGAGCTGAGCCTCCCCAGCAGCCAGGCACCTTCTCCAAGTGGGGACCCTGTCACTCACTGTTCGCTGCCCTGCCAACTCCAGCGCGAAGGAGCCGGTGTCGCCACCTGTCCCTGCCTGGGTGGCCCACGTCTGCCTGCGCTGGTTTCCGCCCCAGGGCGCCTGCCCCACCCACACAAGGACATGCAGCCTCCTCAGCTCAGGTCAAGTGACTGGACGCAACTTCTTCTCTTCCAAGCGCGCCGGGATGTTAAGCCCGCTGTCCTGATGTCATTGCTTGTCACCAGCGGGGGTTACGCCTGTGAAGGATGCTGTCCTCTCTTGGGAAGGGACGGCTTCTTGAAGTGAAACTTACTTAACATTTCCGTGGCTCACACACCACTAGCTCCGTGCGCAGCATGGCAGGACCCCCGTCGCTCCGGGTGCAGGGACATTGTGACGCGGGGCTGAAGGGCCGGCTCCGGGCCGTCAGGGCTGCCAGGAGTGGGGTGCTGCCCGGGACGTGCCCCAGAGGACACACACGGAGTGGGCACGTGCTGGGACAGTCCGAGGGGTCACACAACACACACTGCCTGACGTGGGGAACTCGGGGTGGAGATGGGGCAGAAGCTGGGGAGGGTGGACATGCAGGCAAGACGTGGCAAGAACTACTGGCCTGGTAGACACCTCAAAACACACTGCGTGGAAGCCGGGACGTCGCCTGGAAGCCTCATGGGCCAGCACGTGCCACCTGCCGCCGGGGCAACGACAGGTTGGATACCAGAGTGGCCCAGCGGGCCAAGGCGCGCCCTCCCACATTGACTTGGTTTGGGGACACGGATGGACCACTTCCCGGATAACGCAGTAAGGCAGGGACCCGATATCACGGTGGGTTAGGCCGTCCTCTCATGGGACGATCCTTGTTGCTGGAAAGCACTGACTCTAAGGAAAGACTCGGGGAGGGGTGGTAAAACTTAGCCAGAGGAGGAACATTCCACGCACCCACAGATGCCAACGTCTCTGAATGCGCCCAGAGGGAGGACACTTCTGATTGAATACGAACATGGAATAAAGCTAATACACTAATTGCCACTATAAAAACAGCCCCTCGATCGGCCCGGGCGGCGAGACAACTGGAGAACATGCAAAGTCAGTGTGGACAGGGCTCAGGAAAGACATGAAAAAGAAAACAATCATAGATATGAAGACCAAATGGGAAGAAATGTAGGAAAACCAAGCCTACAGAGAAAACGGTCCAGACACCGGCACTGGGAGTGAGAACAGGAGTGAATTCCAACTGAAACAGGGAACGCAGCATGACCAGAGGCCAGCCCAGAGATAGGACAGGCAGAGAGATTTTTAAACATGCATCATTGGAGTTCTTGAAGAGGGGAAATACACTGGAATGGAACCAGTATTAAAAGACTCAGTTGGATCAGTTGTTATTAAAATAGAAGAGGACTTGACTCCATATTTTGAAAGACCACACCCAGGGAAAACTGACACAGAATGTTCAACGCTGGGGATCTGGGTCTGGAACCTATCCTCTCTCTGTCCTGGGGGTGCGGTGGGGGGTGGGGGACAGAGAAGAGGAGGAAGAAATGGCCAGATCTCCTCGTAAACACACCCAGGATCTCCTGACAGTGTGTGTTAGAGGGAACCAGGGAAGAACATGCCCATTGCTAGACTATCAGGTATAAGTGGTCCATGATTGACAGTAATCTTGTTCCCTTGTCTCCTGGAGCCCCCAGATGTTGGGCAGAGGGGGACAGCAGGGAGGACTATTGGAGTCACACCGACAGGGTCACTTCATGTTGGCCCTGTGTTTTATCATCACTGGACCCTTTGAACAATTCATAAAGAGGCAAGATCGTTGATTTTCCTGAGGTTGATTTGAAAACCCAACCCTGTGCATGACATGTCCTATGTCACTGAGTCTTAAATATACAGGAAAGTAATCGGGCAGCCAGACAAAAAGATCAAGTCCCTCCTTGGGGGGTGGGGACCTCCTGCAGGCATTAAAAGAATGATGTTTTTTACCAGCTGGCGCTTATTTCAGAAATGTAAGGGCGATTCATTAGTAAGAATTCTATTAATAACACTTACCGTAACGATTAAGTAAAACTATTAATGAGCACTTCTGTAGATGCTAATAAGGCACTGGGTAATACTAGACAAGGACAAAGCCAAAATGAAAGAGCGGAATACTTCCTTTGTAAGTTCGAAACATCTATCTCAAACCGAAACCCACCACCATGCTGATTGGAGGCGTATTCTAAGCCGTCCCACCATAAAGTTGAACTATCACTGTCTTTTAACATCTTACTGTAGAAAATAGCCAATGCTATCACATGTGAGACAGAATTCGAGGCAAAAAGAAACTAGAAAGACGATGACAAAGGAACCTCTATTTGGAAATTCATATTTTACACCTGGAAACCCCCAAAGAAATCAACTGAATAAGCAAAGGATTCAATAAAATGATGGGGTTGAAAATTATTCTGTGAATGGCTTTTATATAACCTATATGAAGGAAATGTTAATACACTAACAAGGACCCATACATCAACAATAAGTAGAAGACGATGCATTTTGGGGTTTGGAAAACTGAACTTTAGGTAGATGTCGGTCCTACTTAACTTTATTTTTAAAATTTAAAGGCATCCCAACAGAAATTCCAATAGATTTTCAATTTTAATTAGACATAGTGATCCCAAATTTTATACATAAAATACCCAAGCAGTGATGGCTAGAACATTCTTTAAAAGACCAGCCACTGGCGTGTGTGTTGGGGGGTGGGGAAGAGCAGGTAAGAATGGACAGATATTAAAATACACAGGCATGTACACATAAATGCATGCAGGAATTTGGGTGATAGAAGGGCATCATCTCACACCAACGGTTAAAACATGGATTAGCTAACATAATAAATAACGCTGGGTCAACTGGGTAGCCCTCTGGAGAACTTAGGTGTGGAACCACACTTCATACTTTGAGAAATTCCAAATGGACTAAAGATTTAAACATGAAAATAAAGTCATAAATGATCTCGGCATATTCCTTTATGAACACGAACAGGGAAGTCCCATGTCACTACGGCTGGTTTTCAGAAGAAAAGGCAGATGGACTTGCCCAGCTCCAGGTGTTTGATGCCGGGAAAGCCCTAGGGCGATAGTGTCTCTCATTTCCTTTGTGTTGTATTTTTATTTGCAGTGTTTTTGACGGACAGAAGGTTCCCATTTTTATGTGATCAAATCTACTGTGTCCTTCATGGTAGCTTCTTTGAGGTTCTATTTGTCCCATCATATGTTTTCGTTTTTTAAAAACAGTTTCACTTGATGTTTTCTATTTCCTTTTTAAAGGGATCTGTACTTGTAAAGTTTAGAGATGCTGTGATGTGGGCTTAATCATTAGAGAGAAATTTCCCCCAGGGTGAGCCTGCTAACCTCGCATCCTATACGGGATGACCTTTCATTTTCCCACTGGTTCGCAATGCCATCTTAATACCGTATTCAGTACTTTAAATATATTTTTGGATTTATTTCTGTTACTTTGATCTAGCTAGACTATTAGACCACAGGTTTTTATTCCTTGTTATTCTAATATCTGATAGAGCAAATGTCCCACTGTTGTCTCTTTAATTTTTCAATACTTATTGGTTAGTCTCACCCCTTTTATTCTTCCATGAGAATTTGAATCACTATTGATTTATTTTTAGTCTTCCCCAAGGAAAAATTTTTTCATTGCTTTTAGAGAGAGAGAAAGGGAGGGGAGAGAGGGAGAGGGACAGGGAGAGGAAGACGGGTTTCTCATATGCGCCCTCAGGGATCAAACCTGCAACTTAGGGATGTGTCCTGACCAGGAACCAAACTCGCAACCTTTGGCTCTACGGGACGAATTACTATTTTAAAGACCTATAAAAGCTTCCTACTGGCCCATTGACTTGAATAGGCGGAGCTTCTAGGGGGTGTTGAATTGTAATAGTTAAGCTCTTTGTTCGCAAAAAGCGAAAACTAACTGTAGACAAACATGCGAAGAACCTAGCGGAATGGCCAACAAACACACAAACAGATGCTCAACATCACTAATCATCAGGGAGATGCAAATCAAAACCACAGTGACCTATTATTAGAAAGACAGCAAGTGGCCAGGCCCCTTGCGCACTGTGGGCGGGCGTATCCGTTGGGCAGCTAATACGGAAGACAGTCTGGGGATTCCTCAAAAATTAAAAACGAAACTACTGGGCAACCCAGCAATTCTCCTTCGGGGGAGTTATCCAAAGAAAATAAAACCAGTAACCTGAAACATTGCGTCCCCACGTTTACTGCAATATTATTTACAAGAGCCGGTACGTATTTACATGGCAACCTACGTGTCCATCCACACACGGACGGGTAAACATGCGGTGGATCTGCCGAGGGACAGGTAGACGGCTAAGTGCAATGGGTCAGACGGAGACCGGGATCATGAATTCGCTTACACGTGGAACCTCAAAGCGCTCTCAGAGAGCAAGCGGACGGCTCCCAGGTTCGAGAACCGTAGAGCCATGGGCGGCAAAAGGAAAGCGGGTTAAGAAATGCAAACTTCCAGCTATAGAACAAGTCCCAGGGATGGAACCTGCAGCCCGGGGAGGGCAGTCAGTCACTGTCATGACTATGTGTGGTGACAGATGGGTCCCAGACTTCCTGCAGCGGTGACTTTGTCGTAAGGTTTGCGGCTGTTGAATGACCGTGTTGTTCACCGGGAACTCACGGGAGGACTCAACCCACCACGGACTGTCCTGCCTCTTCAAGGCTCCAACTGACCATCGATGACTGCGGGGTTTGAGCACTCGTGCTCACCAAAGAACACCCTTCGTTTTTCTGACTTTCGTGATCTTTGGCCTCTGGGTCTCTGGCCAGTTTCCGGGCCTCGTACGTGACGGGCACCTTCCCTTTAGAGACAAGACCTGTCTCCAGGGGCTCCTCACGTGAACATGGGAGTGGGTGGAGGTTGTAGGACGGTCTCTGGGGTCCAAGGTGCTGCTCCAGCCCCGCCCCGGCCCCCCGAACACGCCTCCTCTGCCCTCTGACCTCTCCCAGGCACGTGTCCAACTCATTTCCCTGCGGCCCCATCCGTCCTTACAACACTGACCAAACCACTTTGTTTCACAGGAAACAGAGTAAGCAACTCGCTCTCTACCCTGTTGAATGGCAGAGTGGTGAAAGACTAAATTGACTGAAAGTTACCCTTCCACCCATATTGCATTCAATTCCTAACCTACGGTGCAGTCCCGATGAGAAAACATCCTACTTTCCAGTATTACATTGACCTATACACGGTAACATGTAAAACTATATTCTGATTTGACCGCATCTTTTACCTGCTGTTCTGAAAGAGTAGAATGGACCCATTTTCATTTCCCCCTTTATAAACCAGGTAATTGCTATTTCTAGCCATCTTGATTGCACAGGTTAAAAAACATTCACCAGTGTGAAATATGTAAGAAGCTATTTTTATAATAGCTTGAGAATATTGTAATGAAAGCTAACTACTTAATTCAATTAAATACAAATGACTATAGAAATTGGCATATTACTGTTTTTTTCCATGGAAAGATAATTGGAAAATGATGACAGAATAATTTTACTGCTGAATAATTACAGATAGACCAATATCAATTTAAATTTATGGATCAAATTATTATTTGCTGAAGTGAACTGTATAGTATTCAAAATACCATGATAATCTTTAAATCAAATTTGAGAAACATTCTATTATAATTAATGCTAATTATAAAACTTTAGGGTTTTTTTTAAACCACTAAAACAAAACCCTGGTGGAATATTTAACCTTTGTCACCAATAACATACCAACTGGCTACTGAAAAAATTAATTGTTGGCTGTGAACCCAAACGTTGTTGGTTCGATTCCCAGCCAGGGCAACATAACCAGGTTGCAAGCCAGGTCCGTAGCTGGAGGCAGGTGAAAGGCAACCATACATGGATGTTTCTCTCCCTCTCTCCCTTCTCCTCTCTCTAAAAATAGTAAATAAAATCTTTAAAAGAAATTAATTGTTGGTTTAAGGGACAGTAAGAAAGATCGCACTGCTGAAAATAATTAAGAAATTTTTATTTAGCCTACGCCTAGAATGGAAATATTTAGAATTTAATGGGTGGAGCAACTTAAGTTAATAACAATAAAGGTAATAATAATAGTTAATACTTGTGTATGACTCTTACACACCAGTGACTACCCTAAATTTTTATATCTATTAACTCATTGAGTCCTCGCAACAATCATAGAAAGTAGGAATGAATATGACCACTTTCACTTTATTTTGTGCTTGAAGATTCTATTTGTTACATTTATTCAGACTATTAAAAAATGCTCATGGGCTGGAGGAGGGTCCAAAACTGCAGGGGAGACAGAGCTGCTGTCACTGGCCTGTCTCCCCCGTCCCGGGGTGGGGGGAGCCTGCAGCCCTGCAGCTGCGCCCCTCCAGCTCCGGGGCGGACCAGGTGGGCTCCGTGCTCAGAGCCACAGGTGCCCAGGGCCCCAGACCAGGCTCCAGACGGCCTCTCCCCAGCTTCCAACAGGCCCGAGCTGTGGTCCGTTCACTCACTCCTGCAGGGATTCCTTCATTCCCTCATTCCCTCACTCATTCATTTACACATCCACTGGCTCGCTCATTCACTCACTCATTCACTCATTCATTCCTTCCTTCTTCAGCAAGCCCTTACTGGGAACCTGGTATTTACTTCGTGCTGAAGATACACAGACACAGAAGTCAGAGAACTGGTTTTGCACAACTTCCAGTCTAAAAGCAAATCACTAATCCTCAGTGCTTGTTAGCAGAGAAATGTGGGTAGTTCATCCCAGGAGATGCTAACCCCTGGCCTGTGGCCATGGCCTCTGGTCCAGCCCTTATCACCCCAGGCCTAGAAAACTTGCGAAAGACCCTGTTTCTTAACCCCGCTTCCTCCTTCCCCAGTGCTCTCCCCACAGCCGCCAGACTCCTTCTCCCAGAGGCCGCTTTCCCTCTTTGCTGAGGTCGTGCTTTTAAGAGCCTGCAGCAACCCCTCCCCTCCCCCCGCCACTGTCTACAGGTCGCCTGCCCTTTGTCACCACCTATTCCTGCTCCAGTGCACTCCCCTGGGTGGGCCTCGTGTATTCCCGGCCCTGCCTGGCGCACCCGTAGCCTGAGCTCGCCTGCCCTGTGCCTCCTCGGGCCTGGGTGCTCTGTGTCCAGGCCCTGCCCAGACCCCACCCCGGGCAGCTCTGCCCCAGCACCCCCGGGGCCTTGCCCCTCGCCCGGGCCCAGACGGGTGCCCACTGTGTGCACCGGTCAGTGGTCAAGGGCCTCAGGGTCTCCCGCAGTTAGTGCGCCCATGTCCCTGCCTCCCGTGCACCTTCGGCCCAGCAGCGTGGAGCTGAGCCGGGAGCAGGGCTGGCGTGGCTTTCCCGCCACCACCAAAGGCAGGAACAAGCTCCGGGCTTGTTCACTGGGAAGGGGGATTTCAGGGGCCCGGCCTTTCGGGCTTAGAGCTCTCATGCCTGAGGGGAAATGCTGCCTGTCCTGGCGCAGGTGTGGGGGCCAAGTGGCCGGCACTGGCTGGGAGACGGCCCAGTCTGGGGCTCCTGCTTTCTCTCCCTTGAGCGTGAGCCCCACCGCTGGAAAGTGAGGCTAAAGAGCTCCTCAGAGGTGCCGGGGAAATTAATTCAGATGGTCCCTTTAAACAGGAGAAACACTGTTGAAGCAGCACAATGTTGACATTAACACACCCCCACACACACGCACACCCGGTACTGGAATATCAGTATTACTATTGCAAACGAAGTCACAACCCTGCTTTCTCTGACTGTTTGCTTTTGTGTCAAAGTCAAGGCAGCCTTATTTATTTGTGTTAGCTGTGCCCCTTATCTGGAAATATGTAAATCCATTTAAATTAATTTCCTGTAATACTACCACACAAGACAATAATCATATTACTACCATTCATAATGTACTAATAACATTAACATAATTGCCTTCAAATATGAAATTGCTAGGTAATAGGCTTTTCATAAATGGTTTCGGGAGAAGGTCGTTTTTCACCTCACTCTGGGTCTCTGGGTCTCTGGGTCTCTGGGTCTCTGGGTCCGGGTAGCACGAGGAACACGCTGTGCGTCTAATGTGAGGGTCCTTCCCACAGCTTTTCTGCCTGTTGGGGGGCAACAATCAAAGAGCTTTCCTGGGCCCCCAGGAGAAGGGCCTGCAATGTGACAGGTTTCTGAAGATCATGGCCCTTGCAGTGGCCTTTCTTAAGAGTGGCCTTTCTCCCAGCGGGTCCCAGACCCAGGAGGGTCCCACGGACGGATCAAGTGTCAGGAGCTCCTGTCAGCTAAGGTCTTGCTCATGGGGAGCAGGGTCCCCCGTCCTGTGAGAGTCCGGTGGGCTCACAGACTGCGCCAGAATTTTCCCTGGGCTTCTCCAGGCCTTGGCACAAGGCATGTCATCCATCCAAAGGGCCCCACGGAGCCCAGGGGGGACCACCAAACCTGGCTCCAGCAGAAGGTGGGCTGGGACGGGCAGGAAGCCGAGTCTTGGAGTCTAATCATGCCTGTGTTTCTGTTCTTCACGACTCGGGGCAAATTTACACTCTAGGTAAGTTGGTGACCCCCTCCTTCCCTGAGAAGATGCGGTGGAGACCGTAAGGGGAGCTCTTAGGCAAATCTGTCTCGGAGGCCAGGAGGGGAGGGGACACAGGCCCGCACCTGCGATCCGGTCCTGCCCACAGGCTCCTGCCGACCTCAGACCAGGACTGAAGCAACAGAGGGGAGACCAGGTGGGAAGTGGGAGAACACGGGGCGTCTCTGGGATCAGACAGTCTCCTCTTGCTGGGCGATCGCGAAGCCGCCTCAAACGTGGGTTTGCTTCCCATGGGGCTCAAAGCGCAGCCACGCGCCCCACCTCCGTGTCCATCCTCCCTGCGGCCCTGCGGGGCAGGGAACCCTCTTCCCGCCTCTTCCATCAGCCGCCGCACTTGCAGGCACTTTCAGCGCGGGGAGCAGAGGCGCCCACGGCGCTCAGGCGGCCTCCGCCCGTCGCTCCTCCTGCTTCGCCTGGACTTTCGTCCAGTTCAGAACGCGTCACTTTAGCAGGTACAGGAGGTACTTCTGTACGTTCCAGGCAGCTTTTCTTCCCGTTCCCGTTTGGAAAGGTCAGCATCTGCCGCGCTGAGCAGAGGAGCCACCATGTTCAAGGGGGTACACGGGTTGCCTTCTGCCCGGCGCTCGGGAGCCAGTCAGGCACCAGTGGGCTCGTGATGCAGGTGCCGAAGCCTCGGACCCCGTGCTGGGGAGGCGGTCGAGGCAGGGGAGGCCGGGGAGCCTGCCCGGCACACAGGGGAGGGCAAAGGGCAAAGGGCGCAGGGCAGGAGAAGGCAGCCAGGGCAGCTGGGCTGGTGGCCAGAGGGCCCAGAAGGGGACGGGAAGGAGGAAGGACCGTCTGGTGAAGGGACCGAAGCTCCCAGGCAGCGTCTCCAGGGAACAGCACGAGTTCAGGGACCCTCAGCGGCTCCCGGGGGCCCGAGCCACCTCCGCTTGCAGGTGGTGACATTTCCACCCGGCCTGATGCTCTCAGGTTCTGCTGGTGACACAGCGAGGGACCCACTTCAGTGCCTTATTCAGAGGGGTGACTGTCCGTGTTTACAACACCGAGGTCCCCAGGTCCTAACCCCAGCTGTTTTAGGGACAGCACCCAGAGCCCCTCCCGGAAGGGGGCTCCCAGGCCCGCCGCCGGTGGCCCTGCAGGGAGTGAGCACTGCAGTGAAGTGGCAGTGACCCCAAGAAGCAGCGAGTGTTTGAAATTCAGCCGACGGAGCAGGGGAGGAAGTTGGAGACAGGAAGCCGTCCTGGAACAGGGTGCATTGAAATCGGGAGGCAGGGGACGGTCTCCCATTTCCCAGCCTCCCCAGAAAGCGCCCCCTCCGCCCGGGCAGGGCCCCAGAATCCCACTCTCAGCCTCACCCTGTTTGCATAACGCATTTGCATCTGAAGGGAGCTCGCAGAGTGGCAACTCGGGAAGCTCCCTACAATAGCAATTAGGGACAGAAATAGAGTAACAATAGCGGCAGAAACACAGTTGCCGAGCTGTGGGTGGAAGAAGCAGAAAAATCTCTGCGCTGAAAGCCTGAGCTTTGAATGATGGCCGAGTTGACTGCCCGGCCTTTGTTCTGGTTGCGAAGGCCGGTGGGGACCAAACCGGCTTGGACCAACGTGGGGGCTGAAGAGGGCCCCCCATGGCAGGAAACGGGGCGGCACCGGTGGCAAAGGGCCAGGCCCGACTGAGACGGAGCCCAGACCCGGGAAAATGCTGGCCAGGGTCCCCCGAGGTTCTGGAAGGTGGCCTGGATGGCAGGAAGCTGAGGGC
Organism: Noctilio leporinus; assembly: GCA_004026585.1. Taxonomy (NCBI): domain Eukaryota; kingdom Metazoa; phylum Chordata; class Mammalia; order Chiroptera; family Noctilionidae; genus Noctilio; species Noctilio leporinus. The sequence continues at coordinate 174,269 of PVIW01000509.1, forward strand.
CGGGGAAGCACAGGGTCCCCCGGGAAGAAAGAACTTGGGGATGAGCTTAGAGCAGAGGGCAGGGTGGAGCGAGGGGCACCCCGAGGCGCACGGGGAGCTCAGGTTCAGGGGCAGGGCAGGGCTGTTCTCCCCTGAGGAAGCCTGCTCACGGCCAACATGCCAGCAGCAAGCCCCTCTTCCAACCCCACAAGCAGCTCCATCCTCTGCTGGAGCTGCTCAGGGGACCCTGGTTCCTTTTCCTCCCCCACCTCAGGGGCCCCTCCCCATCCCTCCACCCCGAGTTGCTGCATGAGCTGGGTGGGAGCCCACTGACAGCCACACAGTGTGGACGAGGAGCCGCGTGGCTCACCTGGGTAGGAGGGGCCAGGACACACAGGGCAACACGGAAACTGATGAGGGAGGCCAGGGGGTGAAAGTGATGTCAAAGGACCAGGGGAGCTGGGAGACTGTCTTAGGGGGGCCTCCTGCTGGGATGTGGCCACCACCCGAGACCCCCCGAGGGCCTTGGGTGGGAAGGAGGCCTGTGAACCAGGAGCGTGTGACACGGGCAATGCTAACCTCGCGCTGCAGGGGCGGCAGGACCTCCGTTCTGAGTTCATGTTCAAGGTCTGCCGCCGCCTGCCCTGGCTGATCGGGCGACCTCACGCAAGTGCCCCGCCTTCTCTTTTGTAAAAAACGGCACCGTCCTGCTCTGGGACAACTCCCGGGACACGGCTTAGAAGGGGCAAGGCGCGCTGCCACCTGCAGAACTGCTCCCGGTTACACCAAGGCATTAGGAACTACTAGAGGCACCTCACAGAGGCATCGTCATGATCAGGATGTGGATACCGAACGCTGGTGATTTCCCTGGAAGTGTTAACAAAAATAATTGGTAGGCATTTCTTCAAGATCCTCTGCCAACGTACCGTAATTATTGGGCATCCTGTAACGTGGTGTGAGGGCATTGATTTTAATGAGGATGTCACCAAAATACAGTGGATCCCTAATTATAAAAAGAAAAGGAGAAACGCAGCAGTGAACATCCTGAAAGCTTCCTCTGCGCCGGTGGAACGGAGTCTGATATGTGACCCAATGCAAGAAGAATGTGACATAACAGCATTGCCTAATCCAATACACAATACCGGGAGGTAAGATTGAAATGAGTTAAATGTCCAAAAGGTTCCTCAAAATAGTACAATATTAGGGATTGTGTCGACTCCCCTATCATGATATAGTTGTAGAAAATAAAGAGCCCATATTATGCTCAGTGGATAGACAAATTAAATTCTGTTTAAAAATTGGAACAAGGACGGTTCCTTAATAGCACTCTGAAAGCTCCGGTTAATGCGACGAGACATGAAAAAATAAAGAGGTATGATAATGGGGAGAGAGGAAAGATTGTTACTTGTATTTAACATAATGGAAAACCAGAATGTGCAGAGGAACCACCCACAATAATAATCATGTTTAATAAAGTGACTCAATGAAATGCTAGATTTGAAACAAACACACCAAAATGAATAGCCTCACTTAGGCTCAGCAGCCACGCGCCAACGTAATAAAAATATAGGCTCTGATCACAGTATTGACCCCTCCCCTGCACATGCAGCTTCTGGGGATAAACCCACTGAGGCATGTGGTGTTGCTATAAAGGACATTTTAAGAACTCGTTCCAAAGAAAATAAAAGAACAAAATGACAGCCGCAAGTCTATCCATCGATCTACCCAGCCATAAACTTAGGCACACATTCCTGAACGAGAAGACAAGATACCATCTCGAGCAACTGAATGGGTTGATGTAATCTGACCGGAAATGGAAGGATGCAGAACCCTATCGGAGGCTGAAAGACACAGAGAAAGAGCAATTAAAATAGCTCGGCAGAGGCTGAAAGACCGGCTTGTGTCAGGAGCTGACACACAGGGTCCGAATCAGCTTCTTCCTCTACCTCTTGTGGTTCCCTCACCGGACAGCAGGGTGGCCTCAGCGGCTGCCCTGGCCACACCGCCACCAGCACGACCCTTTGAATCCATTTCAGATGTTTCCACTCGGGTTCAAAGACCCTCCCGTGGCTGCCCATCTGTAGGGGGTTGACCTATGTCTCCCCAAAAGACACGCCCAAGTCCTAACCCCTGTACCTATGCCTGGGAACAGGCGGCATCCATGCAGATGTGATCAGGTTCTGGATTCCGACAGGGGACAGTCCAGGATCGAAGGCCCTGATCCAGTGACCAGTGTCCGTAGAAGGGACAGGCAAGGGAAAGACACTGAGTCGCAGTGGGGCAAGGTTGCCTGAGGTGGCATCTGCTGGTTGAGGGTGCAGGAGGGAGGGGAGCATGGGTGGGTCCTCCGGAAGAAACCAATGTGGCCAACAGTTGGCTTTCGGACTTCCAGCCTCTGTCACTGTAAATGGACACACGTCACTTCTAGCCATGCAGCTGTGGTCCTTTGTGACAGCTTCCCTAGGTAACAAGCCCTACAAGGTAAGGATCAACATCTGTCCAGGACCGACTGGTGGACCTGCAGACACCGCCCCTCTGATCTCCGATCCTGTGCTGGCCTCTGCGAGCACACGGACCTGCCCTTTGAACACAGTGTTGCATGTGCCCACCACCCCTCTGGTCCTTGTCATGTCTCCACCTTGGGGGAGAGCTTCCCTGCTCACCCAGTTTTAAAAGACTCCCCACCTGCCCAGACTGAAATGCCCTATTCCCCTTCATCTGACTTTCCTCCCGAAGGGTGACTATCATTGGATCGATCACTCAGTTTGCTTATTGGCTTGGTGCCGCCTCCTCCTCCTCCTCTAATCACTCGGTTAGTTCAGCCAGGTTGAATTTCCAGCGCCCAGGGTGGTGCCCGCCGCGTGGGGCGGGCTCAGTGTGCATTTGTGGAATGAATGCAGAGAGACTGAATTATGAGTAGGACTTTAATATACAGTACGGCGAGCATTACAAAACAGTGGGGGAGGATTAACTGACATACGATTTTGAGATAGAGCACATTAGAGAAAAATTAATTTAGATACATATCGTACTCTGTGTACGAAAGGAAAATTAAAGTCAAACATGTTTAAAAATTCATAGAAAAATTAGTGGAAGCCAGAATACATAGCCCATGAGTGTCTGGAAGGATGGTAACTTAAAGAGCTGAGGCAATCGAGGGACCACAAAGCTCACGGTGATAGACTCAACCACTTTCATTAAAAATGAAAACTTTCGTGTAATCTGTGCCTCCTTGGCTTCAGTGAGTCAGGACCTGCCGTGATTGGAGACCATTCCTAGGGGATCGGGTTGCTCCAGGCCTCTCCTTCCTGCACAACCATCAACCTGACTGCCAGTCTTTGTTCACTCCTTAGTTAGATGCTGTGTTCTTCTTGCCCAGGGCCCAGACCTCCTCCTGGCCTGGAGGACCATGTCCGGGTACCTGGAGGCAAACACCCGAGAGGCCACTGCTCCTCAGCCACTTCCTGAGCGTGGGAGGCCCCAGGATTCGGGTCATCGGCCTGCCTGTCGGGAGTCCCTTGCAGCGTTCTTAGATACCAAGCCCAGCCATGTTGGTTACTCAGGCCGGGTCTGTCTTCCATAAGCCCAGCCCCTTGCCCCTCCTGCCCAGGCCCTTCTCCTGGGCCACTGCAAGGCATGGCGCCGATGCCATGTGGATAGCACGTGAAGGCAGCAGGCAGGCCAACCTGAGTCTTCTGGAGACATGCTCCTGCCGTTGGATGTCACCATGGACATGGGCTGATGCTGGGTTCGGTCCCGGTTAACTGGGAACTTCTCAGCAGGGTAGCTTCTTCCTTCCATGCTGCAGAAGACCCATTCTGAGAGGCGAAGGGGCACCTACCCCAGGAAGCCCGTGGTTGGCATGATTAAGCAGTCTGATTAGGAAAGGAAGGTGCTAAGATAACAGCCGATGTGAGGAAGGGTGAGGCTGAGCCTCCTGTGCTGCTCCGCGCCCTGCCAGAGACCTCAGCAGACAGTGCGCGGGACCAGCTCCGTCAGCGGTGTAGCCCGGGCTGACAGCTTCTTTCTCTTAGGCCCATTGCCAGTCTCGGGGTGGGAAGTGGGAAGAAGGCCCCGGCCCAGCAGAGGTGGGAGGGTTCTGCACGGTGGAAGATTCCAGAACAGCCTCACTCTCCCTAGGCAATTTGGATCCATTTTAGGAGCCACTTCAATAACCCGAGACTTGTTGGGGACCCTGATGTACCCACCTGCTCTTTGCGAATGACCTGGGAGGGGTGGGCCTGCCACTCTGGCTAGGCCCCCGAGGCCGCACACCTGCAAGGTCCTGGCCATGTGCAGCCCTGCTCCGGCTGAACAATTCTCTGTTCATTGTCCCAAACAACGCGTAACAATGGGTCCGCTTGTTGGGGTTCTTCTGGGGTGGAATGTGAAGTGCTGCTTCAATGGGGCTGCTTGTTTTTTATTGCTGTTGTTGTGCCTTTTCCCTAAAGTAGGAAACAATTTCAGGGCCTTGTCTTCTTACCCCGCCCCTCCCTCCACCAGCGTTCTTTGTCTTTTGGGCTTGCATTTCTGGTCCTGTTCCTTCTGTGACCAACAGAAATGCTTTCTAAGGCAGACTCCCACGACCTGAGATGCCCGTTTTAAGATTAGAAATCTAACATGATAAATGAGATTTTTAAAGAATATGCAGTTTACGGTTGCTGGTGGCGGTATTGAAATTGCTGCCTATTTCAGGCTGCCTGGGGAGGCAGAGTCGGAAAAGCGGAAGACACCCCTCTGCTCCCGCCCCTCCCTGGTCCCCGCTGGTGGGAGGGGCTCGGCTCCAGGGCCCCTGGGGTTCCGCTCCCCGTCTTGGCTGTTCCGGGGGGCACTTCCATTTCAGAAGCGATGTTTTCCCAGAGAGTGACCACCCAAGGGTGGCTACCAGGCAAGGTGCCTGGTGAGGGCAGTCAGTCAGCTCCTGAAGCTCTCCTGCTGTTATCTGGCCCCTGCAACCGCGGTCATGTTTATCAACACAGGGTGCAGGTGGAGTCACGGGCCGGGGGGCATTCGTCTAGGACCGACTTCCACTGCTTCTCCCATGACCCCCAGCAAGGCCTGGGAGCTCTGAGCCTCGGCTCTCCTGTAGGGCGTGGGCGCCCAGAGGGACAACGTCTGATTTCCCTTCTGCTCCTGAAGTCCTCTCAGGTTTAGACACACGTTTGTTCTGGGATGTTCAAATCCTTTCGGACGCCCATCGATTTGGTTTCATTAATAAAATTGTATTTCTGAGCAAGATCACAAGAGCGCATCTATTTTTGATTGTCCTTGATTTCTCTGGCAGGGAATGTCCGGAGTAGGCTGAACCGGCAACGGAGAAGAACCTCACCCACATGCACGTCCTCGACGGACACGGACCTGTCCCAATCCAGGGGCATCACAGCTTATCACTGTTTCTTTGGTGGCCAGGCTGTTGTGCTGCTTTTGCTTCTTCATTTGGTAATCCTCACCTGGAGATGCGCATATGGGTTTTAGAGGGAAGGGAAGGAGAGCGATGCGGAGAGAGAAACATCAGTGTGAGAGAGTAATTGCTCAGTGGCTCCCTGCACGCACTCTGATGGGAAATCAGACCTGCAACCTCGGGCAGTGCCCTGACCTGGGATCGGACCTGCAGGCCTTCGTGTGTAGAATGATGCCCCAACCAGCTGCGCACCCGGCCGAGGCCAGGCTGGTTTTCTGAGGGGACTGCCCAGCGCTGGAGTGTGGCAACACCACATCGGAGCCAGAGCCTGTCCCAATTCCACCTGCTTCTCGCCAACAGGTTAAGAAGTCCCGCATGAGCTTTAGAGGAACGTGCCGGTACCTTGTCCCCGGGAGATGGACTAGTTGACAGTTTGTGAAGCAGCATCGAGTTAACAGCCTCTAAGCCAAGGTCAGGAGCAGAAAGACGGCAGGAATTTCCACGCCGGGCGCGGTGTCTCCGCGGCATCTCTAGCCGCACTACGGGAAAGCGGGATGTCCGGTGCTTTCCCGCCCCTTTCTCCCCTCATGCCATTAATTCACAAGAAACTGATTTGATCTCGAGTGACTCTCATGCCTCACATTTTGAAACACCAGCTTTTAACGGACGCAGTCGCTGCAAGAGAAGACGGTGAGGCCCGGGCCTGGGGCAAAGTGGTGGCCTGGTCGGCTCGCGATGAGTGGGGAGGGAGTTCTGGAAGAATCAGAGGCGTAAACGTGGCCCGTGGCATCACCGGGGGTCCTGCTGGCGGCCGGGCTTCCTAGCCCGCCTGGTCGGTTCCGCTGGGGGCTGCAGGGACAGAGATATGGTCCAGTCTCGGCATCGGTCACCCAGCTTCCATGACCTGTGTGCCCGTCAACCCTTCCACACCTGTCACAGGTCACAGGAGAGCTGGGCAAGGGCGGCAGCAGCAAATCAACATGTCTCTCCCACAGGTTCCGTGTGGGGAGCGTGTCCGTGTGTCCGCTCGCGGGGTCGCCGGTGTTTGTGTCCGAAGAGCTCAGGTGGAGCTCGGCCTCTCTGGAGAACAGGGCTATACTGTCCCCAGGCTCTCAAGTGAGTGTCAGTGACGAGGTCTTGTCCTGGTCCATCCCCTACCCCAGACGCCACTTGGGCCCATCCTTTGCTCTGGTTTTCTTGTATGGAAGGGGGAGGGCGGGGCCCCCAGGCTCCCCCAGTTCTACGACCGTGTCAGTGATGGTTGCTGAGCCTCCCAGCACCTGGGACAACCTCCTGGGACAGGAGCCTCCTGGGACAGGGTTGTGGGCTCAGTCACCCGAGCAAGGTATCAGGGACTCCGCTAGGGCCTGCGCCTGTACCCTTAACCTTCCCCAAAGAGCCCTCAGACTGGGGGTCTGTCCTTGCTGGCCACCAGGGGCCCCTCGCTGGCACTCATGGGGACCTGCTCCCCATGTCCTCCACCAGGCCCCACCTGCCCCTGTTCCATCATGATGCCTTTATTTCTCCATGACCATAGGCATCTTTTATCTCTTTATTCATCACTCCCTATGTGTGGAGGCCTTAAAAGAATAATTCTGTTCACATAGTTACTAGTGAGGACACGCTAGCACCCAAGTGTCTCCTGGGTACTTCCCAGCGTTTAAAGCATAAGACGGCGCACCCTTGGGCCCACTGTACGGATGACACCAGGTGTGAGCGCCTCCCACAGTCACAACGCACTTGGCTCACAAGCCTGGGGGGTCCGGAGCCCGGCAGCAGCGACGGGTCTGCTTTCACACCACGCGCGGCGAGAGCGGTCACTGCACTTCTCCTACGGAGGCCCTCGGAGGGCAGCACGGATGGGCTCACCAGGGGGACTATTCTCTCCCTCCCGCTGCCGGTCCCGTGAGCGATTCCGCCAACGCCACCAGGACCGGGGAGGGAATTAGTACCACCTACAGGTGTCTGTTAAAACCAGGGCCCACGGGAGACCGGCTCCTCCTCCCTGGCGGCCAAGGGTGGAGCCTGACTCGTGGTAACTCCGTTGGGTCTCCCTTCAGCCCGTTCAGAAGCCTGGCTGCTTTCTCTGCAGCAGACAGAAGAGGTACAGACAGAGCTAAAGCTTCAGAAGTTCCAGCACGAGCCTTATCATTCCAGTTCTCTTCTGGTACCTCCGATCGTTAAAAGCAGCGAAATGCCAGGCCGTGCCCCCCGGCTAACGGGAGAGGCAGCAGGGGCAGGGGGCACAGCGGCCGCCTGAGACCCCAGCATTTCAGCCGCCCCCGCCCGTCGGCGCGCAGAATAACCTGCATTTCTGCCTCCTGGGCGGAGAGGGTCAGGACACAAATTCAATCCTCCAGCACATTTTAGTGAAGCCACAGAAGGGCCGTGTGTGCCGTGTCACCGTCTCTGCTCCTGTGGGTCAGCTCTCTGTGTTGTGTCATCAGCTGTCACGTGTTTGGACACGATGATTTATCAGCGGTGGGCAAAATGGGTGACTAGTTCTCGCCGGTCACTGTGACGGTTAAAAAATGTGTTTGTCACCGGGCGCCCTGTGGAAGGAAGCCACAGATTACCCCACGATGGCATGGTCCCCGCTGCGCTCTAGGGGCTCACCACCGACACTGCTGGTGGTCTGAACCGCACATGGGGAAGGAAAGGCATGTCATCTGACCGGGGGCTGTGCCCGTGGCCGCCTCAGCCCAGCCAGCTGGCATCACTTCCCTTTCCACAAGTGGCTTGGCACAAGAGGACTCTCTTCTCTGGCTCAAACTTCGGTTGGTACAGAGGAGCCGACCCCAAGGCAAGCCCTCAGACCCCCACCCCCGACACAGGGCCACCGCACAGTGAACTCTGACGCCCAGGGACCATAGGGACCTCTGTCGGGTTGCCAGGTACGCGCCCGGCACTCAGCGCCCTCCCCACGGTCCACAGAACTGAACTGGCTCAAAACCAGGAGTGTGGGCATTCCTGCTGTCCCAGGGGCTCGTGCCCAACACCAACATCAGTCCGTCGCAACCCAAAGGAAGGTTCCCACGGACAATAGGAGCTTATCAGCGACTGGGCCCCAACCAAACGGAATCCATATAGATGATGATTTGGGGTGATGGGCACCTGTCTTTTTGTTTGTTTGTTGTTTTCCAGATGGACGTTCTCTGTAACTGAAAAACGGGGCTTTCAGATCTTTTGCAATTGTTGGTCATGTCACTTACACGCTTCGGGGGGTAACGGGAAACTCTGGTGTGAGGGCAACTCCTGTCCCACAGGCAGCATTGTGATGACTCGCGTCGTCAGCGTGTGTGGGCCACTAGGAGGAGGGATGTTCAGAAAGGAAGTGGCTGGGGAAAATTGTTTTCTTTTAGAAACGTGCTTCCCCTTTCTGCTGCGGGCACCAGAACCCCAGAAAGGGGGAAGCCAAGCGACCTCCGAGGTGCTCGTGTGTTTGGAGGTGGTCCGGGTCTTGGTGTGGTGTGACCTGGCTCCCAGAGGTGGGTACGTGCCTCCAGCACCTGGTCAGGACTCTCGGAAAATCCAGCGGTTGTAAGATGCCACACGCATCTTTGGATGAGGGTCGGACCCCGGTAGGACACTGGGTGTTCGGTGGGGACGGGGAAGTGGCCTTGAGGGCAGCCCCCAGCCATTCGGACAAGCCCCCGGACAGCTGCTACGAGGAAGTCACTGTGCTCCTCGGAATGGCGTGTTTATGGGGTGAGTGACTATTTCTATTAACGGCGGGTATCAGAATCATTCAGAACCGTGGTAGCAAAACACCAACCTTTCCCGCACAACGTGTGTGCCGTTACCAACAAAACGCTGGCTCTCCCACGGGTGCTGAGCAACTGGACACCATCAGCTTTTCAGGGCAGGGCCGTCGGCTGGCCCAGGGCCACGAGAGATGCCGCAGACGGCAGCAGCAGCGACCAGTGCGGGCTTTGATGGCTCCTGACAGCTGAAGGGACAAAGGGGCATCGTTTTCTTGGGGGGCACATGGCTGCGACAGTCTCCTCACGCCACGTCTGCAACGTTCAGAACCTCCCCCCTGGCACCGTGGGGTCTTCCTCGCCTCTCTCGCTGCCCCGGGCACCAGGTGCTCCGTGTCGCGCCCCCTCAGCCACGGTTTCCCAGCGAGGCGGGGAGGAGGGACGGCGGGCCTGGCAAAGGCTGATTTTGTTTCCTCCCGTGCCAAGATCACAGCGGAGCGCCGTTCAGAAGACTCAGACTCCAGCACGTCAAACAGAACACGTGCTCGGGGGGGCCCATGGAAGGAGATCCTGTTCTTGCATCTGCAGGAGTTGGGGCCGGGGCCTCCGTGGGGAGAGGGCAGTTCTTGCTTGTTCACTGTTGAGCGGGGACCAGCCGAGCAGCCAGGGGGGCCCGGGCGCGTGGTCACCGCTGCCTGGCAACGCTGGCCGCAGGTCGTCCGCTGTGGTGGGAGCCCCAGAGGCTCACGGGTCCTTCGGAAGCGCTTTTGAAGTCACGTGTTCAGAACCTGCCAGCGCCGGGGGGGGCCCCGGTTCCGCTCGGTACCGTTCCACACAGAATCCTGGTTCAATGCCTGACGGTCACGGGATAAATGACGGCACATCCGTACCGTCTGTTTTCAGGTAGGAGCATGTCTGTTTTTAGGAGGTAAACGACACCACAACTTGTGACCTTTCTCAATGCTTATTCAGTCATCGTAAACTGAGACCCGAGGGGCGGGATGGGGGACACGGAGCTGGTGGGAAATGCGCCCCAGGTCTAAGCTTTCATATTGGATAGAAACCATGTAGGCGAATATTGGCAAGAGGGAAATACAGAGTGTCCTTCCAGGCAGATTGGGGCTGGTGGCGGGGAGGGTGGGGTGTGAGCTGAGTAGATGTCCACACTAGCATTTCTTTAGTGCAGCATTTTCTTTTTTTAAAAAATTTTATTGTTGTTGTATTACATTCATCCCCTTTTTGCTCCCCTCTGTCCCCCTCCCCACCCACCCACTACCCCCAAAGTCAATCCCACCTGTTGTCCATGTCCATGGTTCCTTTATACTAGGTTCTCGTCTAAGCTGCTCCCCTTTCTTGCCTCTGCCTCCCCCCTTCCCCCAACCCTTTTCCCCCTGACCACTGAAGGCCTATTCCTTGTATTCATATACTTGGTTCTGTTTTGCTTGTTGTTAGTTTTGCTCATTACTGTCCCGTAATGGGTGAGATTATATGATATTTGTCCTTCACTGACTGGCTTATTTCACTAAGCATAATACTCTCCAGTTCCATCCATGTTGTTGCAAAGGGTACACGTTCCTTCTTTCTTTCTGCTATATAGAATTCCATTGTGTAAATGGACCAAAGTTTTTTGATCCAATCATCCACTGATGGGCACTTAGGCTGTTTCCAGCACTTGGCTATTGTAAATAGTGCTGTTATGAACATACGTGTGCATAGGTTCTTATGAATTGGTGTTTCAGGATTCTTTGGGTATAGTCCAAGTAGTGGAATTGCGGATCAAGAGGCAGTTCCATTTTTAGTTTTTTAAGGAAACCCCATACTGTTTTCCACAGTGGTTAGTGCAGCATTTTCATGGAATTGCTGAATTAATCCCAGGAATAACCAACGCTGGCCACGTTGTCAGGTGAGCCTTCCTGGCGCCGGTCACTGCTTGTTTAGGCTCAGGGGGCTGTGTTCCTGGAGCACATGACTCAGCCCCTTAACGATGGCCCTTGATCCTACTGCCTTTCAGCTCAGACCCCTGGTCACTGGTAAAGGGCCATCACATAGTGTGGCCACGGACACGGCCGCCACTGTGTGGGAGCTGATAGGGACATTGCGCAGTCTCATCTTAGGAAGGGGCGATGGTTCTCTTAAAGCAGGTGCACTTTCTACTTCCCTATTCCCTTGTGGACCTGTTGTAACAGGCGACCTTACCTTTTCCTGTCACCTGAATTGTTTTCCTTCGGTGCTAGGTGTCTGTTTTTGACTTACTGCACTAGGCATTTTGCTTAAAGCTGATTCAAAGCCTTTGTGAGAAGAAGGGAGGAGTGTGACTGTACAAGTCCTGAGTATTTTCATGTACGCAAGGCCTTTTAACGTCACTTAATTATTCAAAAGGATCCCTCGAGCCCCTTCGGAGAGGGAGGGCTCCCACTCTGAGCAAGGCGACATCCCTGTTGTCCTGCGCTGATGTGCTAGTTGGCTGAATCTTCCAATTACCAAGCAAACGGCAATAAGAATGTTCTCCCTGTGGATCATAAGCATCCGTTGCAGATGGTCATAAACATTATAAAGAAAACAGCAGAGGGTAAGGGAAGAGAGTGCATCCCAGCCTGCAGGTCTGGACCGCAACTTTTGATAGGTAGTCAAAGAATGCATCCAGGGGGAGGTAGTGTTTGCTCTGCCATCTGGCTGAAGAGGAGGAAGAAGCTGTGCATAGAACCAGGGCAAGAGTGGCCCAGGCTGCGGGAGGAGCAAGTGCAAAGGTCCTGAGGCAGGAGCAAGCTCAGTGTGGTGGAAGAGTAGTGAGCTGTGCAGCACTGATGAATGTCCAACAGACAATATGAAATAAGAAAGAGGCAATGGAACCAAGGAATAGATAAGGGCCAGGTAATGTGTGTCTTGTATCCAATGGTAAGGACATGGAAATCTCTTCTCCATGGAGCGGATGCCACTGGAGGATTTTAAACAAGGAAGTGACAGAATCTCAATTGACTTCGAGAAAGAATGCTGGCTGCTAAACAGACTGGACGCTGGTGGGAACAGAGGCTCTTCTTCGATGCTGCTGTGGCAACCCAGGTGAGAGGTCATGGTGGGAGGGGTGCTCGGGTCCCTCCAGGTGGACAGGTGAGCACTGATCTGTTACTGCAGCCACTGGGTATGGGAGGGGAAGGAAGTGAAGGCTTCAAGGTGACCTCACAGGTCTTGGTAAGTGGGTGGATGGTGCTGGTCCTGTTACTTGGATGGAGGCCGAAGGCACGTGGGGGCCAAGTCAAGACCTGTCTTGACCATGTTCAGTTCAAAACGCCTACCGGGCAAGCAGAACAGCTGTTGACATTTGCGTTAGAAGTCCAGAGAGGGGGACACCAGGTCTCAAACATGGGATCCGTTGGTGCATAGATGGTGTCGCAGGCTACAGGACTGGATGGGGTCACTAAGGGAACGAATGCAGAGGAAGAAGAAGCCAGACGGAGGGTAGAAATCCTGAACACTCTGACCCATTCTTCTTCTTCAGTGACGGCCCCACACCTGCATTAAGTCTTGGCTCTAGTCAAAGGTGCGCGGAGATTCCTGGCCTGGGCAGATGGGCCCTTTTTGGAATCAGCGAAGTCATGTACTTCGTGAGACTCTTCCCCGGTTAATAGTAAAAGCCACCCCCACCCCCCGTCTGATAATCTGCTCAATTAAATTTAGCTTTAAGCTATCATTATAATTCAGATAGGATTGCATGTTTCTGAAAGAGCAAGAGTTTACGGTACGGAATTGATTTAAGGTAAAAAAGGCTCTCAGGGTAGACTCTTAGGGAGAAAGCCATAATAATTAACCACAGAACGCAGGGGAGGTGCCCTCAGGTAGAAGCACCTTTCATAACTTCTTGTTTTACTTTGTTTAGAGTTAATTATAAATGCATGAAGTGTTCCAAATTAACGTTTGTTGGGGAGTATGGTCTGGGAAATAGAAACTGACTTGAAAGTCGGACTTCGAAAATGGCAGAAGGAACGGAAGAAGTCTCATCTGCCTGCCTCCTCCCCTCCCTCACGCAGGACAATTAGTTGCTTCACAGGCAGGTGAGGAAAAAGAGGAACACAGCCCAGAATTTATTCTCCTCCATTAAAACCTCCGCAATTTTTTATCGCACCGCCATTTCTTAGCGGCTTATATATATATATATATATATATATATATACACACACACACATATATATGTGCGTGTGTGTGTGTGTGTGTGTATATATATAATTTTTTTTTTTTGCCAAAGTTAAAATCTCCCTTTCTGACACCAATATCGTTCAAGAAAAACTTCCATTTTAGCGCCGTGCACTTGGACTCGCCCCGAAGATTACATCAAAATGAAGAATTAGCTTGGCAGCTGAGCGCGTGGGTGCCTGTCGAGGACAGATGCTCTGGGGAGCGAGGCCATATTTCACGTGGTCCTCAGTGAGATCCTTCAAGTCACAGTCGAGCGCCGGACCGCTCATTCCCCGGGCTGGAAGCAGCCCCGCTGCTCCGACAGGCCGCGCGGCTGAAATACGGTGGGAGCCCGGCATTCTGTTGTCAAACACGTACCGTAAACAACAGGGGATTTCTTTTGTCAATGGGAACCCAGGACAAGGGGAGGCAGGTCGTTCCCGAGACGCCGGGGCTCTGAACTTATCTGTGCGCGAGCAAGTCTGCCCTGCACGTCCGTGTCCGAAACGTTTTCCGTCCCTTGGGGCATGACAGAGCATCACCGAAAGGACTCGGTGACTCAAGACAGATCCTTGACTAAGCCCATGGAGAAAACGACTGTTCATCGACTGGACCCAAACCGACCCCCTGAAATAAAAGCATCAAGGAAAGGAGTTTTTCTTTCAGAAGAGAAGGCGGGGGAGGGGAAGGGAAGAAAGAAATGGCTGAAAACAACCTCAATCAGTGGTACTGAACGCAAGGGCCCACCTTGTCCCGTCAAATGAAATGAAGACGCCAACGCAGGGCCCTGGCCTTGTCGGAAATGCAACTGAACGTGGTACTCAACACGCTGGTGTTCGAGAATCGCGGGACGAGCCCGTCCACCCGCGGAATTAGAGGCTGCAGGTGGGAGAACCCCGCCAGAGACACGCTTGGCCCCTGCTACTCCGGTGCCGCGATGCTCTCACACGGACTTGAACGCCGTCCGGGCCGCGTGCGGAGCTGGCCACACGGAAGGGGTCTCACCGCTTCCAATTCCCGCAGCTGCGCCTGGAGAGCCCAGACGAAATCTCTCCTTTAAAAAACCCATCGACAATGAAGACGGAGAAGACAATGATGTGTCTCCTAAACTAGGTACAGCTGGATGCTGATCGAGTGGGCACTTCGGGAGGCTTTGACGCACGTTTCCTTGTTCCCTAAGCATCTGGAGCCGCGTTAGAGGACCAGGAGGCAGGCCCGGCCCGAACGGAGCAGACCTCTGGGACGGGTGGGTCCGAGGGTAATCAGGACCTTCAGGTGGTCCCCCCGCCCCCTCACGGTGTCCACGTGAGGCTGCGTGTGTGTGGACTCCCACTGTCTACACAGCCCGAGAGATGAAAAGACCTATTTCTTCTGACAAACACAACCAGAGAGGTGAAATCTTAAGAAGTGTAATTAAACCCCCCTAAACTTCCTCGTGGGGGCAAGCACCCCCCCGAAATGTCTGGGAGCCACACACAGAGTCCACAGGGATGTTTGCTCACTTCACAGGTTTGCACTGAAGGTGCCATGTGGTGCCAGGCACAGGCCAGCTCCCTCGCCTCGTGGGACCTAGGCCCTCACAGGGACAGCGTGTGGCCGTGTCAGCTCCAGCCAGCTGCAGAGGGACATTTGTTTAGTATCAGGGACAGGGCTTCCAAACTCGGAGGGCCATCAATGGCACCAGCCAGACACAGTGTCTAAGTGACAGCCAGGGACGCAGAGAGTCCGGCTCAAGGCAGGGCCATCCCCGCTTGCCTAGGTTAATTCAGTGCTCCAAACAAACACTGGCCTGTTAGGAAAAACTCACCAAAATCCCCACTTCATCAAGGATGCACTGTATGCGGAGCAGGAAGAAAAAGACAATTGTTTCCAGACTCAACTACCAGCCCAACCATGCTCATTTCAACGGCAATCTGCAATTCATGATTGAAACCCATTTAAATGTTGGCTTAGGCCTGAACTCATGGGAACACAAGGAAAGTAATTCCCTGTGATATCTGAAGACATCATCTCTTCTTCGCAAGTAAAATGGAAAAACATTATTTTTTCCCCCTGGGAGCCTGAAAACATTCGTTGCTGTGACACAACTGGCTAATCTGTGACGTGTCCTCCAAGTGCTGTGGGCTCAACCACCTTTAATTTTTCTATAGTTACGGTATTAACGGAATCCACCAAGGCCACACGCACCCTGGATGAGCAATCCTAATTTCCCTCCTTTGCCAGCGCCTGCTGAACCACGGGAAAAGGCGATGTCAGCCCAACACCCTTCTGTGTCAGGTGATAAAAAATACCATGTCTGTTTTTTTTTATGAGATGAGCCATTTCATACAACCCGAGAAAGACAGTGGCACCCTGTAAACCAAGGGGAACGGGCAGCAATGATACGAGTCACCAGATGCCACTGAGAAGTGAATGGGGGAAGAAATCAATGTTGCTCTATTGGGTACTTTGCAAACACAACAAAGTACCAAAGTGCGGTGACGTTAATTAATAGAATAATGGTGCTGACGTATCTGTTAGCGATTGGCTTTTACTGCAATTCACCGGACCGGGTATCATGCTGTCAGGAGAAGGAAGATGAAATTTCGACTCAGCCATGCCCACGGGGCAGGAGGAAAGATAACTTGGCCGTGAATGAACCTAATTTAATTTTCTGACCTTTGATCCCATGGATGAAATCCGTCACCCCGGTTCACGGCGAAGTTGAAAAACTTCTTTAGAGCTCTGGCTAACACAACGGGTCAATGAACTCTCTTTAAGGAGAACCTGCCCGCTGGGCAGAAACGCTGCTGTGGAGTCGCGTCTGCGCTCCCCTCCTTTCCCGCCGGGTCATGCATAGACGCGGCCCAGCGTCAGACCTTCCCCCGAGGTGCGATTCTTCTCCCCTTTCCCACTGCCCCCGCCTCTGCGTTTAGGGGGGTCTCTATCCTCTTGCTTTCTGGTTCCCAACCAGTGGCTGGAACCCAAGCCCTCCCACCTCCCTCTCATTCAAAGGCCATCAACCCGTCCCAGGTCACTCACCCAACAGCCACCCAGGCCACTTTTGGTGGCTACTCCCTCCGTCCCCTCTGGCCCATACTGGGGGAGAGCCCTGAGGGTGCTGGCTCTCCAGCTGCTTGTTCACCCTCCTTGTGCCCAACAGGACAGACCCATGTCCCCTCCCACGCCAGGTCAGGCTGGGAGACACCCGAGGACACTGCCAGGAGGCCCAGCTACGTCAACCCTGTGTACGTGACGGGCCAAAGGAGCGTGGGTGGACCGGACGCAGTCACTTTCCATTGAATGTTGGAATGATCCTAAAGTTAAAGACGTTGTTCTGTTTTGTCATCAAGAACCCTCTCCGGTTTTCCTCAAGTGAGAATCTAATACAGGCTTGGGAACATGAAGTGCGATTGTGTCAAAATATTGGGTATTTTGTCAAGTTCCTACCAGTGAGAACACGTACATTCAAACGAAACTTGTTTGATGGATGGGATCAACACTAGCTGCCTCCTTTTTTCTCTCTTATTGAGTTAATGACATTTACATGGTATGTACCATCTTTTCTTTGATTCGGAAAGCATGCTTCAAAATATTGAACATCAATTTTTCTATGTCATTTCCATTAAAAATTAAAGAAAGATCGGTGGATAAACATAGCACAGACATTCTTTGGTTGCCTTTCATGGGGAACTAGAAAAGTTTTGTTAAAAAAAAAAAAAAAAAAAAAGCAACTTTTTCTTTTGTGAACTTTCAAACAGATGGCATGAGAGATCTTTCCGGAACATGAACAAGGAGCACAGGAGAAGATCTGAACCTACAGGTATGAAGGAAGCCTGGTCCAGAGCCAGTTCATCTAAGGGAAGTGGCTTGTTCAAAGTTGCCAGGCAGCAGGGGCAGGGCCAGTCTGTGAGGACAGGACTGTCCTCTGGTAACGCTGGCCTGGCCTCTGCGCTGGGCACCTCCCCAGGGCACCCGCAGGGGCACAGAGGAGGCCGCACATGTGAATAAAGGGATCCAGGCCATGAGGCTCTCACATCTAGAGAAGCCTTGGGAACGCCAAGAAGCAAACAGGAGCAGAAATGAGAAGAAGAGGTGTTCAGGATTATTCATCAGAACCACACTAAGGGTCCGGCCCAAGGGCGGTGAGTGACAGTGACGGTTTAGTGGCAGACAGGTGGCTGGTCAGGTGACGCACAGAAGGGCGGGGCCCATGGTGACCAGAAAACACGCTCTGGTCAGAGAAGCAACGGGTGCTGACGCGAAGGCCGCACCTGACCCCGCCCCGTCACCCACATGTCACCTCGTCCTCAGCTACAGGCTTTGGGAAGGTAACACCCCCAGTCAACTGGCCACCATGTCCGGGGTGGCGGGGAACTGGCACAAAAAGGCATGTTCAGATCAGGGGGAGAGTAGGCTTCTACCTGCCTTTCTGCGGCACCTCACAAAGCTTTCCTCTGGTGAAGAAGACGCAGATGCCATCCGGCCCTGGACTTACTTTTGGACACACGAGATGTGGACACTGTCCTGCCCTGCAGTGTGTGGAGGTTGTAAGGGGTGGGGCCCATTGAACCAGCACCGATGACATTCGCCCCTACGCGAGAGTTCTGGAACTGACTTGGATTTCCTGATTTCCTCTTTCGTATAAAACTCGCCTAGGAAGATAGTTTCCTAAATCGAGTCCTATTTTTTGTGTGGTGTCATGGACTAAAAGAGGGAGCCATGAGGAGAGCCTTCTTCGATAATAGAAATATGAAAATTCTGGTCATAAATTCCATTGAAGGGTAAACTGAACGTGTATGTTAAGTCTATACCCCTGAAGCCTTGTCTTTTCTTCAGTTAACCCAAAAGGAACCATAATTGCAATGTTACATAAAAGGTTTGGTAAGACTCCCTTCCACCGCTGTTTCTAAAGGCATGTATTTTCTTTCAGCGATCGATGAAAGGGTTTTAGCAGCGTATAAAATGCATACATCTTGTGGCAGGAGTAAGTATCATTCAGAAACATAAATGAAGCATTTTCTCATTGATGTCAAACAGGACAATGGTTGTGGGTCTCGGCGCTCTCTTCCCAACGATGTGGCTTAGAATGCCACGCAAACAGGCAGTAAAAGCCTATTAAGTTGAATAGTAGGAGCCATTTTGTGGCAGAATTTCTACAAAGAAGGAGTTTTGCAGAGAAAACAGGTTATAAAGTGATTAATTTGTGACCTCACACGAGTGTAATTTATGGTGTTTCAATTTCTTTTCATAGGAACTATCTCACGAGAGCAGAAATAATGCGTTAGAGACAGTAACCAGGATGACGAAGGGCTCCTCCTACTCACTTTGTCTTAAAAGAACATGATTATGTTTTGAATAATGGTACTGCTGGCCTTACATTCATTCCCAAAGAAAGCTGAGCACTTCTGCTTAGCTCCAGCGAGAGAAAAAGGGGAACTGCAGCTGGAATTTTTTCCCTTATTTAATAACGTCTGGTCCAATTAGCTACATGGGCAGAAAATGTGGAACGTATTCCCTCAGACAAAAATCCATGTATCTAGGATTGTGTTGATTCAGAAAACAAAACTCCTGGAAAGCAGACAGGCATGCAATCCCAATATAATTTGACGGAACAAGCATGTGACCAAAAATTACAGCGCCAGACGAAAGAGATGGAAGCAACCCCCCGAAAAAAGCAACCCACCAGTCAACCAACAAAAACGTGTGTTTAAGGCTGATAAAACGCATCATGCTGCTAATTAGAGGACGCAACTTCGGATGTACCTCCAAAGATCTTACAGTCCACCAGCTCCTCGACACTCCCCAGCGCCAGATGGTGAGTGGGGGGCACAGGTTTGGGGGTTCCCCACCGCCTGTCTCCCCGCCCCCTCGCTGTCCCCGCAGCAGCCATGTTTGACTGGCTCCTTACTGGTCCGAGGGTGAGCAAAGGACCCAGAACTGTGCGTCACAGCCACACCACCGGTCAATCTGAGTTAGAAAATGAGGTGACTTTTTCACGGGCATCTGTGGAAAACAGTCCCTTCAACTCGTCCGCAGGCAGATATTTGCAGCGTGCTCAAGGAATAGCCAGAGGAGGTCCGGCCCGGTTTCCCTGCTCACAAATACTCATTTTCAAAAGGGGGAGAGAAGCTGGAAAAGCGTAAATATCCACGGACGAGGCACAGTGACAGGCAGCCAGCCAGGGCCTGGGTGGCACGGGGAGGGGCGGAGACGGGCAGCATCAGCGAGCGAGCCCCCCGGAGGTGGACGCAGGCTGGGTGTGAGGGCACAGGGGTGCCGTGGCCCACGGGACGTCCGTGTGGGAGCCGCCGTGTGACGGTGCCATCCTTAACGGCCTGGGAGGCCGATGACAGACAAGGCATTTGTAGATGAGTCGGTGCCTGGAAATCAGCCCTTTCAGCAGGAACCTTTGGGGAAGTGGGAAGCTCACAGGTTTCCTCCCCACGCCCTCGCTGCATAAGCAACGTCTGACAATAATAAACTACCAGACTCAACTATGCCCTGGCTTGCCCAGGGCAGGATTTAACAAGGAAACTGCATACTCTCAGGATCCCCTTGGAGGAGGTAGGGAAATCTTGAAAAATTCAAAACAACCCCCTACCCTACGGATATCATGACCTTATGAAGCCTTACGAAATACCCCAGAGAGAAGTTGCTAAGAGGAGGCGAACGCCACTTGTGCGCGTTCCTCTTGGGCCCCGGTGGGCTGCCGAACTCCAGCAGCACCATTTCCCCGCTGGTTTCCGGAGACTGACGGCCGGCCAGGGCACGCGGTGGCAATGAGGAGACCCCCTCTCAAAGGGGAGGAACTTGGGAGCGGATACTTCCTCTTACATAGATTTCAAAAGCCACGGGATCGAGATAGAGACCTTCTAACCACAAAAACCAGCCCCATGTTCCCACACGGCTTATCTTCCTGGAGCGCTGCTACTGCACCTGGAGAAACTGAGGAATTGTTTTAATTGGGCTTCCGTCTCCAGAAGGTTCTACTAGGCTTAATTCATAGAGATGGGACACACGTCCTCTGATACGCCTCAAAAACTTCAGACTCTAACCTGCACAAGGGGCAGGAGTACGGGCCTTGGGCATAGCAGAGAGCAACAGGGA
Organism: Noctilio leporinus; assembly: GCA_004026585.1. Lineage (NCBI taxonomy): Eukaryota > Metazoa > Chordata > Mammalia > Chiroptera > Noctilionidae > Noctilio > Noctilio leporinus. Next base: position 194,609 of record PVIW01000509.1, read on the forward strand.
ACGTGGTACGTCTAAAAGCTCAGAGCAGGCGGGAGACATCGGTTCTGCTCGCTTCCCTCCGGTTCAGGTGGGAGAGGCGAACCCCTTCATTTCAAAAATTAAGTGAGATCTGCTCAATTAGTCCCTTCGGAACACTGTAGTAGCTATTGGCATAAATCAGCAAAAGGAAACCTCTTCTGCTAACCATGCAGCCGCGTGAGGCCACCGTTGGGTTTACTACGAGCTGGCTGTCATGCCGTGTCCGGGGCTGAGAGCCCCGCAGAACCGTCGGTCGCTTCTCTCATTCCTCTAATAAAAGGGACCGGCCCTTGGGCTAGCCCTCTCTCTCCGGCTTCTTTATTCCTGAATTTTTAAAATCCCCATTTCTCCCATCCCGGGGGCAACCATCAGCTAGCTCCTTATACCTATAAATCTGCTTCTATTTTGTTTTGTTTATTCATTGGCTCGGTTTGGTTGTTAGAGTCCACTTGCACATGAAATTACATGGTGTTCGTCTGTCATACTTATTTCACTTATTGTAATACCCTCCAGGTCCAGCCATGGTTTTTTTATTGCTGAATAATATTCCACTGCGTATGGACACCCCATCTTTCTCCACTCGTCTGTCGATGGATGCTTCTAAACCCCGGCAATGACTAGTACTGCTGAAAGAAACACGGGGGTGCATGTAATGTTTTCAATGAGTGTTTTTGTTTTCTTTGGATAAATATCCAGAAGGAGAGTTGTTGGATCACAAGGCAGTTCCATTTGCAATTTTTTGACGTTATTCCATACTGCTTTCCTCAGTGGCTGCACCAGTGCACGTTCCCACCAGCTGTGGACGAGGGTCCTTTTCCCCACATTCTTGCCAACCCTGGTTCATTGGCTTATTGATAATGGCCGTTCTGACAGGTGTGAGGTGGTATCTCATCGCAGCCTTAACTTGTATTTCCCTGATAACTCATGGAGCTGAGCATCTTTTCATATGTCTAGAAGCCATCTGTGTGTCCTCTTCGGAGGAGTGTCTGTTCAGGTCCTCTCCCATTTTTCTGGCATAAAGTTGTACGCATTCCTATTATATTTTGCATATTAACTGCTTATCAGATGGAGCCTTTGCGAATATCTTCTCCCCTTCAGTCTGTTGCTTTTCGTTTTGTTGATGGTTTCCTGTACTGCGCAAAACCTTTTTAGTTTGATGTAGTCCCACTTGTTTTCTGTTTGTATGTTTTGTGGCCCCTGCCCAAGGGGACATATCCAAAATGATGCTGCTAAGAGCAGTGTCAGCGAGTTTACTGCCTCTCTTTTCTTCTAGGAGTTTTTATGGGTTTGAGCCTGACACTCAAATCTTTAAACCATTTTAGTTTGTTTTTGTTTACAGTATAAGACAGTGGTAATTTTTTTTGCATGTATCCCAACACCACATATTTTGTTAAAAAACTGCCTTTACCTCATTGTATGGCTTTACCTCCTTTGTTGTACATTCATTGACCATGTAAGAAAGGATTTATTTTTGTTGCCTCTATTATATTCCATTGATCTATACATGTTTTTATTCTTGTACAATACTATTTTGATTATTATAGCTTGGTGGTATGTTTTGATATCAAGATGAATGATACCTCCCATGTCGTTCTTTTTTTTTTCAAAATTTGTTTAGCTACTTAAGGTTCTTTGTGGCTCTATATAAATTTTAGGATTAGTTCTACTTTGGAGAAGAATGCCATTGTCCTTTTAATAGGGACTATATTGAATCTGTAGATTGCTCTAGGTAATCAAGGACATTTTAACAATATTAATCCTTCCAATCCATGAGCATGGAATGACCTTCCGTTTCTATGTATCTTCCTCAATTTCTTTCTTCAGTGTCTTAACTTTTAAGAGTGCAGGACTTTCACATCTTTCACTTCCCAGTCTTAGGTAAAAGCTCCAAGTTATGCACTTCCCTCCTCCTCTCCTGTCTCCCTGCCTCCTCAGGGCCTCACCCAAGAGATTACCCCCTTTCTGTTTTGTAGCTTCGGTTCCACGGAGCTTCACTTCAATGGGGCTGTGTCGTCTTCATTTGAAAACAAACCACACCTTTGTCCCTGTACCCAAAACTACCCACCTCTGGCCCCATTTTATCCCCATCACAGTCAAGTTTCTCAAAGGAGCTGCCTGCACTTGCTGTCTTCCCCAACTCTCACACAGTTTTTACCCACTGCCACCTGGCTTCCTTCTGTCTGTCACAGCCGCTGCATCTCAGAGCAAGAGCTGTGCGCAGACCACAGGGTGTTTCTTAGTCCTCATCTCATTTTGTCTCAAAGAGAAATTTTTGACCTGCACCCCCTTTGTTTAAACACTTACTGCTTTGATTTCCACAGAGTCAAGTCTTCTGGTTTCCTTCCCACACCACTGGCTGTGTCCCTCTGGTCCCCTTTGGAAACCACCTATTCCTAAATGTAGCTGTAACCTGTGACCTCTCCTGAGACTTCACCTCCCCGCCTCGCTCCTGGCTGCCCTCTGGATAGCACCTCTGCTGTGGCTGGCTTCTGCTACCCTCTAAGACTCAACACTTCAACCTGCCGCTTCCTTCCGGGCTTCAAAACCAACCAACCAAACACACGGAACAGACACAGGGTCATAGACACAGAGGAAGTTTCGTCATCTGACAGGTGGGAGGAGGGCTGGGTGGAAAAGGTGAAGGGATTGAGAAATACAAGTTGGTAGTCACAGAATGGTCACAGGGATGTGAAGGACAGAACAGGGATTACAGCCAATAGCATTGTGATAACTGTGCATGGTGATGCGGGGACACTACACTTAATGGGGGATCACTTCATAAGTTATTTAAATGTCTAATCGTGGCTTGTGCACCTAAAGCTAATACAACATTGCATGTCAACTGTAACTGAACAGTAAAAAACGATTAAGAAGTAAATTAAAAAACAAAATGGAGTCCCAGTACCAAATGCCCAGTTATTTAGGCAATGCTTCCATTTGGATGTCCCCAGGTGGTGAATTCTTGATAAACAAAAGCGCACCTTGATTATTTCTCTCCCTCCTACTAACCTGCTTCTCACCCTGCATTCCCCATTTTAGAATTCTGTTTCCACCTTTTCTTCGTTCCTCTCAGCCACCCACAATGGTCTATTGCTAAGATAGTCCTTTCTATGTTTAAAATCTTTTCCAGAGGTTTCCATTTCTCTCCACGCCCTCTGCCACTAACCATGGAGTCTCTGCCATTTCCCACCTGGAGCCTGGGACCAGCCCCTCGGTGGTGTCTGTCACTGTCCTGTCCTCACCATCCTCTCTATTAAAATGTCTACTTCTCTTAAGCTCATGGTGTCTTTTTTCATACAAAGAAATCCAAGGTAGCAGGTAGTTTTGACGTGGTGCTTCCATTTTCTTAGAAAGCTGCAAGCTAACTTATTAGCAAAGGATGAAGAAGGAACTAGGGCCTAAGAGGGTGCAGATGTGCATTTCCTAGAGCCATGTCGGATGGTGGCCGCCTGTCTGATGGTGTGGAGGGTTGCTGCTGAACCCAGGACCCCTGATCTGGGCTCTGCTATCCAGGTGCCCCACCAGTACCCCACTCTGGCTGGGCTTCCGTCCTGGGGGGGTCCTCAGTCTGAGCTGTCCCAGGGGGCAGGGAGAGTGTTTATCGCCTTGGGCCTTATGTCCAGAATCATAGGGCTGATCCCCTGGACCCCTCACTCAGTCAGCTCACTGCACCCACCACCCAGCCCTGTGGCTGCCCCCTCCCGCCTCCATCCTGACCGGGTCCTTTTAGGACCCACAGGAGAATTTGAATGAAAATTGGGAAGAGCCGCGGCAAAGGCATGCTGGTGGAATGCTCGTATGTCAAAGCTCCTCCTGGGGAAGAGAATTCTGCAGATGCAGCACTAAGATTGCTGGAGGTTCGAACTGTGTGAGGAAAGCTGAAGGCAAGCAGACTACTTACTGCACATGTGAGGTGCTAGGTGATGACCGGTGGCTTTGCGCTGGAAGGGTGGTGCCCCAGTAAACGCGACTAAAATAAACTGGGCAGCGAAGGGGGAGAAACAGCAGCAGCAGCCTCGCCAGCTGCGAGTGTCCGGCTATTATGAAGCTGTATCGCCCTGCAGTGTGTGTACATGTGTGCACGTGTGTGCGCCCGTGCACGCTGGGGAGAGTGGAGGGTGGGTGTGTGTAAGAGCCTTTGCAATGGGTTTTCTGAAACCTTCAAGGTCTCGTTTTTGTTCTAAATTTCTTTTTCTGTTTCTCAGCTGGCTCAGCTCTAGGTTAATTATAGTTTCCAGACACTTACAAACAGTTTCTAAAACTCTTGCCTCCAGTTTTTGTTCCTCTTTGTTTTCTTGCCCATTTTCCTGATGCTGGTCTCGTGAATCTGAGGGTCCCGTGACCCTCTTCTGCCCTGTCCTCATCAGGTCTGGTTTAAGTTCTTTAAAAAAAAAAAAAGATTCTATTTATTTATTTTTAGAGAGAGGAAGAGAGGGAGAGAAACATCCATGTGTGGTTGCCTTTCACATGCACCAACCGGGGGCCTGGCCTGCAACCCAGGCCTGTGCCCTGACTGGGAATCGAACCTGCGACCCTTTGGTTTGCAGGCCGGCGCTCAATCCACTGAGCTACGCCAGCCAGGCCTGTTCTAACTTCTGCGTTGGTTCTCTTGATGCTGTGGGCACCCCTCATTTCCGACTCGCTCTGCCCTGCACCCCCTCCCTTTGGGGAAGAGATGCCCACGTGCCGCTCTCACTCGTGAGTCTTCATGTTGTTGTCAGTGCTCCTGCCCCTTTCATGCCCACGGTCAGGAGCTCGGCTCCACGTGTGCTTTACAAGAGTCAGCTCTTTCCTGCCCAGTTAGAGTTTGGGGTCTCCAGGGTTCCATCAGTGACTTGTGTACCCGATTTCTTCGTTTTGTTGGGTGCTCTTACTGACCTGCGGAGCCACGCACGTGGTGCTGGTCCAGCAGAGCTCTCCCATAAATGTCCCTGAGACATTTGTTCTGCTTGCCTGTTGGCTGTCTCCGCCTCACGTCCCACAGACCCCATGAACTCAGCAGGCGTAAATGGTCACATTTCCCCTAAACACCCTTTTCCTGACTTCAGCATTAGCTTAATGTCACCCGTGTCTGCCTAGTCAAGGAAAACAGAATCTGCTAAAGCTGATGCCAGAAGGCACCGGAAACAGATGAGTGACAATGGATGATGGCATTAGAGCCATTAATAACAAATCACCTTTAGAAATGTACCTTGCCCAGAGGGCTTTAGGAGTGAATTCATTTAACTGTCCATGGAATTATTATTTTCCCATTTAATCCTATTCAAAGGCCATTAAAAGAAAGAAATTTCTTCAATCCTTTCTTTAAATGGACATAAACCATTGACACAAAAACTTGACAGAAATTACTTTAAATTAGATAAATATTCTGAAGATTAAGTAAAAAAAAAAATTACTAAAGAGACTTAGCAGTATATTAAAAGAAAAATATACCACAACCAAGTGGCATTTATTTCATGAATACATAGGTGGGCTGATAAAAACATTCTAAATGTGTTAGCAAAATGAAAAGACAACCTGCTGAATAGAAAAAGATATTCACCAATGATATATTCCATAAGGGGTTAGTATCCATAACTCATAAAGAACTTCGAAAACACAACACCAAAAACAAACAATCTGACTAAAACATAGGCAAATGACCTGAGTAGACAGTTCTTCAAGGAGGATATACAGGTAGCCAACAGATATATGAAAAGATGCTCAACATCTCTAACCACCAGAGAAATGCAAATTAAAACCACAATGAGACACCATCTCACACCTGTCAGAACAGCCATCATTAACAAATCAACAAACAACAAGTGCTAGTGAGGATGTGGGGAAAAGGGAACCCTGGTGCACTGCTGGTGGGAATGCAGACTGGTGCAGCCACTGTGGAAAACAGTATGAAGGTTTCTCAAAAAATTACAAGTGAAACTGCCTTTTGACTTAGTGATTCCGATGCCAGGTGTATAGCTAAAGAAACCCAAAACGCTAATTTGAAAGAGTATATGCACCCCATGCTAACTAATTTCAACATTATTTACAATAGCCAAGATGTGGAAGGAACCCAAGTGCCCATCAGGAAGTGAATGGATAAAAAAGCTGTGATACATTTACGCAATGGACTACTACTCAGCCGTAAAAATGAAGGAAATCTTATCAATTGTGACAGCAGATGGACTTTATGGTAAGTGAAATAAGTCAGACAAAAAGATAAACACCATGATTTCATTTATTTGTGAAATCTAAACAAGATAAACGAACAAGCGAAATAGAAATAAACTCACAGATTCAGAGAACAGACTGATGGTTGTCAGAGGGGGGGTAGATTGGGGGGCTGGGTGAAGAGTGAAGGGGCTGGAAGTACAAATTGGTGGTTACAGGACAGTCACGAGGGTGTGAAGCACAGCCCAGGGAAGATAGTCAGTAATGTTGTCATGACTGTGCCAGGTGGGTTCTTGAAATATTAGGGAATCCCTTTGTCAAGGATATGATTATCTAACCACTGTGTATACACTTTAAACTTTCAGAGTGTGTACATAGTGGTTAGATAATCAGATACAGGTTACATACTGAATGTAAACTGTAATTGAAAAATAAAGTTAAGAATACAGATAATTACACATACTGAAACATTATAAATGGGTCAAATGAATATTTATAGTTGTAAAGGTGAGGGGAGCAAATTATATAACTCTGTTTTTTTTATGATTTTATTTCACTATTTTTAGAAAGAGGGAAAGGGAGAGAGGCAGAAAGGGAGAGAGACATCAATGTATGGTTGCATTTCACCTGCCTCCAGCCACAGACCTGACTGGAGACCTGGTTTGCAACCTGGTTATGTGCCCTGGCTGGGAATCGAACCTGCGAATGTTGGGTTTGCAGGCCGGCGCCTTGCATCTCCCTCGCAACTGGAAGATATTTACAGCTACCTCGAAACTAAATAAAAACACTGAAGACGTTTTAGAAACGAAACTCTAACTACACGGAAATGCAACAAACCAAGAAGTGAGGAAACACCCAGCCAGATGGGTAGGAGGGCGGAGCCGGGAGGAGAGTGGCAGCACGGGAGCTGAGGACGCAGAGAAAAGCGCAGTCACGCACTTCAACCTGGGAAGCAGCCCCAGGGTCAGACCGTGCAGCCCATGGTTCCAGGGCCGGGACAAGTAGAGCCACGTTGCTTCTGACTGTGGAAACCAGTGGGGGCTGGGGCGGAGGAAGAAACTGCCTGTCTCTATGGGCAAGTGGCACTGTTCCCTCTCAGATCCCTCCCCACATACAGTGCCACGCGTGGTGAAATGGGTCGCCATTCGCTGACAAATTTCTAAGGCTCCACCCTTTATAATGTAATAAGCACAACTTAACTACCTAAGACAGAGAGGCAAACTGTCAAGCTGAGGAGACAGAAAAGCATGGCCCAAAAGAGAGAGCAGGTCAAGGTGCCAGTGGGAGAACTAGGCAATGAGGAGACAGCCAACCTAACAGACACAGAGTTCAAAACGCTGGTGATTGAGATGCTCACAGGCTTGACAGACACGCTTAAATGCAGCAAATGCAGAAGAGAAGAGTAAAGGTTAGGTTATGTGAAACGAAGAAAAGTCCACATGAATACAAGCGTGAAGGGAGGGAAACCAGAATTCAGACCAATGATGTGGATAAGGAAGAAATAAACAGTCAACCAGCACAGAAAGAGGAAACAAGAATTGAAAAAAATAAGGAGAGGCTTAGGAACCTCTGGGACAACTTTAAACGGCCAATATCTGAACCATAGGGGTGCCAGAAGGAGACAAAGAAGAGCAAGAAATTGAAAATTTATGTGAAAAAATAGTAAAGGAAAACTTCCTAAATTTGGTGAAGAAGGAAGACATACAAGCCCAGGAAGCACAGAGAGTCCCAACCAAGCTAGATCCAAGGAAGACCACACCAAGACACACCTTAATTAAAATGCCAAAGGTTGAAGACAAAGAGAGAATCTTAAAAGCAGCAAGAGAAAAAAAAGAGAGGTACCTACAAAAGAGATTCTATAAGACTATCAGCTGATTTCTTAAAAGAGACTTTGCAGGCAAGAAGGGACTGGCAAGAAGTATTCAAACTGATGAAAAGCAAGACCTACAACCAAGATGACTTTATTCAGCAAAGCTGTCATTCAGGATGGACGGGCAGATAAAGTGCCTCTGAGACAAGGTAAAGCTAAAGGAGTTCATCATCACCATGCCATTATTATATGAAATGTCAAAGGGATTTATTTAAGGAAAAGAAGATCAAGCCTATGAACATTAAAATGACAACAAACTCACAACTATCAACAACAGAATCTAAAAATAAAAACAGAAACTAAGCAGACAACCAGAGATGGAACAGAATCATAGGTATGGGGGACATTTGGAGGGGTGTCAGCTGGGAGAAGGGGAAGAAGAGGGGAAAGGCACAGGGATTAAGCATAGTTGGTGGGTGCAGAATAGACAGAGAGATGTTAACGATAGTACAGGAAAAGGACTTACATATATGACCCATGGACGTAAGCTAACAGGGGTGGGACTGCTGGCGCAAGGGTGGATGCTGGGTGAAGGGGAGCAAAGGGAAAAGAAATTGGGACAACTATAGTAGCATAATCAATAAAAATAAAATAAATATAAAAAACAACAGTAGGCAATGATGTTAACAGGAGAAATAAAAAGTATAAATATTGGAAGAAAGAGTTACGCTACTTTTTGCAAATTTTATGACTAATAACCAGAAAACAAAAAAGGCTATAGGCAAATTCAGGTAAGATTATAAATGTACATGTAGCTACACTATATATAAATAATAAGCAATGGGAAAACACAGTGAAAGAAATGGAACGAAGCAACTCATTCGTAATAGCAAAACCAAGTGAAATAGACAAGACACAGTATCTATGAATAAACTTAAGATGTATAAAGCTATGTAAAGAAAACTTTATTAAAGGACTTAAAAGAAGGCTTGAAAGTAAAACACTCTAAGCATAAGGATTCTACTTGAAGTGGCCTATAAATTCAATGTGACTTTTCCTGATCCATGAGAAAATCTAGTTTTCTTATGAGAGGGAAAAATAAGGAAAAGTAAACCTGTGAGAATAGGTTGGCAAATTCTGGAGAGAAAGTCAATGAGTCGGGTGTAGCCCTACAAGACATTAAAATTCTGCCACTCATTATGGTAGCCACTAGCCACTGTGGCTTTCTGCAGTATAAATTAATTAAATATAAATAAAATACAAATTTATCTCAAGGGCGCAAGTAGCTACGACACGAGCAGAAACAGAACATTTTAATCATCGAAGAAGGGTCTACCGAAGAGTGGTCTAATAAAACATATTGCTAAACTTTAATAACGAACACCTTTGCTATTGGAGAGGAAATCATTCAGAATAGGATTGAATCCGGGGTCAGACCCCAGCAATGTGGGACTTCATAGACTGCGCTGCTGCTGTGTTGCAAAGGTAGAAAAGCGGGGCTATGTGTGATGTTAGCACAACTGGGTACCCATCTGAAAAAACACATAGCTGGATCTTTATCTCTTTATTCGAACAAATACACATTTCAGCCAGAACAAAGATTCACAATGTAGAAACGGAATGAAGTAAAACCCCTTCATGTTCTAGAAGAAAGGACGAGTGCATTTATTTATAAACTTGAAGTGGGAATATTTGCAATGCATATAACTGACAAAAGGCTAATTACGTCTATTTTAAAAGAGCTTGTGCAAAGCAGTAAGAAGAACACAACAAAAACAACAGGAAAAAAAAAAAAAAAAAAGAGTGTCAATAGGGAGTCATAAGAAATAAATACACCTGGCAGAAATTATACGAAAAGACATAGCCATACTCACAGTGAAAGAAACGCCCCCAGATATTCTAGGGTATATTCCCTCCCCTCAAGGCTATTCTCCTGTGTAACTGCGACACAAGCACTGAGCTCAGGGGACCAACGTCTGTACCCGAGTCCCCTGTGGGCTCCTTGTGTCCCCATCCCCACTGCAGGGCCATGGGTGCCGACTCTCCTCTGCCTGACACCCTTCTCTGGCCCAAGGGGCACCCTGGCCGCGGAGGAGGCTGCTGGGCTGCCCCTCCCCATGGTGGCTTGGAGGGACTGTCCAGTGGGGAGAGGATTCTCCCATCCTGCACCTCCTCTGTCTTCCTGTTCCCCTCACTCCAACCGAGCCAGAGACGCCTGCAAACTGCTTGCACACAGGGACAGTTTTGAAGGGGAAGGGACGGGGGTGGGAGGCACCTTTTATGGTGTCCAGGACTTGTCTTATACAGACACATGTCTTGATTTAAGTTACAAGAGTACTTGATCAAATACGGCCAAGGTCGTGGTTCTCATGAAAACAGCCAAGAACGTGGGGGACCCCTCCTGTGGTGCAGTGGGGCCGGGAGCAAGGGCCCCGGCGATGGGACACCCGACAGGCAGACTGTTGGGGACAGAGATCAACTGAAGCCCAACTAACTCAGGAAAAGTTTCAGTTCCCCCTTTTCCTTAAAGAAATTCGGACGAAAGAGAAACTTGCTTTGGGAAGGGAACCTTGGGTGGGGTACACTCCCCTTCGGCATCCTCACCCTCGCCTTAGGACGACACCAAGCACCTGTTCGGGACACCCCGGGTCCCAGACACCCCGGGTCCCACGGTCCCAGAGCTGCCCAGCAAGGATTTTCCTCAACTGCCTGTAAAATCACTCCCTCCTACTTCTGAAACCTAAGACCCTGGTCCCCCGCCCCCGTTTCTCATCTGTTCAAAATGTCACACAGATACCCTAACGCAGCCTCATTGTTTTCGGGATTTTCATGCTGTGTGGATTCCCCATGTGCCCTTATCATACTTCCTCCGGTCAATCTGTCTCTCTTAATTTGATCATTACCCCAGCTTAGAGAACTTAGATGGTGGGAGGACAAATATTGATTATTTTTAGCCTCCACAACAGGATAAGAAAGAATATTTTGTTGATTGTAGTAAGTTTCAAAATCATTGTTTAAACTGACCTCCGATATCTCTTCCTTTCATCTGTAAAACAGGGATTCTTCCATGTCCCCATTTTGCTCAAATATTACTGAAACCCAACATGAATGTTTTGATGAAACCGACGCTGGAAAACACGCAGGGTCATGGATGGTGCCTGTGGAATGCGGGACAGTCGTGCAACTTGTACAGAAGCGCTAAAAATCGCCGCTAAGATGGGAAACATTTTATTCTTCAAATTTTCTCTCCTTCCCGTCATTGGTCATTCTGACGTCGGATTTGCAGCCTCATTAGACGGGACGTAGAACTACCAGGGTCAGGAGAGCTGACTGGGCCGGTATGCAAACTCCTGAAATGAAATGCTGTCTTTCCCCTCAACAAGGTCATCCACCGATTTAAATGGCTGGCGGTTCCTTATTTAACATGTCCTCTATCTGGCATCGTTCTCAGGGGAAAACTCCTCTTAAAAGCCGAGGGCTGTGTCCCTCCGGACAACCTGGGCACCCCGTGAACTGACAGGATCTTACGGGGGCCTCAGTCAGGGGACAGGTGCGCAGGTGGGACTGAGGGGCAGCTCCTGACTTGGACCCAGACGTTGAGCGCCAGCTTTCACACGCGTCAACAAGTTTAACCCCTCAACGTGCCTCTGCACCAGGGACGGAGCCACCCACAGGGGCCCGGAGCTTCCAAGACCCTGTCTAGCGCTCTGTCCCCTCGGGTGGCCGCTGTTTCATTCTTGGTGGGAATATTTTTCAGTCAGGACTTGCCAGTATGTTTTACTTTGTCTTCACGTTCAACAGCCACGGTAGGACGTGAGGGCTCACGCTGCGTTCTAGAAGGGGGTGAGGTGTTACGGAATGGAGAGACTTGGTATAGAAACCGGTCACCTTCTTTGACAGTTCTACAGAGACCAGAGAAGGAATGTGCATGGGGCCCAGGTACAGGCTGTTAAGAGCAGTACGTTCACCCGTTGCTGGGCTGCTTCTTATAGTCTCGGTGGAACTGTTTCCTCATCTGACTGCTCCCTTGTCTTCGATGGTACGTATGTGTTTAATATACGGAAGAATAAGTGATGGCTTGTGGGCATCACGAGCCCATGCCACAGTGGCAACGGTCCTTTGCCAACAGCTAGGTCCGCAGAACATGGGTGGAGAGCTGAGGTCCTCCGGGGCGCAGGGGACGTCCACAAAGGATTCTAGGCGGCTTGACTCAGGGGCTGAAAAGGCTGCTTGTGGGAGGCAGTAGGTGTTGATTTATACCCACCATCGTAAGACCTGGTTTACTGCTGAGCCCCGTGGCTTTTTGCAAGAAAAAGGAGGAACATGAACATACAGGCTTGTGTGTTTTAGTTAATTTGCTTATTTGCCTTTCCAATACGTGTAACTTCATTAAAAATAACATAACCTATTTCTAGTCCCTAAAAATGACAATTTGTTTAAAAGTTCACATTCTTTCTTTTTCTTTTTTGAAAATTTTATTGTTGTTGTATTACATCCATCCCCTTTTTGCTCCCCTCTGTCCCCTTCCCCACCCACCCATTCCCCCCAAAGTCAATCCCACTTGTCCATGTCTATGGTTCTTCCATACTAGGTTCTTGTCTAAACTGCTCCCCTTCTTTGCCTCTGCCTCCCCCCTCCCTTCACCTCCTTCCCCCTGCCCACTGAAGGCCTATTCATTGTATTCATGTATCTGGTTCTGTTTTGCTTGTTTGTTTTGCTCATTATTGTCCCGTAATGGGTGAGATCATATGGTATTTGTCCTTCACTGACTGGCTTATTTCACTAAGCATAATACTCTCCAATTCCATCCATGTTGTTGCAAAGGGTACAAGTTCCTTCTTTCTTTCTGCCATATAGAATTCCATTGTGTAAATGTACCAAAGTTTTTTGATCTAATCATCCACTGATGGGCACTTAGGCTGTTTCCAGCACTTGGCTATTGTAAATAGTGCCGCTATGAACATAGGTGTGCATAGGTTCTTATGAATTGGTGTTTCAGGATTCTTTGGGTATAGTCCTAGTAGTGGAATTGCTGGATCAAAAGGCAGTTCCATTTTTAGTTTTTTAAGGAAATCCCATACTGTTTTCCACAGTGGCTGCACCAGCCTGCATTCCCACCAACAATGTATGAGGGTTCCCTTTGCCCCGCATCCTCGCCAACACTTGTTGTGTGTTGATTTGCTGATGATTGCCATTCTGACAGGGGTGAGGTGGTATCTTATTGTGGTTTTAATTTGCATCTCTCTGATGGCTAGCGATGTTGAGCATTCTTTCCTATGCCTCTGGGCCCTTTGTATGTCTTCCTCAGTGAGTTGTCTTTAATTTTTATTTATTTATTTTTGGTCGTGTATTTTAGATGTAGGGAATGGCCTCCGTTTTCAGTCGTTAATTTACAATACAATATCACCTTGGTGTCACAGCTTTATATCAAATTATGGTCTGACTGCGTCAGGGCTTCGTTCAAGCATCAGCAAGGTTGATGCATGTTCATTTCACACATTATGAAAATAATCAATATGAAGGAATTAAAAAACTCAGTCCCGTCCTATTATTCCTTCAGAATAAACAGTAAGTGGTGGTTGGCTCATTTGCACTCGCTGCGTCTGTGAAATTGGGCAAATCCCCATCCCATTACCTGTCAATATTAACAAGGATTTGTTGTTCATACCAGTCAATTCTGCTTTACACCCTACCACCCACTGCGATTATTTTTGTTGTTGTTATAGACTCAAGACATGATTCATGAAATACAAAACGCCAGATCAACTCACAATTACTTCCCACCTTGTGTCCCCAACCCCGCCTTCTCCGAGCGCCCCTGTCCCAGGCGGGGGGGTGGTCCCATTAAAACCGCTTTGAGTGACTCCAGCTCTGGCCCATGTCTGTTGCAGCTCTGGTGGAACGTGGGTGATAAGAGGCTCTATTTCAGGCCCCTCACGTGCGCTGATAAATGCTAACAATAGCTCACCGCGTCCTTCGCGTACCCAGTGCACCCGGGCCCCCGTCAGCAGCCGGACGAGCTCCGCCACCACCTTATTTAGTAAACCAACTGCAGCACTAGCCCCGGACCCCGCCGGCCTGCGCTCCTTGCAGATTCAGTCGAGCACCCTCGCCCATGAAACGTTCTTCTGAAGGAAGCCTCGTGGGAAAGGGGATAAAAATATCCTCTCACGTTAGCTAATGCTCTCCTTGGCTTAATGACCTACCGTTAGGCAAGCATTAGTGGTAGAACGGAACTTCTATTTTCTTTTTTCTCTTACCGGCACTGTCACATCAGGTTTGAGAGAGGTCCGCTTGCACCGTGTGAGATGGAATTCATACTAATAACACCCAAGTCTGCAGCGTTTCTCCAGATGAGTTTCCATTTTCTTCAACACAGAGATGATAGTCTGTGGATTATACGGGATGTTTCCGCGTTCTCTTTGGAAGCGACTGTGCTAAAATCCTGGGAAGCTCTACCAAAAAGATGGGATCCAAAGGCATAATCAGCCAGAACAGCTCAAATGCCTAAATCATGTGACAATAGCTAAATAAAAAACACATATTTGTTTGTTATTTTATGTCTGCACTATTCCTAACACAACTCATCAACATAGAGGAGATTCTAATTTTTTTTTAAAATTTTATTGTTGTATCACATCCATCCCCTTTTTAGATTCTAACGTTTAACATAACAACGGAGCAAGTTTTTAAAGCGACATTTAGCTTCCATTTTGCTCTTTGCTATCAGCCCCGCCACCTTCATCCCGTCTTGAGGGAAGGAGCTTTGTCAGTCTTAGGAAAAAGAAAATAATAAAGAGAAAAAGCTCAGACGTAGCCTGTGAGTAGAAGGTATTTCCATTTCTTCACAGGGTATTTGTTTTATTTAGCAAACCAAGCAAAGACAAACCCTGGACCGGAATCTGGGATACACGTTGGCGTACTAACAGGATAATACCAGTGGACCCTTGGTGGCGTTCAAGGTATTACGTTACGCTCGTGTAGAGGGTGGTGATATGCTAGGCAGCTGTGCCGGGGCAAGGAGGCCCCACCGACAGATGGTGGTCCCGAGCAGGCCACTTCCAGCTGCTCTCCAGTGCCTGGCGGCTTTGCAGCCCAAGGCCCTTCATTCCCTCAGGGACATCCAGACGGTGGCCCCAGATTGAGGGCTGGCCTTTCCTGAGACAGGGGAGCCTGACTTGGCATTCTGTTGCACGGAATGGCTGTGCACTGTGACTCTTTTTAAAAACGGATATATTCTTGTTGTATTATGATTGTTTCATTTATTCCCCTGTTGCTCTCCCCTCTCCCACAGTCAATCCCCACCTCCTTGTCCATGTCCATGGGTCTTCCACACTAACTCCTCGTTTAAACCCTACCCTTTCTCTTCTCCCATCTCTCTCTCTCCCTCCCCTATGGTCACAGTCATTCTGCACAGCACCCCCTTTTCCATGTCTCTGGGTTCATTCTGTTCGCCTATTCATTTTGTCCTTTTGTGCCCTGGAACAGGCCAGATCATACGGTATTTGTCGTTCGCCACCTGGCTTATTTCACAAGCATAATACTCTCTTAGTTCCAACCACGCTACCGCAAAAGGTAGGAGTTCCTCCCTTCTTGCTGCTGTGCAGTGTTCCATCGTGTAAATGTGCCACCGTTTTTTGACTTAATTGCAAGCTAGGATGGATGCTAGGTTGTTCCACTTGCGTGAAAGAAACAGTTATGGATCCTGATGGTTTTGTATTTTAATTTCAGAGAAAGAAATTAGTTGCGCGAATTGTAATCTACTATGTAAATGGGTCAGGTTACCACCTATGCCGTACACAGCAAGGAGGCAAAAACATGGAAAAAAAGATGTAACTGGGCCCATGTGTTACTGTTTTTATGGGCTGTTCTCACCTGTAAGCGGGAGGTTGAATTTAGTGGAGGTGTTAGAGGGATGGTAAGCAAGGAAGTTAACGTGATTGTCCTGAAAATGATGATTTTTGTACTTCTTGGGGTTTATTTATACGTTGCCAATGTTCGGCCTTACGCATTCGTTGACTTGTTCTTTAAACACTTATTGCTGGGGGTGCTAAGAGAGTATCAACACTTTTCCTCCCACCTTCTAAGTTCTCCCACCTGGGCTAACAATCAAACTAAGTCGCAGATGACCAGGGGAAAGTCAGGGTTTTGCTACATGTGCACCGGGGGGATTCACATAAAGCATGAAACTTCCAAAGACAGGGAGGTAGCGTGGGTATAGGTAACATTTTGGACCAAGAAGAAAAGGGGAGTGTGGGATCTTAGATTCAGAAGTGAGGGGTGATTTCCAGTCGCTGAGAAGAGCTGAGCACAGGCAGGCAAACCCTCGCCAGGAGCTCAGAAACATGGGGTGCGGGGGGGTCTGGTTAACAGCCCTTCCTGCCTGAAGCTCTGCACCCCACCCTTCACTCCCATGAGGCGGAGCTGCGTCCTGGGGCCCCTTCCTGGAGTGGGTTTCTCTCCTGAGTCTCTCGGGCCGGAAAGGATTCCGAGTCGGAGCCTTGCTTCTTAATAAGTAGTTTAAAATCAATGTCCTAAACGGCAGCTTCGGGCCGGAACCCTTGGGCTCCCTCATTGTGTTCAGATTTTACCTCGTGGCTCTTCTTCCTTTTGTCTTCAGGGAGGAGCCTGATGGAGCCCCAGGCCACAGCCAAGTTGGGCCCCTGCCGGGGGCCACCAACCAGAGTATTAAAGAGCCTGGAGGTCGCCCTGATGTCCCAGGAATTCAGAGGGAGGTACACTGCCTTTTCCCCAGAGGCAGCTGTTTATGGCGAGGCGGACAGGAGAGCTGATGGACTGAGGGTGGAAACCATCAGCCCTGAACCAGAATCGACAGACTCAGTGAGGTTTCTGGGCAGCAGTGGGGCTGCTTCCTGGGTCATCTCCGCGGGGAGGGAGCAGGACACAGGGGAGCGGAGGCAGAAGCGGGTGACAGCCGCCCACCCACTCGAGGATGACCGGCTGCGATCGAAGCGCTTATCCCCAGCGCACCTCAACACTCTGTGCCCCGAATCTACTTCTGGTGGCCCCAGGCCACAGCCGACAGACAGACTGGAGGGGACACGCACCCACCCACGGACTCTCCTACCCGGTCCGGGATCCTGGCCTGCTACCCACCCTGCCGTGTCCTTCGCCCCCAGTGCTGCGCAGGAGTGCTCACTGGGGCCCGGAGAACCCGATTTTCCTCCATCGTTCAGGGGCCCGGCGGCAGCACCGACCTCGGCTTCATTAGATGCGGTGCAGATTAAGCTGCAGGCGAGGCACCCATCCCAGGTGGGTGTGCTGGAAGCGTCTCTGGGTGGGCCAGCCCCCCACCCCCATTGCCACACGAAAACCCTCTTCCTGCTCACAACCACTCCTCCTTGAACGCCGGGAACAGACTCCTCTCATAGACCTCTGCTCCTTAATGATGGGGACACGAATAGCAACTAACACCATGATCAGATTTGGGGTCTAAGGGGCCTTGGCAGGCACGGGACCCCGCAGGAGGCCGACACACATGCAAACAGCAGTTACAGTCACTGGTCCCTTGGCTGGCGACGTGGCGGAGCTGGGGAGTTGGAGCCAGCCTGGGCAAATAGGGGCACCGTGCTCCCCCCGAGCCTCGGCTTCCTCCTCTCTGTCTCCCCCAAGAGCCTGCTGCCCCTCGGAAACCTTTGTTGCCTGCGGTGGGGGCGGGCGTGGTGAGCTGGGTGCTCTAGTCCACCCCCGGCCTGAGGGCCACAGGGAGAACCCCTTCCACAGCGCAGTCTCGGGGGACCCCCAGCCCGCCCTGGGGCCGTCCTGCGCGGTGGCCCCGTAAGCCCCTGGATCCTCTACAGCTCCACTTCATGGGACATACATGCCGGTCTGGGCTCCGCAGGCCTGACATCTCACTCACGTGTGGCATCTGATGAACAGAATAAGCTGACAAACAACATAGCAACAGACTCATGGAGGCAGAGGGCAGGCTGACAGCTGTGGGGGGTCGAGGGCTGGGGGAGGATGGTGAGGGGAGGGGGCCTAAACACCCCTCAGACACGGACAACAGGGAAGAGGGTGTGGGGGTAGAAGAGGGTGCAGGGGGATATAAATGGTGGTGGTCGGAGGCTTGATTTGGGTGGAGAACACGCAGTGCTATATGCAGATGATGTACACGGAGCTGTACCCCCGAAACCTATACAATATCATTCACCAGCATCGCCCCCATAGGTTCCATAGAAAGAGGAAGCTCCAGTTGAGAAGCTACCGATGTTCTAGGTTGCCCCATTCCTTTCAGAAGGTACATGCACTGGTAAGGATACTGAAATACGTGTGTTCTGAGGAAGGAGAACAGGTTTGCGTGGTTAAACCCTCTCTGTTAATTAAAAAGTTCTTACTAGTTTGGTTATTCCTGTTTTCTTAACGCTGCTTTTAAAATACACCCCCCATCCCACATGTTTGTTTCGCCTCAACGTCCCTCCTAAACGTTTGACCAAGTGCCGGGTGAGAAGGAACGAGAGTGGTTTCCGGATCAGCCGCCCCTGCAGGCCTAGGAAAGCCGGGTCGTGGAAGGGTTAGGACAGAGGAGCAAGAAGCCATGTTCTGGGAACGGGCAGGGGAAGGAGTCAGGTCACGCAGGACACCGGGGAGGAGTGTCACAATCTACAAGAACAGGGTGACCCTCCGCCCCGGATTTAGACCTTGACGTCCCGCGTCCTGGGAAACTTCTGCACCCCGAGTCAACCGGGATGGGCGGCCACCCTCTTAGGAAGCTACCCACCCAAGGACAGGGAAAGTGTTAAAGCCAGGGAGGGTGTACAGTCGTGCTGGTTCACCCGCTGTCGTTACCGGGTGGCCTCACTCTGAGCACCAAGAGGTTAACCTGCGACCTTGCAGTCCCAGCTATGCGTCTGGAATGCAGCGCCTGCCATCTGAGCCTCTCACTCGCCTACGTGCGCCCACGCAGCGCGGAAAGTATGCATGAACTCAGCGGCATGCAGCACGGGCCCACGGTCCTGCCCTTGGCGTTTCAAGTCCAAGGTTAACCGTATCTGCCTTAGAGTGTGGTCGGGCAAACGTCACGTAGGCCTCGGGGCAGGTGCGGGCCTGTGTGCGTGGCGTGTGCTGGTGGCGTGTGCTGGTGGGTGTCTCATGGTGAGGAGGCACCTCTGGCCCAGGGTCTGAGTTGGCTCCACGAGAGACACCCCTCTTTCTGCGGGGCCGAAGGTTCTAGGGAACTAACAGGCCTAGGGCTTCTCCTTTCCCATATTAGGAAAAAATCAGCTGCCTTATTTTTTTTCCTCCTTATCTTTCAAAAAAGAAAACCTAAATGTAGCCTCAGAACCAGCAACAGATAAAGATGCTGGTGCTCAATCTTCATAAAAGCAAATTTCTTCCCTTCCTGACCTTCCAAGTACCACGTCTCCGATCACATTTTATTATTAAAAAGGGAGCATTGTCATTTTCTATTCTTTAATGGCCAAATGTTTTAGCCCCTGAGGCAGAAATATACATACCCTATGATGTTGTAACAATGTTAATAACATTGAAAATGTTTGAAACATTGCTACGTACAGAAATGTAATAATACACCCGACTGCATAATGTGTGTGTGTCTTACACGTACATACACGCCTCTCCAAGAAGGTATGAGGGACTGTCGTGGCACCAAGCGTACGGCTAAAGGTGAGGCCTTTTGGGTTACATGGCTTGTTCGAGCCTTGGACCTGCTGCTTTCCGCCTGTGTGACCGTGACCTAGTGGTAGGACCACTGAGCACTTCGGTTTCCTCGTGGGTCCACGGGAATAGAGACAGGGCCTCCTTTCTGGGTCACCATGTGTCCCGGAAGGATGAACACACACAGTGCCGCTTTCCTCATGGCGTGGAGGCTGGCAGGCCCGGGGCAGCCTGTCACGTTGCAGGTCCCCACAGCCAGGACTGTGCTGCCACCGCGCTGAGGGGAGGAGCCTCTCCACACTCCCCGCTGTCGGCGCACAGCTGGCATCCATCGTGGTCACCTGCTTATTCCCTCAGCAGGAGCCTGTCAAGCCCTGAGCTGCGTGGGCCATGTCGCAGGCTGGGTGTCCCGTTCCCCCGGTACAAGGTGAGGGGTGTGCCCAGAGGCTCAGCTGCCGCGGTGCCCGTCCCACCCCACCAACTCGACCCCCACTGTGTGGCCCTGGGCAAGTTCCCTAACCTCTCTGGGCCTTACTGTCATCGTTTGCAAAGTGAGGACAGTAAGGCCACCCACCTCCCAGAGCGGCGAATTTGCTGCTTTAAGTCACGCAATTGGGTCGGAACATGGACGACAGTGGAAAACCAGATGAAAAGGGGCGATTTCAGTAACAGGTACTCTTGGACCAAGGTTCACCTTGTGATTCCAGTTTCCCTCCAGACACGAGCCCCGGCGGGCAGGGAGCTGGGAGGGGCACAGGGTGGGACCCAGGCAGGTTCACGCCTCCCCGCACGGAACCCAGTGCAGCGATGAGGAAGTATCGGCACAAGAAAAGCTCTGTTTCAGGGACGCACAGGTGTAAGGCTCCTTTGCCCGCCCTGGGCACATCCAGGCGCCCCTTCCTCCGCACGCCACCGCCTCTGCCGTGTTTCGCTGCGCCGGGCTGGGGGGCCGCTGTACCCCGATGTGGCACGGCGGCTGCGCGCTCCTTCGGAGATGGGGTGGCCCCCTGCTCTGAATCGGGGCCAGGTCCCCTCGCAGCGGACGGGGAGGGAGGGAACCTTCAAATCAGAACGGAAGACGGTCACCGCTTTCATGAGGACAGCAGGTGAACGGGACTCGGTTTTGATGACAGTCCTCTAGACGAAGGTGTTTACAGACGGTGCTTTTTCCCTGCCTTCACCGCTGGAGGGGATTTCGAAGCAGGTTTGCAAGCCGGGGTGCACCAGGCGTGCCCACGGGGCTGAGGGTTGAGCAGCCCTCAGGGCAAAGCAGCGGCGAGGATGTTGGAAGGGAAGGAGCTCTCCGTGAAAGATCCGAAATGCCCGCCCATCGGGTAGGAATTTTTATCCTGGTGGAAAGGCAACTCTGCTGAAGATGTAAAATGTAAGATGCTAACAGTTCAGTGAAATCACTTCATACGCTACTCAACCCTTTTCTGCCTAGGCTTCTCCCTCCGTTTCCGGCTTTCCCCTTCGTGTTTTCTTGCATTGGTCCGCTTGTGAAACCATGTTCCGTCTGTCCGCCTGTCTCTGTTGATTTATTCATGCATCTGTCTGTCCACCCGTCCATCCGCTGTCTGCGGATCTACCTGCGGCGCAGCCACCTACCTACCCGTCATCTGAAGCAGCACAGGGAGGACCACATGGGCCCGGGGTGCGTAGCACGCGTGGCGGGAGGGAGGCGGAGCCTGACAGGAGGCATTTCTCAGCAGTTTTTCTCCGCAGCCTGGTTATTAAGTGGCATCTTTGACCATTGTCCGTTACCAGAAGCAGTTCTCCTGTGCGGATTTCCAGGAAACAGGGACATAGTTTGCGAGGAGGAAAAGGGAGTGACTCGGAGTTGGGAACCCACGCACGGGTCGCTGGGAAAGGGGGAGGACAGTGGGTGGAGGCTCTTCCCCCTGGAGACGGGCACTCCTGGGGCGCAGCGCAGCGTGGGCCGGAAGTGGGGCCGGTGGAGGGACAGCCTGTGACGCGTGCGGGCGGGGCGTGCGCTCCACATGGTCCCTGGCAGCACGGACTCCGGAGTCAACGGCGTCAGGATGAGATGGAGAGGCGAGGAATGGAAAAGAAAATCCATACCTTGTGGTTTATTATCATGAACTAGGAGAACAATCAAACATTCCATCACCTGTGTGGGGCAGGGAGGACCAAAGCTAACTGCTGTCACTGTCACCTCTGAAATGTTGTCCCCCCTGAACACGGGGTGCGGAGGGCCCCTCAAAGGGGAGGGTCACTCATGACGCCAGCTGACGGGGACCAGCCGGGGAGAGAAGGCGGCGGGTGAGAACACTGCCCAGCAGGCGGGGGGCATGAATTTAGAGGAGAAACGCCCGGGACATCCCCGAGTGCCAGAGGCCTACAGCGGCCTTGGTGACAAAGAAGGGCCGCTGCAGAGGGAGGGGGCAAGACAGGAGTGACAGCCAGCAGGCTCGGTGAGGGGGCACTGCGCTTGACCCTGACCGGCCAGCTCCTTCTCCGGCCGGGTCGGCCGCACAGCCTGGTCTCCATGACTCATCGCAGTGGCTCGCAAACACTTGGCCAAGGATGTCATTACAAATAGGCTATCTGGCTGACAGAAGCAACCGTGGCTTAAAAAGAAATACCTCTTCAGTATAGGTATGCCCCTGCCGTTGTGTAACCGCCGGCTGACTCCGTCCATCTGCCCAGGGACAACTGGCCGGGACAACCCTGGTCTAACCTGCCCCCGCGTGACGGGCAGGCAGCATGTGGCCCGAGCCTCCCAGAACCACAGGACTGCAGGCTGGGGGGGCACCAGGGACCCCTCAGAGGCCCTGCTGGGGAAGAGGCCAGAAAACAGGGGAGAAAGAGAGGGACAGATAGGTATTGAAAACTGAGCTAGGGACATCAAACGCAAACACAGCCCCCAAGGGACACTGGTGACAGGTGGCCTGGTTTGTCGTATCGTCTCAGGAATATGAAGAGGGTCTCCTAATCCAGCACGAGTTTGAAGAAGCCTCCGGTGCGGTGTTTTCCGGCATGTGTAACACATGCACACCATTTAAAATACATTTTTTTTTTTTTAAACCGGAAATACTCGTAGGAATGCCTTCACAAATATGAGCTGTAACATTTAACCACACGTGAAAACATCAAAACTGATCGATCGGTGAGGAAGTCATCCAATTAAAGAACGCAAAGTCAAAACAAACACATGAACAGAAAACAAGAGACTGTGTCCGTGTCTCTCTTTGAAGTTCCCTTCCCGTCCTAGGGAAGACCGACCCCACCTGGCGCATGTTTCATACGAAGTATCTGGAGTCCCACACGCTGCCTGTCGGAAACACAGCTTCCGGCCCGAGGGCCCCGGGCAGACTGGCCTTGGCGAGAGGAGTGGGAGCCGCCCCGGGTGGGGACGACCGGGCAGTGCAGCCTCTGATCTTCCCTCTCCCTCCCACAACGTGCAGACTGGCCTTTGAAGACAGATCGCACCCACAGCTGCAGCTGTTGTCCTCTAGGCAGTAATTTTCATCCTGTCACCGTGGGTGAAGCCTCGGGAACGGGACGGCTAGGTCCCTACGTGAGGTCCGCAAACACCAGACGCGGTGCAGCCAGGCTCTCTGCGGGCACCGGAAAATCAGTACCTTCAGAGTGCCCTGCAGTTAGGTCCCCAACAGTGCCTGGAGTTTATTTACTGTTTTCATCTACATATTCGCGGGTGTTAATGCCCTCAGGTGTCATATCAAGGTACCCATCGTCGTTTTTTAAACCAGGGAGGACAACGCGTTACTATTTATCAGGGTACCGTAGAAAGGTTTGTGTCTGTCCCAGGCTTCGGGGTGAGGGATGAAGTCAGAGGATAGTACGAAGTCATGGGCCTTCGGAAAAGACGGGGATCCCGGGAGTGGAGACCCGTGTCACGGCCTCTCAGAGGCAGGCCACCTGGTGACAGCCGCCCGCTCCTGAACGTCACAGGTGCCTGCGTCTGTCTGAACCCCATGAAAGCTTCCGGTCCACTCGACCTGGGGCCCACGGGCGCAGCCACCTGCCAGGGAAGGTACAAGCTCCCACGAAAACAAACCACATTTGCATCAAGTGTAAACAGAGGTCCGTACAACCGTGCGTACCGGGGAAATCTAGCTTTATACAGTGCAATAAAAATGTGTTTAAAATGAAATAAACACCTCTGCTCGCACACATCTGGAGACTCAGGCTTACCAGAGTTTCAGTGTTTGAAAACCAGGCCGGTAAAGACAGTTTCGTGGCTGATAACCACAAATTTGTCTGACGGGAAAAAGGAATCATTAAACGCTGGACAAAAGGGCAGAGATAAGAGATAAAGAACAGAGGCCGCGCTGTCTGAAGACGGGCGGGTGGGCGGGCAGCCCTTCCCGGATCCCACCTCCCCAGCTCCGTGCGGTCCAGTCGCCAACAATGGCTACTGTGTCGGCCCAGGGGCAGCAAACAATAGGTCTTTCTCAGAAAGTATCTGGAGGAGGAACATCCACCCCAGTCAACAAGGGGACTGAAATAATCCTTGTATTCTTTGCAAAAATGATGCTGGAAGGTCCGGGCGGGCGCGTCGGCGATGTTCTCCGCTGCGCCCCTTTGCCCTGGCGCGGTGGCACCTGGCGCGCCCCGCAGTCAGCTGGTCCCCCCGGTCCCCTCCGACCCCAGATCCGCCAGCAGCCACACAGCTGGGCTTTCTTCAGTCATAAAAGCCAGCTTGTGACAGCCTTTGCCTGATTCGGTGAAAAACTGCATTAATTGAAGTCAGCTCCACAAACACACCCTCAGTGTTCGCCGCTGGTTTGGGAGGGACAGAGGGGCAGGAGCGGGGTGTCACCTCCCAGATGCTTGCGGTCTCCTTTGGGGGGCGAGGCACCTCTCCCAGGGCAGCAAGGGGGGCTGCAGTGGCAGGTGGGTGTAGAGGTGATGGGCACGCTGGGTCAGAGATGCGGTCCCCTGAGGGCAGCCGTGAGGGCTCCGGTCGGAGGCACGAGTGGGGACCGGGGCCCTGTGCCTGTGGTCAGTGGGTCAGGCACCGCGTGTGGCCGTGGGTGAGTTGTGTGGAAGGGAGTCAGCGGGCCCATCTCCGAGTACGGGTGGAAGGCCAGGGTCTCAGAGGAAAGGCGGCCTCAACATCCCAGAGAGGAGATGGCGCAGGGCCTGGAGGGCTGGCTTCCTGCAGGTGACAGCCACACAGGCACGGCTGGTGCAGGGGGCAGGCCAGAGTGGGCCCCTCGCGGCAGACGGGCACCTCGGGGTCCGGCCCCGACACCAGTGCTGGGAATGGAGACGTGGAGTGGGAGGGACGCCTGGCAGAGGGTGAGGGGTCAGACCAAAGTTTGGGGCGGGGGGTCAGAGAAAGGAAGTCACGTGACCCTGAGACCTGCTTTGTGGGTCATTGGTGTCCACCCAGCTGGGGTGGTTTAGGAGAAAGTCCTCACATTTTACGCTGTTTGCCTGGACTGAGGGGTTAGTCAACAACCCCTTTTCAAACGAGACTTCGAGGAACCTTGTCTTCAAGCCACTGAAACAATAATATCAAAATATTTTTTATGACATCTTTATTGTAGTTTTTTAATCACCATTTAGCCCGCTTTCTCCTCCTTCCTTCCAGCATTCACCACACGCTCGTCCATGTCCGTGAGTCCTTTTTCCTCAATCACATTTTACACAAAACACTCTAATATGGGCCAAATAAGAGGGAATGACTGATTTGGGGGATTTCAGGAGGACAAACTGCCCGCGGCCTGGGCGGGAAGGGGTCAGCATGGGAAGTCAGCCCTGGGCCACGGCAGAAGCCACCCCGGCACCACCTCCCGGGGCACCGTGAGCAAGACAGTCAGGGGAAGCTGTCCAGGAAAGAAGGGGACCTCGTGTTGGCTCTGTCTTCGGGGTGGGCTGCAAGGACAGACCGGTGGCCCAGGGCAAGAGAGAGGACCCTGCGCTTCCGCCCAGTTCCAGGTCTGAGCTCCGACACCCATGCCGCTGAGGTTCTAAAACGTGGGGATCTGTTTCTTCTGATCAATTTGTATTCCCCTTCGTAGTGTTCACCTTGGAGGTCCCATCGGAATAAAGGCAGAAAGTAGGTTGCTTTCACCGTCTCTAAGAGAAGCAGCTCCGGCTTCCTGAGAAAGTACTTCCTTGCAGAGTGCCCCATGCTGCCCCTGCCTGCTGGACAGTGGCCACTTCACCCACAGAATTACCTCGGTGTGTTGGCGTCTTCGCTTCAGAGCTGCAGCCCCTTCCTACGGGGCCTGTCTGAACTCCAGGTCGCACACTGCTCTGTACCCCCCAGATGCTTTGGGGTCCATGTTTTCCTTGGAAACCTGGTACTCAAACAGCTGGCTTTTCAGGCCGGCAGGCCTGCTGGCTGCTTCTTGTTTCTTCCCTGTGCTTACGAAGAACAAGATCCATGTGCCTCTTTAGGGACTTGCATTTCATTGAGAAATATTCGTACCTTCATTCGACATTTTCTTTTAAAGATTTTATTTTTGGGGGTGGGGGAGGAAGAAAGGGCGAGAAGCATCCATGTATGGTTGCCTTTCACCTGCCTCCAGCTACGGACCTGGCTGGAGACCTGGCTTGCAACCTGGGTATGTGCCCTGGCTGGGAATCGAACCTGCGACCTTTGGGTTCGCAGGCCGGTCTATTTGATTTAGATTTAGGCACATTTTCTGGCTCCTCATAGGGCTGGTAAGGTTTCAGATGAAAAGCTTTCTGTTAGGATGTCAACAAGCTGTTATTCCTCCCATTCCAGCAATCGGGAAGGGGAAGCCAAAGTAATGCAACTGGACAGGTACCTTGTTAAGACCCACCTGAGATGCCCTTCTGTTGCCGACGGACCCTGTCTTCTCCTGCGTGGGTTCCGTTAGTTCTAGTTTATAGGGGTGATGTATATAAATGGCCTCTGTAGTGCGTCCAGGTCTCGCTAACAAAAACCGAGTGCTAGGCCATCAGGGGTGGGATCAGGCAAGGGTGTCTGGGTGACCAGCGCTTCGGCATTTCCATAAACTGGACCGTGAAGGCGAGCCCTCCTCAGTCACGGGCGCTGGGGTCAGGCCACGGGGCGCAGGAGGGACCAGCAGCCTGGGTGCTGATGGGCGTGGGGGCCTCGGCTGCAATAAATCCCCGTCACAGGCTCTCGGCCCCGGAGAGCTCAGGGAGTAGCTGCGCAGGGCATGGAACTGGCGCCCTTCTCCTGTCTCCGATGCCCCCTCCCGTGAAGGGTTCCCTCCCACTCCTGAGTGAGGTCGGAGGGACAAGGACACGGCCTCCGGGGCTTCGGACTCCACCCAAGAACAGCGTTCCGGGCGAGACAGCAGCTGACCTGCGGTTGCAACTAGGGAGGCGCTTGGTGCAGATGATGTTCCAAAAAGACGACCAGACAAAGCCATGAGAAGGGCCCCGTGAGGAAGAGGGTGACTCCTTCCATTTGCCTGTCAGGGCACCTGAGCTCAGGCCCAGTTGGGGGTCAGGATGGGGTCCCTGCTTCCCGAGGGAGAGGCTCCCAGACCCCAAGGAGGGGGTAGGCTGGACTGGCGTCAATTTAGAACTTGACCGAGGTCACCCCTGAGAGGGTCCGTCAGAGTTTCTACTGTAGCTTTGGGGGTCGGGGGTGCCTCAGACATTATGTATCGATTCAGAGTTGCCCATCATCTTGACCAGGCACAGAGCTTTGGCATCAGCTGTCATCCAAACCATTGGCTTGGTAGCAAATCAGTTCCCCGTTGACGGAACATTTGGTTAATGCCTACTCTGTACCCGCCAGAGAACAGGAGGATTTGGGACAGCTGTTTCTCCACGGAGAGCAGGTGATTTAGGGCTCCACTCCCTGTTGGATGAAGCAAGTCCGGACTCTGCACCTCATTCGGTTCAGGAAAAAGAGTTTCCTAGACGTGAAACCAAGAGAGGACCAAGACGAGGCTCTGTGTTTACAGAGGTGGCTCTGTGGCCGTGTGAGGATGTATTCACAAAGGACAGGCACGTGGGACGTGGCTGGGGACAGGGAACAGTCCAGGAGGGACACGGGCGTCTGAACTCAGGCTGAGCCGATGGGAAGAGCATGTAAGAAGGTCACAGGCAGGACCCCCAGGACGAAGGCGTCGGCTGGATACAGGGGGGGTGGGGAGGGCATAGCATCCCATGGCCCTGAGCCTCTATCGAGGTGGCTAATGATCAATTTATGAACAACTATTGGGCAACGCAGCAGCAGGAGGCGATGCGGGGCATAAACGGGGAGCTCAGTTGGGGCCCCGCGGAGGTCGGGGTGTCTAAAACAGGTCGTGGTTTTACTGAGCTAGCATGTAGAGACACCTGTCGTGCTAGGGAGACCTCGGTGGAATAAGAAAGGCCCCTTTAAAGCTTCCAATGACGCTGCCTATGATCTGGGAGTCGTGCGTCTGCGCACCGAGGTACGTTTCTTAAGGAACTGAGCACAAGGCGCTAAGTCTGCCCATTGATTTTTGTCTTTTGTCTGCGGTTTAGGGCTAATTTGGAAGGCTGGAGAGGAGAGTCTGTTTTCGGCGGGCGGAAGTCCAGGGAGAACATAATAAAACACTGTTGCAGCGAAGCCTTTCACAGCGAGGCTTTGGCAAAGCCCAGGCCCCAGCCTTTCACTGCGCTCCCGCGGGGTCCAAGCACCGCCCTCCAGGGCAGGGCGCCCACCGGAATGACAAGCCTCCCCACCGCCCAGAGAGCCAACGGGTTTCCTTTTCAACCGGAGCAGCGTGTCGAGGCCTCAGGTGGAAAGAGGAAGCGCTTTATAATAAAATCGATAGGAGGCACGTAGTTTCACGACGGGCGTGTTTTTGTCCTAAGCCCACGTTTTTCTAATTTCAGAAGCATGGTTGATGAGGGTAGGCGTAGGGAGCGGCTTCACTTCATTATTGGAGCGGAGGAAGCTTTGCCGTTCTTCAGGAAGTCGTACGCGTTGGGTTACAATCCCCATGGAGAGAGTGGCCGCGGAACAGGTCTCTTTGGGTGCAAATCCATCATCCAAAGAACAATATCGGGAGCACGCAAAGCAGACAGAGGCTCACAGACGCAGAGAACAGGCTGACTGATGGTTGCTGGGGGCGGGGGTGCCGGGGGCCCGGGTGAAAAGGTGGCGGGGTCCGGAAGTCCAGGTCGGCAGTTCCAGATGTCAAGTGCAGCGCAGGAAATAGGATCGAGGCTGTTGTCAGATCTATGGATGGTGCCAGGCAGGTACAGGCCATACCGGGGTGATCACTGTGTACAGCACATGACTGTCTGCCACACTGCGCTGAGATTAATACAAAATGATAGTCACAGTAAACTGCAGCTGGGGAAAACGAGGAATGGGAACTTTTGAAAGTGTTTCTATTTCTCTGTTTTTTTTCACCCTCCCCCTTCCGGCGGGGCTGACCATCAAATCTCCTGCCCCCTCCGGAGGGAGAGTGACACTGGACTTCGGGAGGCTCAGGCGATGTTCTCACAGCCAGGAGCATCATCGGCTCCCGGTGCCGGTGTGGTTTGCTCCCTGCTCATCTTCCTCACACACGGGGTTCCGTCACTCACGTCCCTCCCGGCCGCCATACGTGTCTTTGTTTCCGGGGTGCCGTCCTTTCGTCAAACGCAATGACCTTCTGACTGTTGGGATGTGGGGCAGCCACCATGGAGGTGATGTACCTGGATGTGAGTTAAACCTGGAACAGTCAATGTTCACATACCCAGCCTGGCGGGAATGTGATTGTGGAACTGGCCGGGAGACTCTGGGAACCAGTTAATGAAGGTAACCTGTCCGGAGACCCCAGGGGAAGCAGATGGGATCGTAGAAAACCCCACTCAGCTCTTTCAGGTTCACGGACTTGGGCTGATGCACTCGTTTTCCTTTGGGGTGTGTGCCTGTGTGACTGCACGTAGCAGCAGGGATGAAACCCCACCCGGTGAGGTCAAGCCCGAGACGACTTCTCTAAAGTCTCTCCCCCTGCCGCTCCCCGCTTTTCCTGTTCCCCGTTTTCCTTCCCCTGATAAACTCGTGGCCTAGTTCCCCAGCGGTCTCCGGGCGTGACTTCTCCGGGCAAGGCTGCCCTGACACTGACCCGCACGCACACCAGGTCAGCCCCTGTCGGCCTGGTCTCCAGCGCCCTCCCCCGTCCAGAGCACCCTCCCTCTCGGGCTCCCTCTGCCGCCCAGGGTGGCTGTTCCCTGGGGGCCCCGCCCTGCTCGGTGTCCCCCGAGTGTGCGGTGGGAGCGGCTGCTGCTTCCCCTTCTGATGTCCCTGGTCTCAGATGTCTGCCATCCTTCTGCTTCATCCTTCCCGTATTTTACTGGACCGGCCACGTAGTTCCATGGCTGCGTTTCCTAAACTCTGCAAACCCCACCCATTCTTCAAGCTGTTTCTTCCACAAGCTTGCTAACTGCAAAGGAGAGCCAGGACCTCTCCCTCCTCCAGACCCTCGGCTCTGAGCCCCCCGCCCCTGAGGCGCTCTGCCATCGATAACCACCCTCGGGCACGTCCCCCTCCACCTGCAAGATTAGGTCTCTCCCCAGTACATCAGAAGACCACATCTGAAGACCAAATGCGATCACATAGGTGGGTTCTTCTGTCTACGTTACGCAGGATTATTTTCCTACCTACGTCCGTGTGTAAATACGTGTTTCCTTAATGTTGTTAATTAAGTGCTTTGGCGGACAGACCCCACAGCCACCAGCAGGAGCCTCTTTTGGGCGCTGCCACCAGTCTAGGGGGCGTTGGGACAGCAGGGGCACCGGTGGTGACGGTGACCCTCATCGGTAGCTGGGCTTGGACAGATTTCGCGGGCAGAGGACCTTGCGAAGACCCTCCTTGCCTTGCTATGAGGACCATACAACATAAAACAACCTATTCATTCAATTTCTTTCCAGCAGGGCTCAAAGTGTTGAGGTTCCAACCTCGGATTGCACGAACCCGGGTTTTCAGAAACGGCGGAAAGCGATGGCCGTCCTCACGGAGGGCGGCGGGCGGCGGGCGGCCTCTCCCACAGGACAGGGCCGCAGCTGGGTCACCTCCCAGCGGTGGAACCACAGGGCCTCAAAAATCTATCACTTTCAACAGAACCCCCAAGAGGAATGGAGCAGGTTCAGCCCTAAGAAGGGACCTAGGTGTCCTGTTTGGGTCAAAATGACCCCAAATCAGTAGCCCTCACCACGGAGCAGGAAAGTGGAGGATCGTAAGCGGAGCGGAGCTTTGTTCTGAATCCCACCTCACGGAAGAAGCGTCAACAGCGAAGTCGCTGGGACGGGCGCGCTGTCTCCCAGGTCAGCCTGGTGCCGGTGGCTGGGCCCCCACCCCGCCAGCTCCCGTACGGCGCTGACAGGTAGAGCTCAGGGGACGTGCTGTGGCTCTACCTTCCTTCATCGAGTTGGAAACACACGGACGGTCACTGAGTGGTTGATGAGAAAGTAAACCAGCCACGCCGCTTACTGCCCAAACCACCCCACGCACCGGCGTGGCCGGGGTTGGCTGAGGCGGAGGCACAGGTCTGTGTTGCCACCTCCAGCAAATACCCTCCGATGCCGTCGCCCCAACACGTAAGACACAGTTCCAGGCACAAGCCCTCGCGTGTTGGCCCGGGAAGGGGGTGGGGAGGACAGCTGGCAGGAAACACGGGACTGGGGACAAGCCCACGGGGCCCATCCCCAGGGACACACGGAACAACAGAGAGCTGGCCCTGTCACAGCTGTCCTCAGCCTGGCGTTTGCTGCCCCTGGGCCTCTGCTGTCCCCAAGTGGCCGTCCAAGTCACTAGGTCGTCACAGTGATGCCGGCCAACTGCTATTCAACAAGGCCGTGTCACCCGTGCTTCCTCAAAAGTGGCCCACGGCGGGGGAGGGAAGGGGTCACACTTTGGCCACCCTGAAACTGCCTTTTGGGATAGTGGTTTTAAGATGGATTTTAAGAAATAACATATACTCAGCAGAGCCTTTGGCCCAAGAGACTCAGGAGAGAAACCCGTTCCAGGAAGGGGCCCCAGGACGCAGCTCCGCCTTATGGGAGTGAAGGGTGGGGTGCAGAGCTTCAGGCAGGAAGGGCTGTTAGCCAGAGCCCCCGCACCCCATGTTTCTGAGCTCCCGGCGAGGGTTTGACTGCCTGCTCAGCTCTTCTCAGTGACTGGAAAT
This sequence comes from Noctilio leporinus, assembly GCA_004026585.1. NCBI lineage: Eukaryota > Metazoa > Chordata > Mammalia > Chiroptera > Noctilionidae > Noctilio > Noctilio leporinus. Next base: position 226,313 of record PVIW01000509.1, read on the forward strand.
CACCCCTCACTTCTGAATCTACGACCCCACCCCCTTTCTCCTCTGTCCAAAAGCTTATGTACACGCCATGTTGCCTCACTATTTTTGAAGTGTTTATGCTTATGCAATACATCCGCATGGTATCATAATTTGATTTTCTCTTGTTACTGTCTTTGTTCACGTGATAGCCCAGCTAGATGAACTCAGATGGTGAGAAGGTACCATTTTTCTCACAACACCTTCCGTGGTGAAGAGGTGAGATGCCCAGGTATCAGAGTCGGCCTCTTGCGGTTTTGACCCCCGTCTACGAGTCCGTGGCCGCAGGGTCCTGAGGCCCAGCCTCTCCCACCAGGTGCCCACACAGGCGCCTCAGCGATTACGCTGATGGACTTCGGGTGAGGGCTGCGAAGCTCAGCAGTCAGTCAGACGGACGGACGGATCCCGAGTTAGATGAACTGGGGCCCCAGCTGGGCTCTCAGTTACAATCCGAGTGCCTCTGGGTAAATGTCCGGACAGCCGGAGGCCCCGCTCTCCAGAGGACATGGAAATTAAAACGCCCATTCCAAGAAATGCACGCGGCCTTGGCATGGGAGGTGGGGTGGTCGGTCTGTAAGAGGCAGAGGCTGTTCGCTGGTGAGTAATTTCTGAGAGGCGTCAAGTCTGATGTTCTGCACGCGCCCCGTGTAAGAGGCAGGTGGGGGCCTCTCCAGCCACTTGCACAAGCGTGGGGACCCTCCGCTGCGCACGGTGCCCTGCAGGAGCCCCTCGTTAACCTCCAGGAAGTCCCCGTGGCAGGCGGGCAAGCGACCGAGAGTTCCCCGCTGGGGGAGCAGGCGAGCCCGGGGGGTGGGCACCAGCGATGCCATCTCAACAGGGGCATGGTCCCTGAGGCACAGATGCTTAAGAAGAGGTGGAGACGAAGGGAAAACGGAAGAAGACCCCACGTCACGCATGACTTGGAAAGGAAGACAATGACTGGTGTCTAACAGGGTGACACAAGTGATGTCAACGTCTACGTCCTCTTTCGGAAGAGCTCCTGCTGCCAGTACTCGGGCCATGGCTGAGGTGTCGTTCCTGCCCTCAGGGAGCTGACAGTCCAGCTGGGGACTAGCCACCAGCCACGGCGTGCAAGGGCCGCTAATCCAGGAGGGTTTGAGAGAAAACCGGACATTACATGAGGGGGATGGTGCGGGTTGCTTGAGGGATTCTGCGCCTCATTTCCTTGGGAGTGGCTCAGCCCTCGGGGTTCCTGGGCAGGGGGCCTGCGGAGCCCCCTTGCCTCCGGGACGGAGTGCAGGAGCCAAGAATCCCGGGATCCTGATGCTCACCAAGCGGCCAGCAACATCTTGCCATTTCTAACCCAGAAACCCCTCGTTTGAAATGTCAGCTATGTAAGTCCCAAGTGGCAAGTCTCCGTGACTGACTTCATCAACCTGAAAACCCGATGCGTAACAAATGAAAAGCGTAAAAACTTTAATTGGGTACGAACACAAGTTCGGTCTTTCCGGAGGAAGAGCTCTATCCACCCAAACAGGAGTTGTCGCGGTGCATGTCCCTGGAATTTGCTCACGTTACATGCGTGCTTTATCCTTGAATGCGAAGTAGAACACACCAGGAACTCCAAGTTTTGCTGAACGATGAATGGTATCCGGTGCGGAAAACGCCCCCAGTTATTGGCTTAGGTACAACAGACTTTACTCTTTGCATTGTCAAAAGCAGCCTGGAGAGAGGCCACCTGGCTATGAAGAGATCTGAGTGCCACACAACCATTCAAAACTGGACTTAATGGCTTTCATGCATCTTCTGCCTCAAGATGACTTCATAGCCCACAATGGCTGCTGGCGCCCCAGCCGTCTCGTCTGAGTCGCAGGCTACAGAAGGAGGAAGGGCAGACAGGAGACCTGCCCCCTGCAGTGGCCGCACTTCTTGTCTGCTCCCGGCCAGGCTCAGCCCACCTGCCCACACAAGCTGCAGCCATGGCTGCAGGTCTCACCCTACAGCTGAGTGCAGGGTCCCCACTAACTGCAGGTTTGGTCACTAAGGAATGTTCCCAGCCCTGCCCTGCGACTCTGGGCCCAGCCACTTCTGCGGCCCATCCTCCTTTCTTTCCCTGTTCCAGAACTTTCTCAAATCAGCACGTCCTGCTCTGGCCTGGTCTTCGATGGTGGCGGAGCCCCACCGAGTGCCAGGCGGGGCTTTGCTGAGCATGTGCCAAGCAGGGAAGACAAACACAAATTGAATCAAGAAGCCAGGATGTGGATGGGGTGTCACGAGCCCCCAAAATACCATGACAGGAACCTGAGCCCTCGTGGGTGTCTGTTCATGAGACTCTTCTGGCTGGAAACATGGTTATGCATCCCCCAACCAAAAGCTCCTTCCTAATTTCCTTCCTAGCGCCCCTTCCCCCACTCCTGCCCTTATCACCGTGGTCCCTAAGAGGGGCTTATCCATCACACCACGGGTCCCCAGCCCTCTGCTGCCCAGCTGCTGCCCCAGTGGAGGCCACACAGCCTCCGGGACACCCCAGGTTTGCTTCTCTCTGCAGCGTCCACGCTGCCGCCCGGCCCCGGCGTTGGACCCTGTGGTGCTGGCTACTCTGACGGGGGGGCAGGCCTGGCGTTCCGCTCCCAGCTCTGACCCAGGTCACCTGCACTCGCCTGTGGCCGTCGCCTGTCCCATGCAGGAGTTCCTGACCCGGGACGTGCCGCTGCTTTTACAAAGGTTGACTTTGGGAAGAGCAGTGGTTGGCTTCACACGGGCACTTCCAAGCCTCTCCCTGTCCCCCCACCTTCTGTACAAGGAACCTCAAAGTTGCCTGGATGCCTGTCCTGCCTCCCAGTTCCCCTTGGCACCCCTGGGTGCAGCCTTGGAATCTCGGTCCCCCTGGCTCCCCACGTTCCTCCTTAGAAGCAGCGCTGGGCTCCTCTGGCCCAGAGCGCAGCTGCCATGACGTCCCTCAAATGTGCAAATCCTCGGTGGCAACTGATGGCCCCCGGCACCAGGTCCAGATTCTGGGGCACAAGAAACACCTGCCACACGTCTCTGCCGTCCCCTCTCTGGTATCGGCCGGGCAGCCGCTGCTGCAGGCAGGACACTTCCAGCCGGACCCTTTCCCCTGCTGGGCCGCGGCCTAGACCGCGCTGCTCCCATCTGCCGGCCCCGGGCGACCTGGTGGGACACTTCGCAGACCCCTCTCCAAAGCCAGGCCCCACCGGCACCCCACCTGCACCTGCGCACGGCCCGGGGCAGGGCCCCTTGAACTGGAGGCGGCAGCTTTCTTAGGGACAGAGCTGTGTCCCAGCCTCTTCTCCCTCCCTCCTCCCTTCCCCGCATTAACAGCGCCTTTTGCCTGGCAGGTGTTCAAGACAATTTAACTCGATACATAAACGAAACATGATCCATCGAGGCTGTGAAGGGGAGGCAGTGAACCAAGAGAACCTTCCTTTGTTCTGTGTGCCTGGCTAAGTGTCCCTGTGAAGGGACACGTGTGTGTCACCTTTGTTGACGTGGCCGCAGGCTGTACCACTGTCCCCGACGCAGCTCTAGCTGAGACACTCTGGGGGGCTGTGCGTGTGTCCTGCCCACCCTCTGTGCCCAGGAACAGCCAGAGAAACCCAGGGGACGTGCCGCCCAAGGAACTGTGACCCAAATCCCTCAGGGGCGGCAGCACCCAAGGTAGCTGTGTGTGTCGGGGTTGGGGGTGCTCCTTAACCACCCCTACGGCCTTCTCAGGTCTCACCCCGACCCCCTCCGGGCCAGGGCAAGCAGATGCCCAATCCAAGTGGGGTTCTGCAGACTCAGTTTCAGGAGTTTTCTTCCACCCCCGTTCAACCAGACCTGCCGCCACGAGATGGGGGAGGCTTCCTGAGAGTGGCCACTGGCCACGCGGGGCTCTGGCCTCTCCTGGCTCGGTTCCCACCGGGCAGACCCCACTCCTGACTGAGCCTCGGCTCTGGTGCGGTTTTGCCAGCCGGCGTGGGCAGCGCTGCCCCGGGCGCACGGACGGCAGGGCCCTGGGCCCCGAGATGGAGTTCGACTCGGAAGTTCTCCTCCTGCTCCATTCTGGCTGGTCCCCTGTCTCTCTGGGGAGCCCGGAATGGGACTTTACATAAGACACGCCTGCAGATAAGCAGGGGTCCTGGCATGCAGGCCGCTCCTGAGCCTGGACTGGCCATGGGGAGGAGGGGCCCGACTACCGCGGCTCCTGCGGTCCGGGGGGCCAGCAGGCAGTGCTCAGGGTGGGTGGGGTGCACCCTCAGCGCTGGGAGGCCCCGGTGCAGCGTGACTTCATGCCACCCCTGCGGTCCAGCGGAGCCAGGAACTCGGGGGGTGCTGGGCCGGCATGGGCGGCCACTGCCAGGCTGGGAGCTTGCAGATGCCCACCAAGCCCACCCTGCCGCTCGCCTGGCGACAGGGGCAGCCAGCAGACACACATTCCCCACGAGAAGAACAGCGGTGGCTCCAGTGACCACCCCTGTGCTGGAGACCTGACACAAAATCTCTTTGAATCGTGCGGGGATGGGGGGAGAGCTGAGATGCCGACCCCGGCGTGTTAGGGGGCTCCCACCTTGCTGGGGGGCTCAAAAGGGTCAGGAGAAAGAGGGAAACATCCGTGTCCTGAAGGGAGGGTCGCACCTTGGTTCCTGAAGGGGGTTACAGCTCTTTATGACCCAGGCACATGGGGCCGTGATGGTCCCCCCTGGGTAGGGTGAGGTTGCGGCACAAGACACGTCTACGCAGAGGACCAGCTGGGCTTGGGAAGCCCCAACAACCCGCCCATTCATTTTGTATTTTAAAGATTGGTTCATACCTGGCTGGTAACACAGCGGATAAGGTGCCGGCCTGCAAACCCAAAGGTCGCAGGTTCGATTCCCCAGCCAGGGCACATAACCAGGTTGCAAACCAGGTCTCCAGTCAGGTCTGTGGCTGGAGGCAGGTGAAAAGCAACCATACAATGATGTGTCTCTCTCCCTCTCTGCCTCTCTCCCCTCCCCTCTTTCTAAAAATAATGAAATAAAATCTTAAAATAAATAAATAAATAAAAATTGGTTCATAATGGAATAGGTGTTTAAAATCGTAAACAAATTGAGAGATAATCTAGACCAACCCAATATTTGTATTTTAAAAACAAATTTTCCCCCTGATTATACAACTTATACAGAGGACATGGTAAACAAAGAGAGTGATAAAGGAAAAAAAACAATTAATTATAGATCTCCGACTAAAAATAGCTATTACTGCCATTTAAGTGCATTTCTGTCTCAATTTCTGTGCCTTTAAAACATATGCATGTTAGTTCACAATTAAGATTAATCATGTTTTCACACCTTGATTTTTAATTTTATAGCATGATTTTTATCTTGATCAATATTTAAGATGCCAACAGAGGAATGAAGCATTATTTAACTATCTCCTCATTGATGGGCATTCATTTCCCTTTTCTCACTTTACTAAAAATGAAATAAAATGTCTTTCCATCTTTATTTCTTTAGGTTTAATTCCTAGAATCTGAATAATTTGTTCAAGGTGATAAGCATTTTTAAAAGATTTTATATATTAATTTCGGAGAGAGGGGCAGGGAGAGAGGCAGAGAGGGAGAGAGGCAGAGAGGGAGAGAGACATCCATGTATGGTTGCCTTTCACCTGCCTCCAGCTACAGACCTGGCTGGGAATCGAACCAGCGACCTTTGGGTTCGCAGGCTGGCACTTTATTTACTGAGCCACCAGCCGGGGCATGATAAGCATTTTAAAATCTGATTTTAGGACCCGTGGAGTCCTCTGCCACTGGGAACAGCAGTCATACCTGCCCACAGCGGGGTGAGGACCCACGGATACAGCAGGTCAATTGTTTAGCTCCCACCTGGTGCTCAGGGAGTCCTGGTCAGCGCCAATGTCCCTCTCGGCTGCTGGCCCCCCTTGACAGCCCCTCCCCCTGACTTGCATTTTTCTCTCATCCTGAGGACAACCAAGTGGTCAGCTTGTTTCTGTGCCTTCTAAACCCGTCCCGGTCCCCATCCCCGTCCGCACTGCACGAGACTGAGCCTTTCCTCAGCTGACCCCATTTTAGTGACTGGATTCTCCGAGCAGCCACCCACATATTTTTCCTATTAAAAGTACGGCTGAGCCTGCATTTTTGATTTGTTGGCACGTAAAGGAGCTCAGTCACGACTGGGCGAAACGACGTCTTTCTGCTCCAGCGCACAGGACGGCAAGCCTGGCAGCCTCTGGGGACCGCGCTGGGACCTGACGCAAGGTGGGGTCCCTCCTCTTGGTAGGTCCCGGGCCAGGTGTGGGGGCGCTGGGGGCCCCCGCAGTGCAGGCTGCGCGTGAGGAGGGACGGCGGGACCAGGGAAAGTGTGAGTGGGACGGGTAGGAACCGGGTGCTGCTCAGGACACCAGGGCTGGAGGTGACAGATGGTGCAGGGAGCCACCTTCAGCACAGGTGGGAGACAGAGGCACAGCACGGAGGTCACTCTGATCTGACGCGGGACTCCTTTCCAAGTCCCCAGGTACCGGGAGCATGATGAGCATAAGCAACGAGTTGGCTCCTGGCAGCCGGCTGTGCCACACACGAGTGACGTGTGTCACTGAGCGTGTCCAGACACCAGCGGAAGGAGAGGAAGATCACCCTCTGGTGGCAGTTGGAGAGAACTGCAGGCACAGCGTCCCCAAGGCAAAGACAATCAGGGCTTTAACCTTGGTCACCAGGGCTTCGGTTTTCTCCAGGCTGAAGCAGGTGCTCCCTTTCCTTCCCTGGATGAGACTCCGGGATGTCAGGTGGGAATCTACGCACTGTAGCTACTTTTATCATAACATTTACTTGAATCAAATACCCTGACCCTCACTATTTTATTAATTAAAAAAAAGACACAACTACGAGGAACCTTTCATTAAGTCAATACTACTTGGCATTTGGGGGAGTCTATGGTTTTCTGTCCAAAGGAGGGTTAGCAGAGCACCTAGAGAAAAGTGCGTGACAACAGCATGAAGACCGTCAGATGCACCCCCTTTCTGGGTTTGACATAACGAGGAAACAACTGTGGACACAATTTTGCGCTAGAACGCTCTGGCCGGACTTCCCAGTGCTCCACACAAGTCAGGAAGGAAAACGCAGCCAGGCATATTTAATAGTTCAAACATTCTCATTTATAAATCTTCCGTTTCGGTGCCCAGAGAATATAGCTCCCAGGAATAAAACCTGGCCCTTGGAAATAGTTTCATTTATGTTTTGGACAAAGGTGGTCTCCCCTTCCATTATGTTTCAAGCTCAGTCTAAGAGGTAAATATGATAGGGAATTAGAGTCCGGCCAAAGGAAAGTAAGATTTTCAGTGAATTGTTCTCCAAGTCGTTTGTTTGTTTAACTTAGAGGAGGGGTGAGAGCAGAATTCGTCTGCTGTTTCAGTGCACATTTCTTGGAATGCGTATTTTATTCCCTACGGGCCACTCTGATAGCTCTCATTTGACCTTACCCAGAGGTTGCGTGAAGGATAAACCATAGACAGAATACATATAAGGTCAAGTTCAAAGGCAGTTGTATAAGAGAATGCAACAATAAATGCAGATGCATTTAAAACCACACAGAAAAAGTACTGTGTTCACTTGAGAACCCGCGGAATCTGTTGGAATAGGTAACTGCCACAGTTTTACTGATAGTAATATAATTAGTGATGGTGCCCGAGTGTTGTGACTCATTTAATGGTTTACAAATCACGGTCACATACATTATCCTTGTCAAAAACGCTTCAGGGAGATGGCAGGGTTGGTTTTAAAGCAGGTGGGACTTTAAAAACTACTACGGAAGTTCAAGTCCTTTCAGGGGTTTGAATGGGATCAGGGTGGATAAATTTAGGCCTTGCTTGAATGACAAACTAGAATTTAAAAATTTAGAAAAACCCTAGCTTTTCTGTCTAGCCATGAAGACATCACATCTTACTGTGGTGAAGTCTGAAAGTTTTAACACGACTGTTATTGGCTAGAAGGAGCCCAACGCAGGAGCGAAGCACTTCCCATTCGTAAAGGGCGTGACGCTAGATCGTTCCATGTCCGCGGACACGCAGGCTGTCCGCTGTCCGAGGAGGGACCGGAGCATGGCGTGAGGCAGGCTGAGCTGCAGCAGCCAGGACTCCCACACAACTGGTGGCCCCCTTTGAGTTCACAGTGTCCGCACATCTCGTAACAAACCTTGCAAAGGCCTCACTGCACATAGGAAATAAAATTTCCTCTAAGTACACGTGTAACCCAGCCATAATCATGGCAAGGAATGCGTCTTAGGTTCATTCTGTTGGCCTGGTAGAACTTCCAACAGCTATCGCTTTATGCTCCATAATCTAACTGAAACAACAGTTTCTTTTTGTTTGTTTGTTTTAATTACACAGATGTTTCAGCTCTCCTGAGATAAAGATCATCAGCCCTCAACAGCATCATTGTCCAAGTTGTCACGGTGATCTGTAGCCTGCTTCCAGCAGCTATAAATTCCATCTCTGGGAAGGAAGCACTTTCAGACGTCGCTGGCATGAAGAAACGGGGGCGTGTTAACACGAGCATGATTTTGGACATCTGGAAACCCAGCCAAAGACGTTATGGCGGGCTAGCTGGGCTACAAAATGGCCTCTGAGAAGAACACCGCGTGTCACATGTAGATAATAGTAATAAGTGGGTTACGCTTAATTCAAAAATGGAATATTTTGCAGTGACATGCTTGGCGAACATATCCCTACCAGCACAGATGGCACAAAAATGCTTAGCGATTCCTTTTTCAGACTTCATGTCATGTGGTGGGAAGATATGGCTGAAATAAATACATTTTATTTTGCTCGGTGACATTTTTCCATATGATTTAATTAGAGGGAGAAGGGCACACAGAAAGTGTCGCTATTAAGTGGGATCCATTAGATGCTTAAGAGAAAATGCAGCTCTTTCGTGGAGCACATTTTGGGGAAATAAATTGCGCACGCCGTGTAAATAATATGACATTTGGTTGCCGTCAATTTGGTTTATGCATTTTGCCCAAAGGAACAGGTGATTCAAAGTTTAATCTGCCCCTCGTCTACGGAGTCCTAATCACTTGGCATGGGAAGCAGTTCCTGGGGTATCAACGCACCGACTAACAGGGCAGTTCTCTCACTGCTGTTGAAACAAGGGTTGGTTCTCATCCACATAATTTCGTTGTGCAGGGCAAGTGGAAGGGGCGCAGCGGTCGGAGCAGGACACGGGGGCAGACGGAGAGGGACGCGGGGGCATTTCTCCGTGAGACCATTTCCAGTCTCTTGTCTGGAAGTCCCTGAGCCACAGCCCTCCTGTGACTGTAGCACTTGTCACACATGTCCACCCCTGGGGGGAGGAACTCTGTCCTCTTTTTGTTTCTCACAGAATCTAGCATGCATGCAAGGCACCTAGGGGATGCTTAAGGATGGTATCAAACTTTCATTCAGCCCTCATGGTAAACGCCTGTTAGTACTTTACGGTAGCTGTGCATCCATCTGTCCATCAGCTCATTTATCCATCCATCTTCCTCTCCAGCCACCCACTTCCTATCCATCCATCCATCCATCCATCCATCCATCCATCCTTCAATCACTGGACCCTGCATTGTCTTGTCAAAGCACCACAGCTGCTCTACAAAGACAGGGCCAATATCTAGGGTCAACACTATGAGCCTTAGAAGGATTCAGTATCTAGTCTAAGGCTACTCAACTACCATAGATGCTTGGAGTTTGAGTCTAGGTTTGTGTCTCTAACGTAGGTGGCATATCCAGTTCCTCAAGGTTTTAAAATCAAATGTGTTGGGGACCCAGTTAGAAGCGGGTGGGACAGATTTGAGCACTTCAGCATGTTACTCTGACAGTTTGCAACGCGGCCCCTGCTGCGGTGGGAGGTGTCCAGATGTTGTAGGGTAGCCTTGCCTTCTCTCCTGGTGATGTAAGTGAAGGGTGGGCAGGGGGACGGCTCTGCCACCACCTTGGAGCCCATGTGGCTGGACCGCAAGTCATTTCAGATCTTGTCCTGACACAGGAGAGGACTCGCACCTGGGCAAACGGGTCCTAGGTTGCCAATCAGGGCCACAGTGTAGTAACGGGAGTGTGGGGCAGGCTGGGACAGAATTAGCTACAGGGGCTAATCTAAAGACATTTTCTTGTTGGATGTAGCAGGAGAGGAAAAAATGGATGGAAATCAAAGGAAGCTGAAAAGGGGCCATAAACACATGTGATTCAAATATTTGGAGGAATTTGAGGAGGATTAGTCTTACTGAAGAATAAATGAGAACAGAACAAATACTATTTTGTTTCTAATTGTGATCCAGTTTTGTTTTTTTTTTAACCTCCCAATTACTCTTCCTCAGTACAGCCTTAGAATTTTTAAAATATAGGCATTTTATGTTTTCCTTTGTCAGACTTCAAAAATAAACATTATAGGATTTCACAATTATGTATGAGAACAGAAAAATAAAATAAACTCTGAAATAATATACACTTATGCAATACCTACTATCTGAGATGTTTCTTTAATTCATGACAACTTAAAAGATAAAACACTATCTATTTACTTCTAAGATACAAGCATAGTATTAATAATCTAAAACAATAACCCAAATCTGTAAATCCTGTGTTCCTTTGAAAGTTCAACTTTGCAGTTATTTGTTTAGCTTTGTATTGCACAATGGAAGTTATTACTCATGCTCAAAGAAAGATAGGCTGATGGCCTAAATCTATTTTGCTATGGGCTCTCTTACAGATTTCAATATTTACTGTGCTACTAAAAAGTTTTAAAAACTGTTCAGGGGGAATTTCTAAATTTATAAAATAGAATTTTACAGCTAGATACAGGAAGTCATAGAAATAGGAACAAGACTATTTTTAGAGCATTTAAGGTCATCAGCGTTTACATCTGGCTTACATTGGGGGTGATGAGTGGTTGGATTGGCAAGTGGGTGTGGAAAGGGTTACAGATCCCCAGGTGGGAGTGCTAATCACACATATTGAACTGTGTACACGGGAAGCGTCCAATTATTTCCCAAGGAGAGCAGGTCCTGACCCGCAGCCCCTGCCTCCTGGAGTCCCATGACACCTTCCCCCGCAGCCAGTGTTGGGTCCCCACTTCCTGCGGAAACTTGGCCAGAACAGAATCACTTTCTCGGGCTGAACTGTAAGGCCCAAGTTGGTCTTGCAGAATGCTTGTTGTGGTAAACACTTAACATGGCCGCTAAGGAAGAAAAAAAACAAACAAAAAACAGGAGTTTGGAGTCCGGATGAAAACCTCTAACTTGGGGTTTCGGGCAGTGTTCTTTCTGCTAGATGTTCAACATTGGGATATCCATATATTTTTAAAAAACACTGTGTGAATGCAATTCTAAGAAGGGTGAAATACCCGTTCCTTTCGGGGACATCCATTTCCTTTGTTTTAGCTAGAAATAATGATGACATTTTTAAAACCCTCACCAAATGCCCGACCGGCGCGATATTTAAACCCCTTAAAAAATATTGCATCACGTGACCCTCACAGCAACTAGACGGGATGCCCAAAGCAGCTCACGGAAGTGACCTAAGCGACCCCAGGTCACACGGCCGGCCAGCAGGCCATCTGAGTGGACAGCTCTCGGTCACGTCCAAGTCCGCATGTTTGCCTGTCGAAGCAACTAACTCTCAGCAGCAGCGCGGTGATGGTCTAGTCAGCAAGGGTGCGGACGCGAATTCTTAGGCGGACCCACCGTTTAACACGGCAGCACAAAGGATAACTGGGTTCCCCTGCTGCGACCGCAGAGGATTCTGAGGGTGCAGAAGGCACGCTTGGTTAGCACAGGGTCCAGCAGCCTCCGGCCTGGCCCGGCTGCGCCCGCCGCGGGGCCCAGCGGTGCGTGGTACCCCAAATTCGCAACAGGACCTTCTAACAACACGCGGTTCGGAACAGAACATGAAGTCATCTGGAGATTGTGACGTATTAAGCAATGGAAGTCAGGGTCATACTTGACCCTTCCCATTAAAAACAAATCATTTAAAAGACAAAGTTTAATGTTCGGGCCATGCGTTTAATTGCGAACAACTGCCTGGCTTACCGTTCTTTCCTTTGACTCACGCCCCACTGTCGTGGGAGCCCCATCCCTCTCCCCCAGGTTCTGTTGCTCTCCGCTTTGTGCATGAAAAGGGAATCTCTGAGCCAAAGGGTTCATCGGCTCCAGGGTTCATTCCCCACCCTAAGGTGCGAGCGGTTCCCCCTACCCACTCGCACCAACAGGGAGCAAGCCCCAGTCTTCCCGCCACCTCGAGTGGCTGTTTTCCCCGGGGGGTCTCCACTGGGGCCAAACCAACTCCCCTGCAGGCTCAGGGGCAGAAATGCAGGGGCTGGGTTCCCTCCTGGGCTCCTCCGGTTGCTGGAGAACTTGGGCAACTTCCCGTCTCTGGGAGCTGCTGCTTTTCTTTTCTACCTCACCTGGCCACGGGGCGGGGGGTTGGGGGGGATGTCACCCACACAGGGTCTGCAGGAGGACCCACACATGCCGTGTTTTCCATCCCTCCTGGAGAGCCGCAGGTCTTCCCCGTGGACTCCGGGGACCTGGTCCAAATATCAATACTCATGCGTGGTCAACGGATGCGTCCGTTCCTCCCACTTGTCTCTGGTCTGAGGACAATTTTCATAGATTTATTCAACACCCAGGAAGGGCTGGCTGAATACAACACTAAGTGACTAAAACCATGGGAAGCAGGACGCTTAGACCAAGTGCTGGCCGTTTTTGCTGAATTCGCTGGCGGTGCCGGAAAGTGAAGAATTAGACTGTTTCCTTTGCTCTTGGAATTCCAAGAGATAGCAATTTCTGTCCTGATTGCCCTGGTTAACACTCCTCCTATGGAGCTGGGAGAAACATGAACACCCTCAGTGGGACCATCACCCCTTGCACGAACATGTATGAACATTTATGAAGTGCTGGGGGTGGGACAGCAAGCCTTCCAGTGGGGGTTTCCAAGTGTCACCAGGCACGCCGCCGCCGCAGCCTGGGAAGGCCTTGCGCATCCACGGGAGCTGGGTGTGGGCAGGGCAGGGGGCAAAGGTGCACAGGGACCCAGCATCACCACGTGGCCCCCGGAACGTGGGGGCTACCGGACACGGGAGAGAAACGGAGAACAGTACACGCTGGGACAGGAGGCGAGGGTTTTCTCCTACCGGCAGCTGCTAGCAGTTACACTCAGGGGAAGACACGGGTTTTAGAAAGATCACTGCAGCGATGGGGTGGCAGCAAAGTGGTGCCCCCCAACCCCAGGTGTCCATGTCCTAATTCCTGGAACCTGTGAGGACGTCACGTTCCACACCGAGGACCCCTGCCCTGGGGCTTAACGGAAGGATCCTGGGTGACCTGGGGGTCGGGTGTGACCACAATGACCCTCAGGAGAGACGCAGTGAGGGTGCCGTGTCCCCGGCTTTGAAGGGGGAGGGGGTGTGGGGTGCCAAGGAGCGGGCACCGGGGCAGAGGGGCGTGTTCTCCTGGGGCAGCCAGGGGACATGGGTCCCAGTCGCAGTGGAGAGGGAGGGATTAGCTGGACACGGAGAGGCGGGGTTTGGGACCCACTAGGCTAGGGATGAAGGCTGGGAAAGGGGCAGAGCAGGGGCTCCCGTCCATCTGTGACCAGGTGGAGGGACAGGGCAACGTGGGAGGCGGTGCCGGCGGAGGGGACAACGAGAGCTCAGCTTAGACAGGGTGAGCGGGCACCCTCGGGCCCTCTGGGGAGACAGGTGGTTTGAAGCATGGTGACGCCATGCTGCTCACGTCCGGTGGCCAGTGCGCTGACCTCTCACAGCCGACTGGCTTCCCGACAACTCGGTGCCACTTAGCAGGACCCCCTCGTCCTCCGCGCACAGCAGACCCTCTGGGCTTTGTTTCTTATTTAGTATCAATAGGACTGTCGCTGCTCAGCAGTGTGTTGCCTTTACCGACGTCCATTGCACTGAACTCAGCCACCCACCCCGCTTGCCGGCACCATTTCGGGCGCTTCACACTGTCCTCGGCTCTCAACGGAGGTAAACATTCCCCTTAGAAATGCGAGGGATTCACATGATCCCATGGAAGAACAATGACAAATTGAACTCCGCTTGTATTTTGAAGCACGTTACCTAAAATTGCATGCTGAATACACGGGAAAACAATTCTGAAAGTTGCGTTCTAATAAAGATACGTGTAAACTATAAATCTCCCACCTGAATTATTTCCAGAAACAAAGACACTGGAAATGCATGGGTGGAAACCCAAGGCTTTCTGTCCCCTTTCCCTGCAATGGTGGGGTCACTATAACTTTATACGGGAAGTGCTCCTCTCTCAGGTTGAAAACGTGAAACTGTCCTTGTCCCTTGTGGTGCGAATATATAGGAAAGGTTCTTATACTTCTGTTCTTAAAGGAGAAGTGTCGATCTGAAGACTAAAAACATGTAGCATCAACCTTTTCTCATACTAGAAAGTTACTACTTGCCATGTAAAGACACACAAAAAATATGCTATATGGAAATTTGTCCACACATATTGCAAACGGTTCCCATTTTCCTTTATTGCCCTCTAACGATCTCATCAAAAGCCATAATTAGTTCTCGAGACTTCGAGAGGCTGGCTGTGCCCCGCCTCAGCCACTTCCCTGCCACCCCCTTCCTTCTGGCACTTTCCACCGTCGGGGCGCGTGTCGGGGGAGAACCCTGCGGCAGGTGCTGCTAGGGGGGTGTGAGATCTCTGCCTTGGACCCCCGGGTTACGGGTGTCATAGTTCACCTGGAACTACAAAGGGAAGCTTTTCCACCTCGTGTTGCTGAGGTCAGTGAGTGAGTAACAGCTTTCCACGCCTCCCGACAACGCTGTGCACTGCGGTGCACACCCCGGGGTTTGGTACCGATTTTTTAAGGTCACGATGTGTACCTGGGGGGCTCCTGTCAGGAGCAGAACATCAGGTGGCAGTTCTAAAGGGAACCATGAATCCTGGGGCCTTTCCTGACTTCTGGGCCCTGTTCTGGTCCAATAGTGTCGAAGGAAACGGGAGTTTTCCACCTGGATGCTGCCCTTCGGGGATATTGATTTGAAACTGGTCATTGAGAAACGAAAGACTGAGAAAGAATGCTTGACCCTCCCCCTTTCCCGCCCGAGAGACTCAGGAGAGAGACCTGCTCCAGGAAGGGGCCCCAGGATGCAGCTCCGCCTAATGGGAGTGAAGGGTGGGGTGCAGAGCTTCAGGCAGGAGGGGGTGTTGGTCAGACCCCCTGCACCCCATGTTTCTGAGCTCCCGGCGAGGGTTTGCCTGCCCTGCTCAGCTCTTCTCAGCGCCTGGAAATCACCCCTCACTTCCGAATCTACGTCCCACCCCCTTTCTTTCCTTTGTCCAAAATGTTATATAAATATCCCAGCATTGCCTGTCTTCAGAATTCTCATGCTGTGTGAGTTTCTTCGTGCATTAAAACTTAATTATCTCCTGTTAACCTCTGTTAATTTGACCAGAAGAACGTAAGACAGTAGGACAAAAAAAAATACTCATTTTTTTTTTTTTTAATCCTCCACAGTATGAAACAGAGAAAGCAATTTTAAAATACTTTGGAGGGATCTAGACGTGTGTCACAGGCCAGGGACATACACTGTCAGCCTCCTTAACACCTGGCCCCTAACTAACATGCAGATGTCAGTTCAGGATGTACACTGGCCGTGACCCTATGTACTCTAGGATTTCAGGATGGGTCTGTACTTCTTCCCCTAAATAAAGACATGGAAACCACAAGAGGCATTTTCTTTTATAAATGGCCACTCACTGTTGAAAAGTATTATGTCCTCTTTTAAGTAAAGGTGCAATAATACTCGAACGCTTCATCATCTGACATTCACAATATTTTACTTCATTGAAGTAGGTAATTTAGAAAAAACAGTTGGCGATGGCTGAAGCCTCCCATGCTGATGAGTCCTGGCTGCCCAGCCTCCTTCCTGCCCCAACTGGTACCTGACATCACACTCTGTGCCCAGCAGAAAGTGCCCTTGGGAGGGGCACGCCAGACCAGCAGCTGCACTCAGCCACACACACCAGAATTCAAAAGTAAAGAAAGACGATGCATTTCAGAAGAAATATCCCAGGGCCGAATATTCCGGAAATATCGTTTTGATCATAGTTACGTTCAGTTAAAAAAATAAGACGAGGCATATCATTTTCCTTGAACCCACATGTAAGTTTCAGAGGGTACGTGCAAACCTTATTCATAACTTTCCAAGTAAAGCCATTTATGTGGCTGACTCGTGCGTACTGATGCTTCTTTGGTTTTGAAAGGTTATATATCTAGTTATTGATTTTCGAGAGAGTGGAAGGGGGAGAGAGAGAGAGAAACATTGATGTGAGAGAAAAATATCGATCTCTTGCCTCCTGTGCGCACTCCAAACAGAGTTCAAACGGGCAACCTATAAAGTGTCCTGACTGGGAATCGAACCCGCAACATTTGGGTGCAGGGGATGGTGCTCCAGCCCACGGAGTCACCCTGCCAGGGCCTGATGCCGATTTAAACACAGGTGAGGACGCGCCCCTGGAATGAGCAAGCCGTGGTTCTTGCGTATTTTCCCATTGAGGACAAACACGATGACGCCTGTCTGAAATCCCACACGACGCAGCATGGATCCAGGCCAATTTGCAGGAACACCAAAGGAAAACACGTCCTTCGGAGGCTGATTGGTTCCGGGAGAGGCTGTCTTTTTCAGGCCCGGAACAAAACCCCGGGGCAGGGCGGCTCTGAACACACACAGACTTCATCACGTGCGCTGGTGGGGGGAAGGTGGTGCCATGATCCGCACCGCCCAACTCGCGGTCGCGTTTTCATCCCGGTCGCTAGAAAAACATGAGGTTTACTCAACAGCCAAAAGAGCAAGGAATTAAACCAGCAGCAACAGGACCCCCG
This sequence comes from Noctilio leporinus, assembly GCA_004026585.1. Taxonomy (NCBI): domain Eukaryota; kingdom Metazoa; phylum Chordata; class Mammalia; order Chiroptera; family Noctilionidae; genus Noctilio; species Noctilio leporinus. Next base: position 243,179 of record PVIW01000509.1, read on the forward strand.
GAACCGCAAAGGTTTTCTCCTCAGGGAGAAGAATGGCCCTACTTGGCTCTCCCAGACAAGTCTTTCCAATGGAGATGCTTTCTGGTCCTTCTGCAAATAAGCATCCAAAATACTTACTCAGTTGCAGTATGGTGAGACAATTGAGCATCTTCAGCGTTCGCGCCTTTTACAGAAGGCAGAAATGTAAAACAGTCTATTATTTCCTTCAGACCACTCATAAAAACCCAGCCAAAGAAGAAGAGAAGGTGGCAGATTCAAATATCAAATAAGAGACGTTTCTTCTAGAATCATTATTTTAAGAGATTGTCTGAAATTGGACTTTAAACTTCCAGGGTAGGACAAGAACCCTAAACCAACAATGATATCATCAAAACCCGGCACGAAGAAAGTTATCCTTCTCCCTCGCTTTAAATAAATTTATAACGAAAACCTCAGCTGGTATTTAGCTACCCCCGCTGCCCAACGTTTGCTGACCGAGGGAGTGTCAAGACGGACGCGCCCGGGTCCAACGGGAGCGGCCCCACCAAGCGGCAGAGGTGATGCTGGAGGTTAGACGTGTGGGGTTAGGGTCAGGAGCTAGAAGCTAGGAGGAGCAGAGAGGGGCTAGAATATGCTGCTGCCTCCCCCATGTCGGGGCTGGCGCAGCCCTGAAGAAGCGGACGTGGAGTTGACCTTGAAGTGCAACTGGGGGGAAGGGAGGGAGGACATTCCTGGCAGAGGAGACAAGGAAATGGAGGGGCAGCGAGCTGCCAGGAAGACCCGTCAGACGGTAATGTGAGGGGAGTGTTCGAAGGACTGGCCGCAGTGACAGCAGGGACTCTCAGCCGGGTGCCACACTCGGTACCGAGTCCGCAGGGCATGGCTGAGGTCCACTTCCTTGACCCTCCCAACCACCTGTGAGGTAGGTATTGCTATTGCCCCATTGCAGAGGCGGTAACACTGAGGCACAGAGCGAGGTAAGTAGAGCAAAGGAGTGCAGGACTTCCCACGCCTGCAACACAGCAGGCTGGTCTCGAGCCTGAATGGCTTCCAGGATGTGGCCAGTTTGTGGGTTAAGGGCCAGGGGTGGGGACAGGGATGTGAAGCCAAACGCCAGTTAGAAAGCCACTGAAGTTGGCAGGTGGCTATGCGGGACTGAGCTAAGGCACGGCTAGAAAGAGACTCAGGGAATAATGGAAAAACGTAGGATGTAAAACGTTGTGGTCAACAGCGAGTGGGGAGCCCCGGGGACAGGACACTGCAGGTGGCCCCGTGTCTTCTAGGGGACGGGGCTGAGTTCTGTGGCAACATCAGGCCCTAGTGAGAACACAGAGAGGAGACCCCCTGGCTGTTTGGTCGGGGCCGGAAGTCATTGCTCCCCAAGGCGCCGGTGGGTGGGTGGTTTCCTCGCAGAGCCTGGGGACGACATCGGGGACACTGTTTCCGGCCACACGTGTCCGGCGGGAGGTCGTCACAGACACCCACCCTGGTGGCTAACAGGCTGACTACGAGGTCTGCTAAGAACACTGCCTCTCGCCCTGGAGCCCGCGGCTGAGGGCTCGTTCCTACCGTTTCTGCAGGTGGGCAACCGCGAAGCGTCCTTTCTTCTTGAGGACAAGAGCGATGGGTTTTCCACGCAGGCGGGACGTGGTTCTGCGCTGTCTCTAAGGGCTCCAGGGAGGCGGGGGGATGGGGCCTGGGAGCACGGGGGGCTTTATCTGGCAGAGTGGGGTTTGGGGGAGTGGGGGGTGCACCCCAAGGACACAGTGCACGTCATACTAGGGACTGTGAACAGACGGGTGAGGGGAGCAGCAATGTTGTGAGAGGGCACAGTTTACGGCAGTGGGCAGCCGGTGAGACCGGCCCGGAGCTCAGGGGCTTCTGTCCAGGTGGGCCCCCTGCAGGTGGGTGTGTCCATGCACCCAGAGCTCTCACAGCCCTGTGTTTGAGGGGTTTTTATGGAGCTCCCCCCACGGTAGGCATGGCTGACTATCAGCTCAGTCTCCAGCCCCTCCCCTGTCTGCAGAACCAGGAGGGCAGGCTGCGTGCTCCAATCTCCTAGCCCTGGCCTGTCTTTCTGGCGACCAGCCCGCATCCTGAAGCCACTCAGGAGCCCCCCCGAGGTGGAAATGCCAGGAAACTCCAAGGCATTTAGGACTCTGCATCGGGAACTGGGGCCAAAGACCAAATATTAAAATCAAAGATGCTCCCGGAAAAGGACCAAGGGTTTAGGAGTTCCAATCAGGAACTAGGCGCAGACACCTGTACGTGTATTCATTATTTTACAGAGGTAACTGGTAACCGACTGAAGATTTTCAAGTCAGGGAGGAATGTGATAAAAGCTGAGTGTTGGGGAAATCAGAGGTCCTGAGCCCAGTAGTGCATTACGGGAAAAGCAACAACGGAAAGGGACAAGGATGGATGTGCGGCTGTCACGTGCACCACGGCTGAGTGGGAAGGGCTCAGAGCCTTCCCAGACTTCAGACATGGGGGTGGCCACCAAACCTCTCCCAGCCTCCCAGCCAACGTCTTTACATTGGTGACGTCAACCCTGCCTGTGTCATGAGGTTGTCATGAGGATTAAATAATTAAGTATGAAGAAAACAAACATACAGCTAGCATCCTAAAAGATGACAACTTTTCCTCTTGCTACATTCAAGATGTAAGTATATGAATAGAACCAAAGCTTCTCCTTTTGAGATATGGATCTTAAGCTGGTAATTAAGACTCAAAAGACTCAGAAAGACCCTGTGGTCCCAGAGACTCAGGAGAGAAACCCGATCCAGGAAGGGGGCCCAGGACGCAGCTCCGCCTCATGGGAGTGGAGGGTGGGGTGCAGAGCTTCTGGCAGGAAGGGCTGTTAGCCAGACCCCCCGCACCCCATGTTTCTGAGCTCCCGGCAAGGGTTCGCCTGCCCTGCTCAGCTCTTCTCAGCGACTGGAAATCACCCCTCACTTCTGAATCTACGACCCCACCCCCCTTTCTCCTTTGACCAAAATGCCATACGGACCCAACCCTGCCTCACGGTCTTCGGAATTTTCATGGCTATGGATTTCCTCCCGCCAACCTGCCACTGTAAATTTGATTATTAGCCCAGCTAGAACTTGGAAGGTGGACGTCTCATTTCGCTGAGCCCCCCGGACCAGTGTGCGTCTGTCCCACGTCAAACAACGCAGCCGCCTGCAACGCGCATGGTCCTCCTTGCCTCTCGCCTCTGAAACACACCTACCCATCTCTGCCTCGAACCGCGCCGAGTTCAGGGCGTGACGCAGGTACCGGGCCGGCGGGCTCATGGAGGAGGACAAGACGTCCTCCAGGAATGGGCAGGGGAGCCGAGGCTGTGCCTCATCGGGGACATTTAGCTGCCTGCAGACGATGTTCACAAGAGAACGTGTTACATACCGTCTGTGGGCTGACAGGACAGGAAAGCGATGCCCAAGAGCCGCTCCGCGCCCACACCCCGCCGTCTGACCACGGGCAGGGCGGTGTCCTGTTGTCCACATTTTCTGAGGAGCGTGGCGAAGATGAACGGGATATTATGTGCAAAGCCATTAGAGGCGCTTGGACGAAAGCCACTCTGAGGAGGGAAAAGAAAAAAGAAAAATCCCTGCGCCTCATTCCTGAGGAGGCGTTTTAGAACCAGGGCTGTTGGAAAGGCAACAGAGAACAGATTGGACTTGAAAGATGTTTTCAGGCCCCTGGTAGCACGCGGTGGAACACCTTCTGTAAACAGACACCGGGCAGAACCCCTGGCGTGAGAGGTGCGGGGGCCGCGCCGGTCGCCGGCAGTGGGGACAGAACCGTGCAACTGTCAGGGTTTTCTAGGAGAACGTCGGAGGTTTTCTTTTCGGTTGCACAATATGTCACACATATGGCTGGCTTCTGAGCTTGATCGAACAGCAACGAGCAGGGAACTTGGAGACAGATGGTAGTTTCACGACTTGGCTTGTTCATTTCCACACCGTTGGACCAAGGAATGCACGACGCGCACGTGATCGGCCCATCTCCGTTTGGGGGGGATCAGCAAAAACGCATCCAGGAAAATGACCTGGGGGCGGGGGGGAGTGGAAACACCCCAGGGGCCTCTGGTCGCTGGTTATTCTGCTGAGATCGGGAAGGGGTGGTAAAGACCCAAGTCTTGGGGTTCCCGATCCAGAGGCCGGGCTGCGGGCGGCCCCTTCCGGCCACCGGCAGGTTCTGTGCACACAGGCCTGTGGGAGGAAGCGGAGGAAGCCGGGTCCAGGTACAGGGGTTGCTTCGTCTTTCCAGAAAGGTCGGAGGATGTGCGTGTTGGCGGAGTGGGAGAATCAACAGCAGGGAGGAGAAGGCAGTGGAAGCAGGGAGATGCTGGTGCGATTGGCACAGCATAGAAATTCAGTAATTTCCGGGATTTTACCACCAGAGAACTAAGGCGCATTTCAAAGGGGATGTTAGCAAGTGCTGCCAGAGCCCGGCTGGCCTCTCTGCACCGTCTCAGCCCGCAGGACAAGCTCCCCCATCCGGGCTCCGGCCAGGCCAGGGGCTGGCAGGACGCGGCCCCGGACGGGAAACAGCTCAGCGATCCCGGCGCTCCACCCCCACCCATGCTGTTCACCTGTCCCCCCCAGTCACGTTCCCCTGCAGCTCACACAGCGCAGTGGGGTTCATCTCAGGGACGTGGGCCCAGCACAGACGAGCAGTTCAAGGAAGGGCCTGGACCTCAGCACCACGGCCACCTGACGCTCCGTTGCGGGGCTCTGCTGCCCGGGGTGGGGTGGTCAGCCCTATCCTGTCTCCCCACTGTCCTCTCAGCGACCAAACACGTCTCCAGACAGTTCAAGTGTCCCCTGGCAGGGGACAGCATTCCCAGTTGGAAACCAAGGGTCAGGAGGAGACAGGAAAGGTGCCCCAGGGACTGCAAAGAGCAGCGCAGCTCCGGGTCCCCCGCTCCGGAGAGACACGGGACGCACGTCATTGGTGTGAGATGTGGACGGGATCTGTGGACAGCGAGACCAAGCCGGGCCCAGTGGACCGGTGACGCCACTGCTGTCCGGGCAGAGCGGACAGAGTGTGGGCTTAGCCCAGAGATCACCTGCCCGTGGGGCGACAGGAGGTTTACAGTTGGAAGTGTACAGAACAGTTTATCCTTGCATTGGTGTTTATCATGGTTTTCTTTTTCCATGCAAACAAAGGTAAACCTCCATTGCCCCGCCCTTGCATTATAAACAGTGATGCTAATGATTTGAAGCATAATTCACCGAAGCAATCTACTAGAAGAACAGGGAACTGCCCCCCCCCCCCCCCCCCAATTCCAGCTCTGGGCTTCGCTGCTGGTGAAGCTGCGTTGCAGAGGTTTCGGGCTCTGTGACCACTGTCCCCACCTTCTGTGCCAGAGTTTGTGAAGAGAAGCCAGAACCTAGAGCCTGAAGGCCTGGGCTTGACCTGTTCTTGATCTCTTTCTCCGCATATTCTGGGCCAAATCCTTCAACTGTCCCGAGCCTGTTTCCTCAACTAGACATTGTATGTTTTTCACATATATATTATATCAAACTATGCATGAAAAACACACAGCAAGTATAATATGTTATATATTGTGCATTACTGTAATAATATGTAATAGTAATATACGAAGTCTGTCTGGAAAGAGCCCACCCGTTGTTAATAAAACAGGAATGGTTTGCATGACATGGATGTAACCTGGCAGCCAAGGGGAGCGGCCTGGAATGCGCATGTGTGAACAATGATGACTTTACCGTACTGGTCAGTGGGGGCGGCAGTCGCTGTTGAGTGAGCCTGTGTACTGTGTGGCTGTTGCATGCAAAATGACTGAGAAGAGCAACACATTTCTATCCAATTTTGCATTAAGCTTGACTATTCCTCTGTGGAAACTATTCGGATGATGCAGAAGGTGCAGCTATGGCAGCTGGTGATGGGCAGCTTCCTCATGGCGATGAGCCTCCTCATGCATCACGTCTTGTGCAGAGTTTTTTGGTGAAACATCAAATCCCCCAGGTGACTCGGCCCCGCTACAGCACAGATTTTGCACCTTGCGAATGCTGGCTTTTCCTAAAACAAAAATCATCTTTGAAAGGGAAGCCATTCCAGACTATTGATGAGATTCAGGAAAATGTGATGGGGCAGCTGATGGCGATTAGGAGAATAGTGTGAGGTCCCCACGTGCCTACTTTGAAGGGGACTGAAGCGTCATTGACCTACAATGTTTCTTGTATCTTGTACTTTCTTCAGTAAGGGTCTCTATTTTTCATATTACTTGGCTGGATCCCCTTTGGAGATATAATAACTGCTAGAAATACAGTATGATAATATACATATATTTATGATGAAGTGGCTGTTACGTCCCTTTTTATTTCTATCCCTGTGAGTGGGTGCCTTTTTTCCTGAGCCCAGGCATAGTACATGTTTGTTCATTTCACTACCCATTTCAAAGTGCAGGTTTTGATTCTGTAGAGATGCTCTGGTTCCTTTCATATCCAACTCACAAATATTTCCTTTTCACATCTCCTTCCTTGGGTTTGTGTCAGGATTACTCTATTCTTTTTCTGACTCTAAGTGGAATAGTCTACATTTATTTTCAAGCTCTTTAGCTTTAGTGTATGAATTATGAAGTTATTAAGACACTCCTTTTGTTATGCCTAGAGAATATAGCTTGAATAATCTGGACTCTGGAGAATTTGTTGAGATTTTAATATTCTTCATGATCAAATGCTCTGTCAGTCCTGGGAAAGAATGTATATTCTCTGTTGGGTGCCAAGTTCTGATCTATATGGTAAAACCTGCCTGTTAATTTTGTTGCTTGAAATTTTTTCCTCAATGATTTTCTCTGTTTGATCTATTATTTTGTTGGAAGTATGACCTCCCACTGTATGGATTTGTCATATTTTCTTATAGTTCTGCTTAAGTTTTGCTTTATGTATTTTAGAGTATATGGTGAGGTCAATACAATATAATAATTTTAATGGCATTTTGGTGGATTTTGCTTCTCATTATTGTATGATGTCCTTCCCCCATTGATCTTTTTTTTTTAGACTGATATTACTATTGTTTTCTTTAGCTTAGTATCAATATTTGCCCAGAGCACATATTTTCCATCTCCCTTGCAGCATGGTTTTATGATGGGAAGTCCAGATTCAGCGTTTTTATTCTCTTCCAAATAAAACAAAGCTTTAGCTGAGGATAAAAAGTTCTTCTTCTAACATCTTGCCATTGTTATCTGGAGCTTTGTTAGGCTTTAAAAAAAGCAGCTAAGAGTTAACAAATCTCACAACTGATCAGGTTGGGAACTTGCTATAATCCTGGTGTCTCAGTCTTAGGTCTGCATCTGTTGTTCTTGCTGATGTACTTAGGTACTTTTAGTACATAATAGTACTTTTACTTGGGAGTTTAACAGAATTGATAAACTCTTTTCATCTTTGGATGTCTGAAATTGTCTTTTGAATCACTCTTGAATTATATGTTACTTGTGCATTATATTTCAGGTAGTCAGTTTTATTTTTTTCTTAGCACTTTAGAGATATCAATCAATTGTCTTGAATCTCTTACTGCTGATAATTCCACTGTCAGCCCAGCTGCTGCTTTGGGGACTCTGCCTTTTTCTCTGGTCCTCCTAAATATTTTTTCCTTGGTGCGCTGCTGCAGTTTTGTCATGATGTGTCTCAGTGGTATTTTTATAATGACTCTCACTTTGATCCATTTCCAACCTGAGTAATAGCCGTCAACTCCCCAATGTCTCCTTCAATGTTCTAGTTGAGAATTTGTATCTTATGCAACCAACATTGATGATTTGTTCTTCTTTTTAATCAACTACTCTTGTTTTGGATTTTCTGGCCTTTAAAAATAAGTTCCTTTAAGTTTTTATGTTGTTATCTTGATTATGTCTTAGTATATCCAGAACATACTTAATGTAACCCTTCATGTGCTATTATATAAATTTAGTTTAATCTGGCATGAACACATGCCCCAATTTCCTATTGTGTTGGCTGTCACTTCAGCATTTGATTTCTTTATGCTTTTGTTTGCAGGAAGGTTTTCCCCATTTCTGTCCTTTTTTTCTCAGTCTGCGCTCACTCGTCCTGTTGAGTCGTGAGTGGGTTGTCTCTGCCCAACACCTTGGGCCCTGTCCAGCACCAGGCCATGCTGGGAAGCAGACTTTATTTCATTTATTTGTCAAGTAGTGGGAGACTAGCACTGAGCATGATGCCCGGTCTCTCTAAATGGGAGCTCAGGCCTGCACCTTCAGGCAACCTGCTGCCTGGGTTTCTATTCTGTTCCTGGTGGAAGAAGATACCATGTGAGTCTCGTCTTTGAATTCTCTCTTCACGATTTATCCATCAGCCGCGTCCTTGTTTCCCAGCATGCATTGGTGTGCCGCAGGATGTCCAAGGCACTGCCACTGTGGTGAAGAGTTGATAAAGCATCCGAGAGCGGCACTGACTGTCCCCAGAGGGAGGGACTAGTCCAGGCTGGCTCAGCTGGGAGGCTTAGGAGAAGAGAGAGGAGAGAAGCAAGCTGGGGCTGGTAGGACAGGCAGCGAGTGGACAGCAGGGAGGGAGGGGCCCGTGCCGTGGACAGAAGCAACAAGGAGACGTGCAAAGGGGAGAACCAAGAGGGCTAGGCTGATGGACTAGTTCACAAACGAATCACGTTGGCATAGAATATCTGTGAAGAAGTTAATAAAAGGTAAGCTTGGAAGAATTATCGGGCTAGATGATGGACATACCAAATTTACAGACTAAGAGATTTAGATTGAAAATGATAGAAAGACACTAAAAACGTTGCCTATAGAAATAGAACTAATAGCTATTATTGATTGAAATCTTATTTTTATTTTTTTATTTTTTTTGCCAAGCACCGGGCAAATGCTTTATGTAAATTATCTCATGTGAGCCACAAGCAACCCTATGAAATCAATACTATTGTTACACACATTTGATAAGAAAATAGAATTTAGAACGATTAAATAAATTGCCTGAAATCACAGAGACGGTATAAGGAGATGAAGAAAGGACTGAAACATACCAGTTCCTAATTCCTGGAACATGCTTGTATAAACGTTACTGTAGAAGGAAAGAGAGTCTTTGCGAGTGTGATTAAGTGATCCATATATTGGGACAAGGGGCGATTATCCTGGGGGCTTTAAATCTCATCACAACTGCGCACGTTTGAGAGAAGCAGAGGGAGATTTGATGCACACTGAGGAGGAGGGGGAGGTGTGGACTCCAATGCAGAGACTGACTGATGCTACCACAAGCAAAGGAATGCTGGTGGCCCCCAGAAGCTGGGCGAGACAAGGGAGCAGGGCCCTGCTTGCTGTCAGCCCAGTGAAAGTGACATTGAACTTCTGTCCTCCAGGGCTGTGAGCAAAAACATTCTGTTGTTTGAAGCAACCAAGCTTGTGGACATTTGCAGCCACAGGACAGTAATGCAGGTGGTGCAAGGTACAGTCAGGATACAGCCAATCATTGTGACTCATGTTTTCACCAATACTTTAGGAATAAGACACGGAGTTTGGGTGATTACCCCACAAATGGCACATGGAACTGAGCTGAACAAGGCAAAACTAGAGTTGGGCGTCTCTGCCAGTCGCCCAAGTACAACCAAGTATATGCATTATAATTACTATTTCAGCTACATGTTTACTCAGCGGTACAGTGAACAGGTGGGGATTAGAAAGTAAGTGCTCTGACGTTCATTACATTCCTAGCAGATTGCCTATCCTACTGACAACTTTAATTATTTTATTTTGGGGTAGAATTGTCAGATATTTATCCATGGTTGCAAATAGATGATTCTCATTTGTTTATCAGGGGTCCATCTGTGACCTTTCAAATCCAAGTTGAGGTGTTGAACAAGATAATGTTTAAATTGCTATGTGATTCAGGTAGGTACCACGAACAGTTTGTAACATGTAAAATTTAAAGATGACTGTCAAATTGATGGCCGGCGTGCAGAATTTGGCACTTGGGTGTGCTAATTTCCCAGGCTTCCCCACGGGCATTCTGTCTCCCTCCTCTGTGCCCCTGTGCTGTGCACAGGGCCTGGCGTCAGACCTGGAGGCAGAGGTCTGGGCTCTGAGGGTGGAAATGCCATTTTTACAGAGCCACAGTTTCTGGTTTCCTCATCCATCAAATGCAAAACAGAACGCACCTTCCGGGTCATGCAGAGAGTACATGGTTGTTCGTAGAGAACCTGCTCAGGGCCTGGTCCCCATGCAGCAGTCCCTGGAGGCGGTGTCCAGGTATGGTTCCCCACACTGTCATTGACCAGCAGCCTCTCCACCTACAAAACGTATTCCTGACTTTTAGGCTTGTTGGAGGACTGAGTGAGTCCACTCATTCAGGGCACCTGGCACTTTGTGAGGCACTGTTTGCTCTTGGTGCTGTTGCTACTTATAGCAAGGTAGGGTGGGGACCCACCCTTGACCCCCAGTCTTGATCCTTCCTTGAAAGGAGGCCTGATGGCTGTCCTGGGAGTGGAGGGCATTGAGGAGGACCCGGCCAAGGGCTCTGAGGCACTCTCTGCTGTCCAAGTGCCCCTCTGTCGGTCGCCCGTGCCACCTGGGGCTGCCCTGTGAACGGGCGCGATTTTCTGAGGCTCTCGCTGGGTTCATTCGACACCACCCAGGAGTGGGACGGAACCCTCTTGGCGTTTAGAACGCCAGGGAATTAAATGGCAGCGAGGATGGGTAAGAAAACAACGCAGAACAGGGAGGTGCGACGTCTGGAACACGTTCAAAAAGGGAAGCACACTGTGGGCAATGCACGTGGTCAAGGACAGCGGTGAACTTGACACTTGCCTCCAGCCCAGGCGGTGCTGCAGAGCCTGGGAGGTGCCAGCAAACAGGGCTCCTTCCACGGCCGTGACTTCGGTGGGGGCAACAGGCAGATGCCTCCCTTCACGTTTCAGAACCAGCGCTGGTCTCAAAGGTGTCGTAGAATTTCTTCACCTATTTTTTTTCAAATGTCAACATACCTCAAGGCAAGCACACCCGCCCTGGCATTTGGACACAGGGCTGTGAACGGAGGCTGCGTCTCTGGTTTGACTTTCGAGATCATAAAGCATCCAAACCCTTCTTTTCTATCTGGAAAAATCTCGTACTTACGACGCTGACGCTCTTTATGTTGTTAACATATTTAGAATGCATTTTCAATGAAAACAAAATGGCAACACTTCCCATCTATTCTAGATATTTCAATTCCTCGCATATGATTTTCTTCAAAAAGTAGTTCACTGAATAAATTATTCACAATCAAGCGTACAGATTGGCATGAAATGGATTTTGCATTAGTTCCGTAATCCCCAAATTGGCAAAAAATCAAGGTGCAGTACAACAGTTTTAGTGATAATCATATACATCTAAGATTTGTTATAAAACAATCTAAGGATTATAGTAAACAGCAAAGTATTTTTAAAACATGAATTCTAACCAAAGCTGTGGAAAACCTTTATGGGGAAAAACAATTTCTTTAAACATGAACAAAGTCCAAAAAGAACTAAATTAATAGAGATGTGGTTCATTTGTGGACGGAAAAAATCAATCTCCTAAACATGGCAATTTCCCACATGTTAGAATAAATTCAAAGCAACTCTACGAGGCATTCTAGCCATGGACCCTGAGCAGCTGATCCTCAAGTTCAAACAGAAGCACAGAAGGTTGAGAACAGGCCAGATAATACGAAGGAGGCGACGGGGGGTGGGGGTGGTCAGGGGGACCTGAAACAGTGAAGCAGGAGAGGCAGGAAGCAGGATGGTCAGAGGAGATCCACATGCGACAGAAACAGGGACAAGTCACTGGGGTAGGGGTGACCCATTCAATAAATGACGCTGGGACAGTCACACGTCTGTCACACTATTCACCGAAGTCTGAAATGGATTGGAATTTCACGATGCAAAACTAGTGCTGGTTTCGATGCTTTCATGAACTCAGGTGACAGGTGCCGTCCCCAGACCAGTGGATGGAGCCCTTCCGTCCACCGGCCTCCAGCCTTTTCCTCCTGCAGGTAGTTAGGCTCATGAGGTCATGCGGAATGCGACCGTCACGATCAGCCAAGGTCCCTGCAACTAACTGCATGGGCCGAAGTCCCACTTTCTCCCCATTTTATCTGGAACTGCCCGGCATTGGCCTAGAAACCTGAAGAATAAATACATCTACTCTTTCTTAGGCCACTGGATTTCGGGGGTCCTGATCGGGTTCTTTTGGACAGTTTCACTTGACGTAAGCAACGCACTCACCAGTGTGGCATGTGGGCCATAGCAGCCAAGAAAAATGCCCCAGAAATTGCTTTCCCTGATTCCCATTCCCTTTCCTCGCCACTGACCCCCCGGGAACAACTTTGAAAATTATTTTCCTAGAGCACATCCAATGGACACAAAGTCCAATCTGAAGTGAAATAAACTGTGTCCCCGCTGCCAGCAATCGAAATGGATATTAAACACAATCAAGCGTTCCTTAATGGCTTTCCTCCTGGACTTAATAAATGCCGGGAGGAGTCCAGAAGTAATTTGTCAGTCGAACACGTGGGCAAGGGCAGGTTCACATGCTACAAGTCAATGAACAGTACAAGAAGAAACTCTGTGTCCCACGGACTCACGCCTCTAAACCCCCTTTTGCCCACCCACGTAGGTTCTGGCCAAGGCAATGCTGGTGTGGGCGGTGTCAGGAATCTCGGGCTCTCTTCCTGGCTCTGCCTCTCCCTTGCTTGTCATTTGCAATGGCTAGAGTCTGTCCCTAAGGGGGGCACTGCCCTCAGCGTCCCCGGATTAGCGGGAGGCTGTTAACCACAGGGCACATGCAAACCACTTAACAATGCTGAAGGAGAAGTGAGAGGGAGGGAATGATACTCCAGTGGTTTCACTGTACATAGAGAAGTTGGGTGTCCAACGGGATCTGTTCTTGGTCACTTTATAAATCATGACCCTTGGCATTCAAATTCTCATTTCTTTCCTTGCAAAATATCACTTCGCTGCACTGAGACTGGAAGGTTTGCTCTACCGTTTGAATAGGTGATGGAGTAAATGTATCGACGTGATCGCTCAAAGGAATGGCGCTAAAATAGCCGTTTTTTATAAAGCACCCATTTACTGGATTCCTAGTAACTGACGTAAATAAAACCCAGCCGTACTTGCGAAAACACATTAAACCTTTCTTCATACGACACCCCATAAATCTTATTTTTCAAATCCAGAGATTTAACCTCATTAGTCTATTAAAATCAATATGCAGTAGAGTACTATCATAATGTAATGCATTACCTAATTTAACAAGGCAAAACCAACCAGGCCTTTTTCAAATCCTACCTGCAGCAAGAGCTGCATCTTACTGGCCAAACAGTCGTTTGAATACGAGCCTTATTCTCTGTGTCCATGTTTTGGTTCTTTTAAGGTAAAACCAAGCATCACTGCAATGAGCCACTTTACGCAGTAAATTATGTGCCCTGCATGCGCAGAGCCTGAATTTTTAAGCAGCTCCGGCTGCAGGCAAGAGACATCACGACGGCACCCTAAATTCATCTGCTCCGTGGCGGACGTCCCTGGTGGAGCCCATTAGCAGAGCACCAGACCCGAACCAGCGGGACCTCAGCGGCGGCCCGGGTGAAGGGCACCTGTGTTCCTCTCCCTAATCCACGCACAGCCTCGAAGTAACCAAGTCTACTTGCCAGCTACTCCCGAGCAGAATTAAATTATGTTTGTTCAGGAGGCTGATTAAACTGCATCTCCATGTTCAGCTGAGGACAATTTCCCGGCCTGCTGCCTGTTCCGAAGGCAGCCTAGATTAAGGTGGTGGGAACTAGGCTTCAGCTGTAATTCCTCCGTTCAATCCAGTGTCAAGTGGCTTTTCTGGGTACCTGGAATCGTAGGCAGATACTTTTCTACCCATGTCGGTATGTTAAAACCATTCCACTTTAAATACCAACACCTTCCGAAGGAAGTGGCGAATCTCAAAGCTCTATGGAGAACAAGAGTCACAATCGAGGCATGAAGGGACATGAAAAAGTGTCCTCGCTTCATGTCACGGAAGGGTCGGAACAGCAAGTGCAACATCAGGACGCAAGGATTCAACACGGTCCCGCCATTTACAAATGCCCGCAGGCGTCACTCTGTGTCACCCGCAGGCTCTGTACTGGACACGTGGTGTTCGAGTGGCACGGGCGACCCCAACAACGGGACCCACCATAATGGGTCATTTCTGTGAAGTCGTGACAGGGGTCCCTAGCCTCCTCAGGGTGGGGTCAAGTCTTTGGTCACTCAAATGTCGTGACTGACCTGATTTCATGGCCATGAGAAACACAACTAACACAAGTCAACCCCAATGATGGGACACACGTTGTTTTAACGGGATCTGAATATTCTTATTTTACAGGCACAAGTTTCCATGGAGGACCCACGATACGCCAGTGGTCCTGGAGACACGGGGTAACAAACCAACAATCTGTCCTTCACGGGACTTAACATCTCAGGGGAATGAAGTCACAGCCAGGCCTCCTTCTCCATAGAAACATGAATTGACAGCAATATCAGTCAAAGCAAAGTTTGTTTGTTTTTTAATAAATGACATCATAAAAAGGCTCAAGTATCGGTAGGCTGGGGCAATCTGTCCTTTAAACTTCATAATTTGACAAAGTATCCTAATTGAAAAATATCTGTCTGAAATAGGATGTCTTCAATAAAAGTGTCCATTATCCTTTCCATGTCTCCCCTCCCTCCCCAGGAAAGAGAGGCCAGTCAGAGGTTTGGAAGTTACCTTGCTTCGGCCAAATTTCACTGACTCGGTCGGTCATAGTTTCCAAATTCTAACAAGAATACGCAAGGCACCAACGTAACTCCTCAGTGTTGCACCACACCTAGAGGAAGCTCCCAAACAGATGGGGGGAGGTGCCCCCAGAGCACAGGTCCCTCCCAGAGGTGGCACCACCTGCCCACATGGGATGGACTCAGCCCCGTCTGGGGTCCGGGCCAGGCTGGCAGCTCAGGGCTGAGGAAAACGGCAGGTAACGTCAACTGGCAGGCCCTTGACTTCACCACCACCTTCCTTGTCATCTCTGTTCTGTCTCAGCTTCGGCCGTCACCTGCGTTTTTACCTGAGCACAGTCTGCAAACGTTCCCTCTGAAGTTCCTGCCATTCCCGTGAGGCTGCCCGGAAGCCCGTGGTGTGCGGAGCAACCTCAGAGCAGAGCCGCATTGGTGGTGGAGCGTGAGCAGGTCAAGTGAGGTCCGCTGGCGCATAGTAGGTGCTTACACGTTGGTGTGAATGTGTGGTCTCTGCTCCCCCTCCTGGCCAACGGTATCCAGCGTCCCACGAGCCCAGGGTGCCTGACTTTTCAACGTTCGGCCCTCTGGTCTGAGGACTCACGCTCTGATAGAATCTTCTAGAGCCGAAGTGCTTCTCCGAGATGCAGCACTGAAACTGAACGTTTCACACACAGGAGGTGAAGCAGGTGAGATGAACGACCACGTCACACTTGCTGGGTTTGGTCCAGGGGCAGGTGCACGGCTGGACGAGGGCGATTTGTCACCTCCTGTGCTAGATACCGGGACCCACAGGAGTTAACGTAACAGAACTTCGTCCCGACAGGGGTGGACTGCTGGGCTGTCGGAGCTTCTCCTCTTATTTCTCACGCCGGCCCTCCTGGAGCCATGCAAAGCCACAGCCTTTCCCCCTGAAACCCTACCTGCTCTGCCTGCAGTTCCAAATCGTTACTGTACTATTAAAAAGGAGAATACTTCTCCTGTGCCATGAACGGAGAAATTAATATTCTGCAAAACGTGTCTGAGAAAGGAAATCAGAGGCTGTTCAGGCACCAGTCATGCTGGTTCAGTCACCACCAAATGACCATTTGGTCTTCCAGTTATAAAAATAGAAAATGAACATGACCAGCCATTTCGCTTGGACTGCGAGCCCCGAAGCCCAGCACTTAAAGGTAGGAAGCGAACAAACAGGCAGACAAACCCCCCCAATACATAAAAGGGTGTTGAAATTACAACTGAAACAGAAACTTCTTGGGTGGGGGGCCCCCTCCCTCAGCACTCCTGCCTTCTCCCCCCTTCGGTCACGGCTAAGATGTTGCTGAAGTGGTTTCACACATCCGAGGTGTCCTAACCCGCTTCACTAACTTGTCTCTGATCAGATGCATAAGGGAAGAGCGACTGGCTTAGAAGGGGGACCAGGAGGGTGGAGGGGGAAGTGGAGCTACACCAGTCTCCTCCCAGGACCCATCTGGCGGTACCGCTAATTGGGGAAAAATCACCTGGAATAGCCAACAGAACACCAGCCGGAGAGAAGCCCTGTCACCACGGACAGAGCAGGAAAGGCGGCTTCATCACAGCATGACTGGTGGGAAGCGCAGGCGAGAAGGCTGGTGGGGCCCCCACCACAGCAGCCGCCGAAGGGAGGCAGCCGGGGTGCCACCTGAGAAGGGGGGTTCTAACCCCCCAGCTGGGCTTCCCAGCCACAGCAACGCGGCGGAGAGCCCAACAGCATCCAGCTGTGAAACGCAGAAAAGCCGCGGGGTTTGCTAGCCTAAGAGCGTTAGAGACAGAGAATTACTAAAGTGACCACAGGTGAAAATACATTGGCACCCACTTACCCTGGGCTCCTAGTGGTGCTTACGGAAGCGTGAAGGTCACCATCTATCTGTAAAGTTGACAGCCTATAAAACGTGCTAGATCATTATTCTAAGATGGGTGCAGCTAGACAGGCGACACTGTCCGTGGTGTGGAGCTGCTCTCAACAGCCTCGGGGTATCTCCCAGCCCTGCTCAGTGGACTCCGTGCCCCTGCGTGAAGCATCTGTGGTTGCAGTGCCAGGAAGAGACATCCTTTCCCCATTGGCACTGCGATGCCCCAGACACTTTGCTTCTGTTCAGTGAGCCCTTCAAACAGCCTCTGAGGTGAGTCCTGTCACCGTCCCCCTCTCCTGGATGAGAGCACGGGGCGCAAGTCTGATCCCCGCCTGCTCACACAGTTCATGGCTGCCCAGAGGTGCTGCAGGGCCCTGGCCAGGGGAGCCTGGTGAGCGGGGACCACGGTCACAAGGGGACACCTCCCCTGCACGTACCCAAAGGAAAGGACAGAGGAGGGGGTGTGGAAAGTGTCCAGAGGCTTGATCTGTTTTGTGTTTAGCTTTGTGGGGGCCACGCCTCCATGTTTGGGAGGGAAAGGGAGGTGGCGAGTGGAGGACAGAGGGTCAGGCTCTGCCCTTGACCGCCACACTGCTGGAAGCAGCAGACCACCAGGAGAGAACACCCCGAGAGGCAGATTTCCCATGGAATTTCTGTTACCTTATTAAGTCAAAGAAGTTAGAAGCCATATGTCTCCTTAACAAATGGAACATATTTGTTTACAAACATATGTACTAAGTGGCAAGATGTATAGAAAATAAACAGGACACCCTCGGAATTTTCAAAATGCCTTCCCCTTTGCTAAGTTAGCCCAGGGAATAGGTAAAGGGGAAAAACACCAGATAATGATTCCCCTTGAAAGGGCTTAGAAATGGGGTTTGATGCCTCAAGGGCTGGTTGGCTAGGCAGTGACCCTGTTTCTTTTTTTCTTTAACTTGGTCTTCGGTGGCCGTCATTAACCCCGACTAGCAGCGCACTGCTGAGGGGCCAGGGAGAGCGGATTCTCCATCTGGGGACCCTTTGCCGCCATGCACCTGGTGAGCAAACGGAGACCCATAAACCAAGGGACAAACTGTGCCACTGACACTGTCCCTGGGGACAGCCAAGTTACACAGGTGGGACAGATGGGGAGTGGAGGACGCTTTCCCCAGGAACCTGCACCCCACTCCCGACGTCATGGCTGGGGGTGTGCGGGTGGTGAGCATCCTGTCTCTCTCTAGGACGGACCTCGGTAGTCGGCGGGCTCCCGGACATCATTCCTGTCCAGCAGCAGGACCCAGGGGTGCTGCGTTCTGCTGAAGACGGGACGGTTACCTCGGCCTTCGTCACCCTCGGGGGTGGCGTTCTTTCCAACCTCATTCTCACTTTAAGTTATGCTGGGATCGTGCTCCTTGGAAGGAGAGATTTCACCCCAGAGGCTGTCCTGCTCTTTGTCGCGTTTTCTCTTCCCCACGAGGTGCTCTGCCAGTCCTGGAGCCTCGTCCGCCGCTGCCAGCATCGCCCGTGCACCCTGCTCCCTGAGGCTTGTGAACCTTCAGAACTTCCTTTCACACCCTTCTAACGCCTGGGGGCCACTCGGGAGCCCCTTCACCGCCCCGCCCCGCGTGGGGAGCCTTTGGCGTTTGCAAGTGCACGTGGTGGCTGCACTGGGTGGCGGGTTTGCAGGGACCCTGAAGGACGGTTCTAGAAAGGGCTGGGTCAGTGCGCCCCGAGCTCATTCTGCTTTCTGCAAGTGCTACTTTGCCTCTCATTCACTTTACACGCCCCGCTGCCTGGTGTCGGCCTCCACCTCCCAGGGTCGGCTGGGGCGCCAGGGCAGGAGGGGACCTGGGCCAAGCCGAGCCCCTGACACGTCACCTTGGGGGCCCTGGGGCACCG
This sequence comes from Noctilio leporinus, assembly GCA_004026585.1. Taxonomy (NCBI): domain Eukaryota; kingdom Metazoa; phylum Chordata; class Mammalia; order Chiroptera; family Noctilionidae; genus Noctilio; species Noctilio leporinus. Next base: position 261,649 of record PVIW01000509.1, read on the forward strand.
AGAAGAGAAGCACCTTCCGGTGTTCCCACTTCTTACCCCCACACGGCCACCCCGACACCCGAGCCTCTCACGTGTTACCTTCACTGGCGCCCTGCATCCCACTGTTCCCCACTGTCTGTGGGCACAGACCACCGTGGTGTCTGAGCTGCGGCTGGGGGACCCCCGGAGTATGGCGCCAGGAGGGTGGGGGCCAGGATTGCTTTGGTGCCCCTGCTGGGCCTGATCGAGTCACACGTAGACCTGGGGGACCTCAGGAAAAAACTGTCCCCTCTCTCTGCTCATTCTTATTCTTCACTGGAGCTGGGCCAATCCGTTTGGTTCGCTTCTTCAGTCTGGCGCCCAGTGATTTCCCTCCACTCATCATGTCATCGCTCACCGCCAGTGTCCCTCCGTCAGGGGCAGAGGGGACCGCGGGCCCCCGCAGAGCATGTGTGTCCACGCCGTGAAACTCAGCGCAGACTCCAGCGCTCTCCTGAGCACCCCAGAGCGTCAGCCGTGGGCACAGCCTAGAAAGCTCACGTCTGGCCATTCTCCTGCCAACTACAGCGCAAGGAAGGCATTGCTTTTTCTCCAAGTCAGACCAGTCTGTGGAGTGCGCATGCATCTTCCCCCAACCCGCCCCCAGGAAACCACCGCAGGACACAGGGCCTGAGCCCCGTTCTGCCGTGTAGCCCTGGGTCCCAGCACACAGTAGGTATTCATCCAATACTGGTGTTACGAGGCCCAAGGTTTCTATTTATACGTAAGGGATTTGGGTGACAACTTCTTTCAGTGGTTGATTCCCATCGCAAATGCCCATGTTGCTAGAAAGTCATGGACTACACTTTAAAGGTGACGAAGACTCCGGGGAACCCGGGCGAACTCACCTCTGACGCCTAAGAGGAGTCCCTGCCGAACTGGAAAATGGAGCCAGCCACGCCCCTAAGCCTCCCCGGAGCTCCCACCCCCACAATCACGCAGGGTAACTGCTTCTAGGTTTTAACTACGTGTATGAGGTTGCCGTTCATTAGCCCCATCAGTGCAGACGCAAACACCAGGGTCGTTAGGAAGGAACTTCCAACCGCTCTCTTGATAACATTCCTCAGCGAATTTAATAAATCACCGCAGGTCTCACCTAAGCAAAGCGAACCCAAGCAAACACCTGGATACTGGAGAAGAAAAATTAGGGAGTAGAAAATTCAGCGAAAATGCAGGGTAGGATTCATTTCCTTAAGTGAGCGCCCCTCAGGCATTTAGAGATGATTCAATTTGTGAAAATCCGATTTCCGAACCACACACCAGGAACATGCTCATTAGACGGAACGAGACACGCCTGAGCTACCGAGCACTCCCCGCAGAGGACACCACGCAGAGCCAGTGGCGGGAACCCAGGTGCTGCCTCACTGAGTGCGGAAATCCCGGGAGGCGAGGTGGCAGGGAAGCCCGGAGACCACCGTCCACCGGACGCCCATCCAGGCGCACTCAGAACGCGGGCCTTCCTCAGGCAGCCGCTGCGCTTGAAGCCTGGATCTCCTGTCCCAGGCGGCCCGGCCCCCGTGCGGCTGTCCTTTGCGTGATCGCCCCATTACGTGGGAGGGTAGCAGGAGTGGCATGTTCCCTTCGCGTCTGTGCACAGACACCCGTCACCAACAGCGCTCACCGTGCGCCTCCCCCTCCGGAGCCGAGATGGTGGGGTCCTGCCAGTGCCCAGGAGCCTCCCCAAATGCAGAATCTACCAGTGGCAGCAGCTTGGTGGGCACCGGAGCCGGGCGCCCGGGACTGAGTCCCCGTATCACCTGCGGTGGGGACCCGGCCTTTCTCTCCCAGGTCCAGTGACAAGACTCCGCACAAGGTCAGGGTGAGGAGTGACTGGACTACCAATGACGACCAGCTCCGAGGCTGGAGAGAAGGGAGACAGAGGGAGAGGAGAAGGGAGCCCCTGTGTCACGGAGAATGTCACCTGGGGCGCGAGGTGCCACTCCGCTTGGACATTCATGAAGACGTAGGAGCACTGACCCTTCCCCTCGCTTGCTGCGGAAACACACGGAGACTGAACACCTTGCTGAGGTCACACAACCCCCAGTGGCCGAGCAGGGATGGAGCCCAGCCCAGTGCCCAGGGGTCCCTGCAGAGACTCTCAGCTGGCCAGGCCACCGCACCGTCTCTGAGGGACAGGTACATGCCAGCCAGAGGCTGCTCCGTGGATGGCTCGGGGAAGGCGCGCCGACAGGCTGTGGACCTGCACCTGCTCTTCTCTAGGCCCTCGTACCTGCAACACACACACCCGCAGCAGCTGCTGCTGGTGACATTGTCTCTGCTGCGCCTGGAGCCTGAACAGGGCCTGACACGGACGCAGCGCCCATGCCAGGCACAAGGCCGGTGCCCAACCCACCCAGCCTGCCCCGAGGACCAGCCCACCTGCGCTGCCTTCCTGGGATTCATCCACAGGCCACCACCTCCAACCAGCATCCGTCTCTCCACACTGGCAACCTTGTGAGTGTCATCTCTACAAAACTGACATTCCCGTGATGTTGCTCCAACAAGCCACCCATATACTTGATTTTGTGGGGAATCCTGGGCCCCGATCTCATTTTCTGTCTCCCCGTGGGGACAGGTTCCAGCTCTCTCCCCTGAAAACTTCAGCAACAGCCTCCACGGAACCACAACGTTACCATGCACGTTGTCAACAAAGCCATTAAAAAATTAGAAACCCATTCTTGTTTATCTGCCAATGTTCACCAGGTTAATATATTTCTTCCTTTACAAGATCATCACTTGTCCCAAGGGCGTATGTGCTGGAGCTTCAAGTCCTGGTAACAGGATGTGCTCAGGGGCTGGTTCCTCTTCCATGACAGACCGTCTGAGATAGTGTCATGAGATTATATAGAAATATGTTAAAAGGAAGAAAAGAAAACCAAAACCTGCTAGCATACTCTCGTAGACTGGCGACTAAGAGTCCCTTGAATTGCACGCAGAACAAGGAAGAATTTTCTGTAACAGGCAACAGGTACGCTCGTAATGACCTTAACTATTGGGTTGGCCAAAAGGTCGATTTCGTTTTTTTTTTCCATAAAAGACCTGCTTCGTGTTTTCACCAATAACTTCATTGATTTGGATATTTTGAGCCTGTCTGCTCTCTCCTGCTATTGGCTTCCAACGGGCAGAGGCCAGGGCGCTGCTAAACATTTTCCAATGCAGAAGACAGCCTTGTAGCAAAGAATCATTTGGCAAAAATGTCAATATTACAAACCACTTCTGACACGATCACTCGGTCACAGCACCTTCTCCATCCCCTGCGCAAATCTTATTTTTTGTGCGTTTCATTTGTGTTTTTACTTTTCTTGAAATAATAAAGCACATAGGCTGAAAATGTTGCTTGTTTTCTTCCATCTTCTCTACGAAAATGGCTGCACAAAAATTCACTCCTGTTGATGTCTTTTTAAAATGCACGCTGATGTGACAGCTGTCACAACACAAGCTAACAAAATTGTTTTGAATGACATTAAAGACAACTAAGTGCTGCTATAGCCATTGGATGGGACAAAAATGAAAAACATGTAATGCACTTTTTGGCAAATCCAACAGAACGGTGACAGCAGGGAGGGCTGGTCATAGTGGGGCAGACGGAAAAATAATTGGAGATTTTGGAGTACAAGCGAAAAAGACTGAAAGATGACTTCATTTTGTCTGGTGGAGATGGCTGACATACAGTCTGAGATTTTCTTTGGTGAGACCTAACATCCCCTGCTAGGTCCACATCATCCAATAAGATGGCAATCAGCAAAAAGGTAGGAAAGCCACCCAGGTGTCAGCATGTGGGCTGAAAGATGAACCCTGTGTTCTGCCAAGGTGATATTTTAACCTTCTGACCTACACTGTGACCTCAGTGTCATGCTGTAGGGACAAGGGATCATCTGTATTATTAAGGTTGTGTGGATGACCTGGGCCCCAAACACCATCCCTTGACCAAATCTAAGACTTAGGTAAGAGAGGGCTACCAACAGTTACCAATTGTTCACCTTTTGAGGCAAACAGGATTCCTAAATGTCTAGGATATGGTATAATTTGAAATGGAAACTTACTACAGGAGAAGAAAGCACCACATTTTGAACACTGCGTCAGGATTTTGGAGAAACTGAGAGCAGGAAAAACAAAAAGAAAGTGTGGCGAACAACTGTTGTCTTGAAAGGCTAGCGTGAGGAAGGAGTACACTTGGAATAGGATGAGGAAAGGTATACCTTGCTCAGAATAACCCAAAGGAAAATGTGCACCCCGAAACCTGCAGGAGCCTGTGGAATAAGTGGGGGCAAACGGAAGGCGCTGAGTGAGAGCCACACTGTGAAGGTGACAGATACAAGAAAAGGTACCGGAAGAAAGATTTGGGTTAAATGCCGGAAATAATTTGATCAGCTATTCTGCTCATTCCACGCGGGGCGTTTTCACTCCTTTATCATTTGTAGCTTCATTCCAGCACACCCCTGCCTCATGCCACCGGGGAAAGTCCCTCCTGCAGGGCCGAGAGAGTTTCCGTTTCTCACCATACTTTTCTGAGATGCAAAAATGTAAAACACGAAACAGTCCTTCTGGTTTTCGAGTTTAATCTCCCCAACTACTAAAATTCCTTAGGTAGTTCTTTTACGCTCAGCCTCCTCCCCCACTGACCCCTGCCTCTCTCTCTCTCTCTCTCGAAATAACTGAATATTGAAGCTGAAGACCTGCTGCCATCCCACCGTGCAGAACGTATGACCGTGTTCCGGGTGATTGTTAGAAACTCATCTTCCCCAAAGGCTGCCACGAAGGGCACGGGCTCCAGGATGAAAGGTCTGTGGAAAAGCTACTCATGTTCTTACGTCCAAGCACAACCCAGTGGCACTTCAGGTTGCATTTATCAATTCAGCACAGGTCTGTACCTATTCTACTAACCACTATAAAAGCACTTTAATACATAGATAACACAGGCAATCACATCTCTATTATCATATATTTATATACTTATTAAAATTATTTCTTAGAAATAAGAGCCATGTAAAAAGGTCTGCCCTAGTGCTCCAACACTGAACTTGGGTCTTGGTTTTATCCAAGGTCAATGGCCACCCATGCTGTTTAAAAAATACATAATGGTAATTAGTATTGAACATACTTCTTTTTACATAGGAACGGGAATGAGAAGAAAACTGCCTTTGGGACAAGCTGCAGATTTCGGAGTGTTACCACTTGAACATGGTGGTGGGGTACACAGCTGCCTGACACACTGAAATGACAGATACCTCACCACTGCCGTGGAGAGACTACGTGTTCACAAAAGAGGAAAAAACACAGAAGGTATCACTTCTTGTTCCCTTCCCAATGAAGAATGCCATCAGTGCCATTTCACTAACTGACAGCTTGCCAATTACTTAATCTCTCAGCCTTCATTCCCTCGTCAGTTACATTAGATCAAGGAAACTCTTCCTCCTGGCTGGGTGAGGGCTACATACCATGATTCACGAAAGGCATTTAACCCAGCGCCTGACATACAGAAAACACCACGTCCTGCCAGCTATGGGCAAGCCAGTTAAATAAAACAAATATTTGGGACAAATGAACAAGAAATAATCTTATTAAAAGCCGTTAGGAATGTCTACCCCAGAAGTATAATTGGCAGAACAGTGTCTGGGATCTATATGAATGAAAGTCAGAATTTTAACAAGAAATCAATTCTAAGAGCTCATCAACATTTAAGAAAAGAGATTTCTAACTTTCCATAATTGATTTGACAGAGGTAACAGAATTATGCCACAGACTGCATATTAATCCATGGCCTTGAGGATAGAATTATAAAAAAGCTTATCTTCCTGGCTTAAAATACTTCAAAAGCAGCGTACCTTCCACAGAATATAGTATGTTTTCAATGAGCCAACAATGAACCACTTTACCTGAACATAGCAAATGATTGATTGAATTCTATTAATGCCCATTTAAAAAAAGTTTTCCAACTTTAAGCACTTTTTCTGGTTGAACGTTTTTTGAGCCAAGCACATCCAGCTGCTGCCGCTACAAATGGAACAGCTCTAGTTCCAGAGTCAATTTTACAGTATACATGCTAAAGATTCTCAACCAAGAAATTAAACAGTAATTAGAACTTATCTTCCGATTACAATCTGAGGGTGTTAATTTATCAAGTGTGTGAGACTGTATTTCACAGGTTTTAATCATGGAAATTCTTGCATAACAAAACTATCATTTAACAGTCATGCTTGATGTAGTATGCACTGGGCGTAGTAATTATTTACTCAGAGAAACTTAGCTATATCAATACTAAAATCATTTGTCTTCTAAGTAATTATTACCCTAGGAAAGTTTTATTTGAAGTGGACTATGCTTTCTTTTAAATATGGAAAACTAAGAGAAATTTAATAGTGCAATAGTATTCATTTGGCAAAATTACGGAAGAATAAATGGCAAGAGCAATTTTAATCTATACATCTATTGTTATTTGGAAGAATTGTTGGGAGAGCTATGTGATTAGTTAGGATAAAAGGACTGCAGACTATTCCACCTGAAACAATGGGTCTGCTCAAGAACCACGTTTGAAAACAAAACCATTGTGCAAACTAAATTACCTCAAAGTAAGGTTTATACTTGCTCCATAGCTTATTAAAGTTTTTCCAAATCAATCACGTGGAAGTTAGCATTTTAACCTTCCCTATCAAGTAATTCTGAAATAAACATCAAACATGAGTACCCAATAAAAAATCCAAATTCATCGAACAAGGAAAATTAAATTATTAATTTAAAAAACGATTAGGTATCAATTGCAAAAACAGTTTAGCAAGTACGGACATTGAGTTGTACTTTGTCTATTATAATAGAGCTACACTGTTCTTACAATATCCATTTTACTCTGCTTTCCCAATTTCACAATAATGCAATCATAATTTCATTCTACCTTTATAAAAAGCAGCTCAAGTTCTACTGCCTAGTGCTAGAATTTCAAATTCATTATTTTAAAAAAGCTCTTTTCGAATTAAAAACAAGAAAACAATTCAGTTTGGCAAAGAGTCCAGCCCACAGCTGGTTGTACAGTACTAGATTTGGTACATTTCGTGAAGTCGCGGTGTTCACAGTTTTACATTTCTTAAAAAGGACGGGGAGAGTGTGTCACGGTTTAGTTGGCAACATGGATTTCTTTCTCGGGGCTGCCTAAAACATAAAGTATCTTTAACACTTGGTTACGTCTTAAGAGCTGATGAAATACAGGAAGAAGCTTTCAAACATATTTTTTTCAAATTACTCCAGGGAGAAACTTCCTACTGGGAAGAGCTGGCCCACAGAGGGTTGTCCTGTGTACACCCCTTTTCTCGATAATTGTGAGATGGAATCATGATGGGCTAACAATTACATAGATTTGATGGCTTCTGGCAGAAGGAATGGAACTCCCTCGGAGGTGAGTTATTCTGTATGTTCGATGCTTTCAATCAGGTGAATGTGGTGCTAGTTTTCCCCCAGCTATTATTGATCACTACTCCACAGTGGAAATTGATATGAAAACATTTCTGCTTCATAATGCGTATGATTTGTGGAGTAGATAGATGCAGCCGCTTTGACATACTCATTGTTCAAGGGAACCCGTGGAACTTCTACTGACCCAGGACGCCAAATCAAGAAACCTGCGGGTCAGAACTGCCTCCCGACCGCTACTCCTGGAGGAGCGGTTTGCATTTCCCAGGTTTCTGGCACTCTGGTCTGGACGTGGGGATCCATGTCGTTTTGAAGTCTCAGTTACGGCTCATTTCTGTCGTTCGGCCTTGGGCAACTCATTCGATCCCGTTCTTAGCTTTTTCGTACGTGAAGCAACTCTTCCCAAGTCCGTCCGCCCGTCCATCCATCCGCCTCTCCATCATCCGTCCACCCACCTATCCATCATCTATCCACACACCCATCCAAGAGTAACTGAGCTCAGGGACTGTCCCTGAGCTTATGTTCGAGGGGTAACACGCAGATACTCAGAAACGCTAGAACCTATACCCCGTTGCTGTTTGATCCCAGGGGCCCGTGAGAGTAGACCAAGGCTAGACGTACCAGGCAGCCCCGCTGAAGGGCTGTTGGAGGACAGTTGAAGGACTGTCCCCCGTGGCCCACACCATATACATTCGGTTGGACCCTCAAATCTAATCAGCTGGTAGCTGCAGGACGGACCATCTCAAATGCTCTTTGATCGTGGTTATAAACACAAGTTGCATATCACAACGTAGTTCTTAGCTAAGACTTAGCAAAAATCACCTACTATATATATGTTAAATTATTACGTTATACACTTTAAACTTATACAATGTTAGTATGTCAATTATATCTCGGAAAAACTGGAGAAATATACACAATATTTGGAGTTTGTTCACACTGGGTCTTCCTAGGGATGAATAGTTTGTAGCCAAGGCTGAGAGTTGATGTTTCCAATTTTCCAACAAGAAGTTAATAGCAACAGTGGTCAATATGAAACTTTGTCAAGTCAGCCTCCCTTGTTCCTTTTGGGCAAAGAAAATGCGTTAAGACTCAGGAGCGCTCCTCACCCAACCGCCTCAACAAAGTCCAGCACAAACCTGGATTTTACCTTTCTATACCTGTCCGACCTCAGCCTCACATTGTTCAGGGAGCAGGAAAAGGGGAGGGTGCAAGGAACCCCAAGTTCGCCTTTGCCTCGTCTTGGTGCCCGCGGGGCCGAGGGGGCTGCGTGCAGGGTGGAGGCCACCCTGGCAGGGTCTTGGGGGGTGCGGAGTCGCTCCATTTGGCATCAGCGACTCAGTGAGTGATACACCACCTTCCTCTCTGCGGCCTCCCCAACCTAAGCGGGAAACCCCACATGTTCTCTGAGGCTTTCAGACTGAGTGGCGCATGTGTCCTTCTGTAGGTCGTGAGGCCAGCCCTCAGGGGACAGCAGTGCAGCATCCCTGACCAGCGGTTGGCAGCCCAGCAGGTGTTTAGGGCAAGGTGGACACGTGGGAAGGCTTTGACGGGCCTGGATCACGTCTTTCTCCTCGTTCTCCTGTTGCCTGCAGTCAGCCCAGGGAAGTTAGTTTAAAAGTTTGTACCGGTCGTCACAAAACCATGAATATTGCCCTGCTTTGCTTTGCACATCGTCATTCTATGTCCAAAGGTTATCAGAGCCTTTGAAAGGGTAACACACACCCTCTGCTTCCAGACAGACCTCTATCTCAGTATTCAGGTTAGGCGGTTATCTCCATGCTGGGAATACACCCGAAGAACCCGGAAACACCAATTCAGAAGAACCTACGCACCCCCGTGTTCCTAGCAGCGCTATTCACAACAGCCAAGTGCTGGAAACAGCCTAAGTGCCCATCAGGGGATGATCGGATCAAAAACCCCTGGTACGTTTACACCATGGAATACTACACAGCAGAATGAAAGAAGGAGCTCCTGACCTTTGCAACACCATGGATGGAACTGGAGAGTATTATGCTTAGTGAAATAAGCCAGCCAGTGAAGGACAAATACCATTATGATCTCACCCATTACAGGACAATAATGAACAAAACAACCATGCAAAACAGAACCAGATACATGAATATAAGGAACAGACAGACCTTCAGTGGGCAGAGGGGAGGGGGAGGGAGAGGGAGTGGGGAGAAGGAGGCAAAGAAGGGGACCAATTTAGTTAAGGAACTAGCGTGGAAGACCCATGGACATGGACCACACGTGGAATTGACTTTGCGGGGGAGATGGGTAGGTTGGGAAGGGGATGGAAGCGGGGAGGAGATGGGATGAATGTAAAGCAACAACAATAACATAAAATAAATAAATAGGCTCGTAAAAAGCTCACATGAAAGTGCTGTACGTAGTTAGGGGGAGGAAAGGTAAACCGACCTTGGAAGGGTGGGAACAGAACTTCATCGTAACCACACAGCCAGCGTTACTTCTCCCTTTACTAGCCGGGACCTTAATTCGAGTTGGCGCAGGAAGACAGGACACAGGAGGCAGGCAAGCCAGGGCACACCAACACCATTTTCAGTTTTTCCAGGGAAATGCATCCCCCGGAGTTTCCAATTCCCCGCGTCCTGGGTAGCCCACCTGCTGAACGATACACACCCCTTCTGTGAATGTGGAAAACGTGCATTTTTTGAGGGAGACGGTGAACGCAGAAAGCGGACTTCTACGTTGAAAAGTCTTCCTACAGTTTTGTGTTTGGCTCTGGCCCACGGAGCTTCCTGGAAGGGCAGGGGGTGCTGAGCACGGGGCTGAGGAAGGAGGCAGGAAATAGCCCCAGGAGGACCCCACCGCGGGAGGGGCACTGGCGGGAGGGGGCTGGGGCAGGTGGGAGGGGATAGATGAAACTACATCAGTACGTCAAGCTCAGGTTTGCATCAATCTGCCAAAGAAGCAGCTCTGAGCAGGACAGAGATTATCCCAGGTAACAACTACACTCGATAACATTCTTATTATCTCCACCATGTCCGCACCGAGGCCTCTAGGAAGTTATTCGCTGGTGTTTCTGATTTACATGTAAAAGAAAATGGGAATGAAGCGTGATCAGCAGTTCCAAGACAGGTGATGCTTTTGATGATTTAAGAAGTACAAGCTCTGCCCTGGCCACTTGCAGCCTCCTTAAATTAAACCTTTCGAGATTGCTGTTTGCTTTCTTGAAGTAGAACTTCCAGGCACGCCCACGGCCAGGCTGGCTCTGAGACACCGTCCAGCCCACGGCCCCGCGACTGTGGGCAGAAGGTCGAGGCCGCAGCTGCCCTGGAGGGAACCAGTTCAGAGGTGTTTCCGGCTGGCAGTGGGGGTGCCACTGGCCAGGGCAGGGAACCCACTGCGACCAAACCCCTCTGCCTGGAGATGGCTTGGGAGCACGGGGACACGCACACATTTCCAACATGGCTTCGCAGACGGAAGCAGCAGCCGGTGGTCCCCACGGCCCTGCACCCGGGCCTTGCAGGCTGGCTGCCCGATGGACACAGGAAACGGAATCTCCCCCTGGGAGAGAGGCGACCAAGGGGAGAGCAGAATCCAGGAAGCTCCTAGAGGACGTGATGTTGGAGCTTACTTACAGGGAAAATCAGGCTTCACCTTAAGAGTCTTCAAGCCATGTTTAGGGTGGTCACTCAAGGTCAAGGTCAAGAACCAGGGGTATAGGTTTCACGCCCCACTCAGGGCCAGGTCCCCTCCGGCCTCCAGCCTCTCATTCCTTACAACAGCGACCCACCTGCTCCAGGTTAGAGATGACCCAGATGGCTACCCAGGCAGGGGGTCACCGCACAGCCGCCCCCGGTCTGGGGAGGGTGCCGAGGTGCCCGGGCACCGAATGTGTCTGCAATTCACTGGTCCCCCGACAGTCCGTTAGGAAAAGTGCCACCGTGGGAGCCGAGTGGTGAAATGGCCGTAGAGGACGAAGCGAACCTGGGTTGCCCAGGATGACACCTGGACCCCCAGACTGGCAGAGATTCACAGAGAAACTGCAACTAGAAAAGCCATTTAGGAACCGAGCGCAGAGCCGGCCTGGGAGAGAGGCTGGGGTTTCAGGTGCCCACCGTGGCCTGCAGTTCTGAGCAAACCTCTCGATGAGTATTTTGTTCTCTTCTGAAAGGAAGGAGGGAGCAGAGGGAACTCTCTTGGGGGGCAGGGGAGGGAGCTGCACAGTGAATGCTCCTCTACGTTGGCGGATTCCTGCAAGGGGGGATTATCAGCACCCTGAAAGCAAATTCTGCCTCGGATTTCCGCCCCCGGCCTGTGAACAACAGACAGGCGTCGAACATGCATTTTGCATCCAACACCTTAACAAATGATCATCGTAACTCTAATAGATGTCACTTATCTTGAAGGGCACGTACATCCTCCCTGTGGGGCACATCCACCCAACACCTGCTCATCTGCCGACCAGCGTCACCCACATGCCATCCTCCACCCACCACCCTGTCCTCCGGCGCTGGCACTCGGCGCAGGGTGGCTTCCCCGCAGCTCCCTGCAGGCCAGGGCACCCAGCGTGGGGCAGCCTTTGCCCACCTCTCTGTTCCCTGCCAGACGTCTGGCTGCCGAAAGAGAGGGTTCTCTTTCACGGAATGCAGGGGAGCAGAAGGCACAGCTCAACTTTATTTGCCAGGGATGGCCTTTGATCTCCACACGCCTAAGGGTCTGTCCTGGGCTGAGTGAACAGTGCCCCCGCCCAATTCAAGCCCTTCCTGGAACCTCCGAATGTGGCCAATCTCTGGAAACAGGGACGTGGCGGATGTAATTAGTAACGTTAGGATGAGGTCCTCCAGGGGTAGGGTGGGCTTCCCCCAGAGCTTCAGACACTGATGTCGTTGTAAGAACAGGGGAAGAGACCCCGAGACCAGACCGGACACCTGGGGGCACCGTCCTGTAGAGATGGGGGCAGAGATCAGAGGGGCTCCGCCGGAAGCCAGGGGTCCCAGGGGCTGCTGGTGCCCCCACAAGCTGGAGACAGGCAGGGACAGCTGTCCCCAGAGACCCCTGGGTTTGGACTTGCGGCCTGCAGAACCGGGGCACGACTTTCTGTTGGAGCCATGCAGAGTGTGGCAATTTGTCACCCCCGGCCCTGGACCACGACGAAGTCACAGACCTCAGGACCGGATTCTGTTGCTCGCGGTCACCTCCTCCCAGGCCACGTGTGTCTAGACACAGACAAGCTGAATAGAGTGGTTAGGGAGGGAGGGAGGTGCGCAAGGGGTCCCCGCGGGCACCTGCCAGCCCTGTTGCTCCCATTGGGATTCTGCTTAGACCGACGGCTTACGCCTGCACAGAGGAGCTCGACAGGACACGCACCACACGCACACGCGTGCCCGCCCGCGACGATTCCAAACCCAACTTGCTCCCAGCACGCTCCTCCCTGCTCCTGCCGCCCCCACTTCCCAAGGCTCCGAATCTCATCAACCTAACGGTGTCGGAGCAGCTTTGAAGCGAGTTTCTAAAACAGCCATTCCTGGACTGCAAACGGCACAGAATTCCATGGGGGTTGGCCTGAGTTCCGACAGTCAGTGGAAAGCTCTGTGACGGTACCTTTCGACAGGCAAATTACGGGCAGAAAAACTAAAGATTTGGGGGTAACAGCCAGCTCTCAAAGCTCTTCATTTTAAAGGCTCACGAGGACATAGAATTCAGACATATCCATGGGAGTTTAAATCAGGTTGACCAAAGACCTCTTACGTTCTCATGGCCGTCAGTCTGGGGGTGACTGGGGGTGTGGTTGGGGGCTGGGGGAGATGGAGCAGGTGTGTGTGGGCTACACGGTAATGGATAAAAGTACCATAAAAAAGAGAAAAGAAAAAAGACTTACCAGTATGAAATATTTGTTTCCTATTGTTTTAGAAACAACTTGAATTTCAGGGTCAAAAACCTGATATGAATATTCGGAAATGTTGTGAATTTGAGGCATTCTCATTCCGTCTGTGTTTTTGGGCACCTGAATATAAAATTTTAACTTTTCTTTCACAGGCTTTTATTCATGAGCAGTGGCATATGTCCCAGGGCCATCTTAGGTAAATCTAAGACCAGGTGATAGCCACACACAAGAACATGTATTTCATCACTGCTTTTGCATGTTCCATGACACACACGTACGCTGCTGTTAGAGTCACTGATACCAAGTCTCTGAATGTCCGCGGTGGCACCTGGCATGGGACGATGGGTGCAGGTGGGAACAGGGGAACCAAAGCCAGGACTGTCCTCAGCACAGGATACTGGCCAGCCTCATCTGCCAGCCCTCAGCGGGGAATGTTTTCATGCCATGAACTTTGTAGTTTCCCTCTGACGGCTACGCACGGACCATCTCTATTTGCTTATTTTTAAGTAACTGTTAATAACATATGTAACCAGACACCGGAAAGAAGAAATTGCTGCTTTAGAAACTCTTCTTTCTCTTTTTGCCCCAAAGCGGTCACGGGAAGGATGGCATGTTCTTGACTCCCAACTGTTGTCGTATGGACCTGAGGAAACAGCCCAGGGGCGGAGGTGTGGGTTCGGACCTTCCAGCAAGTCCCTTGACCCAGGTGACTCCTGCTGGTCACGCTCAGGCTTCCGTTCTGTAAACACGACATTCCCCAAAGCACAGGTCGCCTGCCGGAGCTGGAAGATTACAGCAGGAAGGGGCGGATCTGAAAGCCTGGAATGAGCCCCAGTGCCCTGCACTTACTGGGCCACCCACCTGGCACTGGCCACCAGTGGTTGGACAGATCCCACGAAACAAAGCGGGCGTCACCGCAGGGGAACCAGGAGGCTGGGCCCCAGCCACAGGCTCCAGGTAACTAGCAGAGGATGCAACGCATTCAGTTGCCCGTGTGTGTCACTACGTCATAATTCAGAGTATCGCTATCTTTGCGTATATGATAATACATGCATGTACTACTATGTATGTACCTGTATTGTGTATGACGATAACGGTTATCTTTTAGCACCCAGACAAGGCCAGCCTCACAGGAAGGAGCTCTGCATACACTACCTCGAGCTGTCATGCCAGCCCTACAGAAAGCTGTTGTTATAGATGAAGTAATTGCGGGCAGAGGGTTACATGACAGGCTCCTCTTCACTCCACCTTACAACCCCCACCTGGGATTATCCGCAGCTTTTTAAAGCCCTGTGAGAAGTACTGTTCATAGACAGACATGCAGAGCCACTCTTTCTCCTGGAGCAGGGGTATCGTGGGCAGGTCACCTGTCGGAACCCGTGGGGCACAGGAGGCACTGCCGTCACCAGCACCCCCTGCCCCTCCTGTCCCCCGGGAGGAACCAGGCCCGGGGCTCCTCCCCATGACACAAGAGTAGGACAGAAACTGCACGAAGGGGAAGCAGCAGGATGAAGCTAAAGCCTGTGCTTCCAGGGGGCACAGACGGAAGGGCAGGTCATTGTATTTGAGGAACGCTCTCTCTTCTTCCTTTTCTTTCTCTGTCATTTGTACCTGGCTGCCTTCTCACCAAGGTTTTGTTCTGGGACTTGGAAGAACCATGTTTCAGCCTGGATTTAACCAGGCGTTCATTTACAAGGGAGATGAGGAGAGCAAAGAGGAAGCAAATGTGTGGCGTTGTTCTCAAACGCTGCGAAATTCAGGGTGAATTTTTTCTCTAATGCTACATGTGCACATTGTAAAATCCAGTTTTTAATTGTAAATAAACACATCTGTTACCGAACACAGTTGCTTAAATAAGGTAAGTATATACAGTTCTGTGACTAGGAAGAGCCCATTTATCATTATACAGTGGAATTTATTAAAATGCTATTAAAGCGGAATGATTTTTTTATAGTGAAAACACTGGTATAATTGGAAATCCTGTGATAAGCTTCTGCCTAATAGAACTGGATCTATGGTCACACAGACGCTGGAGGAATAGTTTCAAGTTTTGCAGCTAGCACGCTCCAGCTTTATAATTTGGCCCTCTGGAAATAAAGCGGGCTGCATTCTGGCATCGCACTGACAGGTTTCCAAGATAAGTGGGAAATGAAGCTGAAGCGAATATTTTTCTCCTTCCAGTGTCAGAAGGATCTTCAGCAGCACACACCGTTGCGTGCGGATTCCTGGTGCACGCACGTTGAAGAGTTCCACAATAATTAGCCCTGTTCAGGACGCCCATTAAAGCCATGGTGAAAACTGTAAATTTCCCCGCGCTGATAAAATCTAAATAGGAATGTGTCCCTAAAGCCAATCACTTCTTTTGTCAAGCCCGTGAGCATCGATGCGCAAGGTGAAGATTTGGGTGGGCAGTATAATGAGGAAGATGGAGCCAGTTGTAACGTCGGGTGGTCTGAGCTTGCAGGACCTGCCTGCCTTTGGGGTGACCCATGGACTCTTTCTGCCGGGTTCCCCGAGGAGCAGGGGGAGGTTGTCTTTTGAGTATCACTTCTCTTCCCTTATGGAAGAAGATGCTACATGATGCCTCTAGTTCAGCGGCAGACTCGCCTGTGGGATGACAGCGCATCAACCTATCACTGTAGCGGTGATCCCTGGGGGAGCGGGGTCTGGGGAGGGGGCCCGCGCTCAGCCCCCATGCCGGTCAGTCAATACAGAAGCAAACGTTGGGGAGAAAAGTTTCAGGGAAGCAACGTTCGCCATGAGAAAAATGGAAACAGTACGCGCATCGTAGGCGGCTGCGAAGGTGACTGAGAAAACGCTGGTGAAGCACACCTTTCACAGATGGTCCCTGTAACTGGGACTTGGGGAGGCGGCTGCTCCCCGACTCGGCCACGTCTCCAGCTCTGTCTTTACACTCTGTCCCTGTCAGCTCCATCGCTAGCTCTCTCAGGTTAATTAGACTCTGTAACGAATGTCTCCAGGGCTTCGTTATGAATCGCAATTGAACTGCAAGTACACACAAGGGCTCCTTCTACAACTCCGTGGATATTAGCCAGCGTCCATTTAGCTTTTCCACAAAATAAGAGACATTTTTCCTTTTCACTAATAACTATTGATTTGCATATTTAAAAAAATATATTTTTAAATATATATTCAATATAATATAATCAATATTTTATTGATTATACTATTACAGTTGTCCCAACTTTTCCCCCTCTGCCCACCTCTACCCAGTACCCCCATTCCCTATAGCAATTCCTCCCCACTTAGTTCATGTCCATGGGTCGTGACATGTGAAGTCCATCTTGGCTTCATATTTCCTATACTATTCTTAACAGCCCCTATTTTGTACCTATCAATTATCTTTCTTAACCCCTGTACCATTTCCCCCATTCCGCCTTCTCCTTCTCCTTCTCCCTGCTGATACCCCTGCAAGTGATCTCCATATCTTCATACCCATGATTCTGGGCCTGTTCTGGTCCTTTGCTTGTTTTTGTTTTTGTTTTTCTAGATTCAGTTATTGATAGTTGTGAATTTGTTACCATTTTAATGCTCACAGTTTTGATCTTTTCTTTTCCTTAAATAAGTCCACTTAACATCTCATGTTAATAATGGCTTGGTAGTGATGAACTCCTTTAGCTTTACCTTGTCTGGGAAGCACTTTATCTGCCCTTCCATTCTGAAGGACACCTTTGCTGGACAGAGTCATCTTGGTTGTAGGTCCTGGCTTTTCATCACTTTGAATTCTACTTGACAGTTCCATATTTCCTGCAAAGTTTCCTTTAAGAAATCAGCTGACAGTCTTATGGGAACTCCTTTGTAGGTAACTCTTTTCTCTTGCTGCGTTTAAGATTCTCTCTTTATCTTTAACCTTTGCATTTTAACTATGCTGTGTCTTGGTGTGGTCCTGAACTTGTATGTCTATTTCCTTTGCTGAATTAGGAAAGTTTTCTTTCATTATTTTTTCAAATAAGTGTTTGATTTCTTGCTCTTCCTCTTCTCCTTCTGGCACCCCTGCGATCAGAGTGTTGGTACGTTTGGAGATGTCCCTGAGGCTTCTTATCCTCTCCCCATGTTTTGAATTCATTTTTCTTCTTCCGTTCTGATGGAATGCTCTTACCCCTTATGCTCCAACCAGTTTCATTCCTCCACTGCTAGTTCCCTGCAGATTTTTCTTTATTTCACTAAGGTAACCTTCATTTCTGCCTGGGTCTTTTTACGCTGTTGCCATACTTAGCACATTCTTTGGGCATCCTGATAACTGGTGTTTTGAACTCTGCATCTGATGGGGTGCTTATCTCCGTTTTCTTTAGTTCTTTTTCTGGAGTTTTGTTCTGTTCTTGCATCGGGGCATGTTTCTTCGCCTCCTCAATGTGGCAGCCTGTGTTTATCCCTGGGTATTAGACAGAGCTGCTTTGGTGCCCTGAGTGGCGCGTCCTGCTGTAGAAGGGTCCTCGGGTGATGGCCAGGGCGGGACCACTTGTTTCACTGCTCTGTGGCTCTGTGTGAGGGAGGGCTTGGAGTGGGGCAGTGCTGCTGCCTGGCTTCTGCAGGTTTTCCTGGAAGGAGGCTGCCTCCCGGCACTTGCTTTGTTTCTAGTCACTTCGCTCTCTCCCCGTTCGCCACTTGTGCCATCCCAGATGTGCCCTGGTGGTAAATCCCGGATGGGGTGAGCCTGCCTAAGTCCTAGGGAACTCCTAAGTCCGCGCAGCCCTTTACGAAAAATCTTCTGATAAGCCAGCAGTTTCTTCTGCTACCCCTAACCTCCACTGGTTTTTACAGCCAGAAATTATGGAGATTTGTCTTTCTGGTTCTGGGGCCCTGGGCTGCTGGGTGGTCTGGTTTGGGGCTGAGAGCCCTGAACTCCCAAGATATCCCTCTTGACTTCTATCCACCACAGGTAAATGTGGGCCTGCCCATTCCACCAGCCCTCTGAGCCACCCCCGTGGCTCCTTGCCTCTCCCCACCTCTCCTACCATCTGGATGAAAGTGGCTTCTTTAAATCCTTAGTTGTCAGATTTCCCGTACAACTCAGTTTTCTGATGGCTCTTGGGATATTTGTTTTCTAGTTTTGTTGTAATCTTTTCCGTAGCTGTGAGAGAAGGTGAAGTGTGTTTACCTATGTCTCCACCTTGACCAGAAGTCTGATTTGGATATTTTGGGTATGCCAGCTATTTCCTGCATGGTATACCATTGATTATTCTCAATTAATGTCTCCCTCGATCTGATCGCCATCATCTGGTCCACCCAACAGTGGAGCATCATCCAGCTAGAAATGTTAAGCACAAAGCTTCACAAACCACTTTTGACACATTTGATCAGTCAGAGCACCTTCTCCATACCCTGCACACATCATTTTTTTGCATTTCAGTTGTGTTCCTACCTTTCTTGAAATAATAAAGCACCTATGCTGAACATTGTTATGTATTTTCTTCCATCTTCAATATTTAAATGGCTACACAAATTCACCAATTTTGCTAAGTTTTTAAGAAACGCGTGCTGATGTGACAGCTGTCACAATACCATCTAACAAAACTGTTCCGCATGAAATAAAAGACAACTAAACACTACTAGAGCCATCGTGAGGAAAAGAAACAAACAAACTTTTCAGCCAACCCAGTATCAGGTGCTACCATACAGTAAAAGTAGGATTATGAATTAAGAATGTATAACAAGCGTTTTCTTTATAGTAAAAATGCTGTTACTGGAACTTGCAGTTTAGACCGTAAAACACACAATTACTAACATCCAATTTTTACTTTCCTGAAAGAGAAACCATCTCATCTAACTGTCACCATGAACTCTATGGCTTTTCCACTATTCGGTAACAGAAATCAACTCCCTCCATTACAAGTCTTCCTATGCTCCCATAACCCCAGGTAAAGTCCTTTTCACAAAATACGTTTAGTATGAAACATACGAGTAGGTCAGGAAGACGGCTGCAAACTTTCTGAGAATTCCAGGACTTCTTGAACAGTCTGCTTGAGTAGACTTTTAAAAGACATTTAGGAATAATATAAAAAACAGGGAGTCCACATAAATCTCTTGTTCGTGGCAGGTGCTGCCATGCCCCCCTTTTTCTGGTTGATTTTTTTGCACGGACAATGAGATCATGTTGCAAAATGGTCACGCAGTGTTCACGAAAGTAGTAACTTATTTGCGTGGGTGTCAGGAATGAACTGGAACGTTGACCTACACCTCCTTTAGGGAAAGACTGGAACTTCACATTTAGCAACATGAAAGAAACTGACGTTCACGCAGTTGTAAGAGGCAAGAAAGGAAACTTGCACCCTCACTGAGCAGCTGTACACACTTCCTTCCACAGGTCGGTCACCACAACTTGTCCTACCTTTACTGGTATAAAGCAGGCTCGTGTGAGCACGTCAGGACCTTCGACCACGTATAAACTAACATGAAAAAAAAATAAACGTTCCAGCGTATATATACATTTTAAACAGTACTTACCATCAACAAAGTAGCTACAAATGACTCATTTTTCTATTTATTTTTTAGAGATGGAAGACATATATTAAAACTCTCCAAATCCCTTGGACCACATGTTAGTACTATTACTTGAAAAGTTTGTCTTGAATCAACAAAAAAGTGCAATTTTAACAGGCAGCATTGCTACCAAGAGAAAGGACAGATGCACAACCTACTAACGTATTCCAGAGCGTATTTAAAAACTTCACCGTGTAATTATGGAACTAGACAGAGCCTCCTCGATGCTTTTGCAGTGAGTAGGTGCACTATTGTGTGAGGGGCAGTCGGTGACCTTGGGGAGAAGGACAAGGGCGGGGGGTGGCCATTCAGCAGCGCTCCCGGTGGGTCTCGTTTTATACGCAGTGCCGGGTCCTCCACGGGTCCCTAACGAGCTCTCCTTGGAACCACTCCCCACGTGGGACCGGCAGGCGCCCTGCCTCGGGGGCACTCACCGTTCATGTTCTTGAAGATGTTGAGGATGGGGAGGATCTGCCGGTAATAGGGCACCAGGGCCTCGCCCACCATGTCAGCGGACACCACCAGGTGCTGGAGAACCTTGAGGGTGACGCAGATGACCTGCCGGTTGCGCAGGTTCAGAGCATCTGAACGGTAGGAAAAGGAGCATTAATTTCCACGATAACGAGGTGGCTCGACCTGGTTAACTAAACTGTCCCCTCTCGGTGGCCACCAAGGGGACGCGACTTACTGGTACAGCTGTGACTGAGGCACCATGGCCTTTAACTCGAGAGACACCACCCGTTGGGGTGCTGTGGGCTCTCCCACGTGGCAGTGATGCCCCCCTTTCCCCCCAGCGGAGCAGGCAGCCCCTGTCTGTCACGGGGAAGCAGTGACGGACAGGGAGCTGGAAGCAGGAGGATCAGTCAGCGTCACCGGAGTTGAAGGGCACCCTGGAGGCTGACAACACGTTTTCAGTGGCTGGTCCGTGCTGTCCTTACCACCACCACCACCAGGAAACCAGGGTGTGTTTGCGAGGGGGAACCGCGTGTCTGTGCGGGTGAAGACTAGGCTGGTTACGAACACGAGGATTGTTTTGGGTAGAAGTGAACACAAACAGACTGTGTTTACACGCTCGAGGACGCTGGGAAGAAAAGCAAAATCTTCCACGTTGAGAACTTGAAAAGGAATCCAACGTCAATAGCTACAAGACCAGAGGAATACAGAGCAGTCCTATCGCACCCTGTGAGCGCACATAACCAGCGCCACTGCGGGAGGCCAGGAGACAGGGGACTGTCCTGGGGGCCCCACGCTTGGGGGTCCTGGCCAGGCCGCTGGCTCCTTCCAGAGGGAGAACTCAGAGGCCACGGCCAGCACACTGATCGCCGACTGAACGAACCTGCCCCGCAACCCACACTTTTTTGGTCCCGGTTTCCTCAATCGCAGAATGTGTTACTGACTTTCTCAGATGACTAAATATTTGCAGATAGGGATAGAAGAGCGATATAAAGCATGAGTTCTAGCAGGGGACCAAAGTGGTGCTGGGTAAGCGGGGAACCCCCCAGGCTCCTCCAAGGCCAAGTCAAAGGCTCTTGTTTGGAACCTTCTACAAACAAAAGGTTGACTCAGACCCCAAAGCATGTGCCCTTTGTGGAGGGACCAAGGGGTTTTCAGAAGGGGTGACACCATGCTCGGCCTTCCTGTGCGGTGGCACTGACGTCATCTTGAACTCCAGGCCTCATTCCCAATAGCCTGAACCCGGAGAGCCCGTCAGATTCAGTTTGTCCCCAACCTAAGTTTCTGCCCTTGGTTTTCTCTGGGTCCGATGCTTCCCGCATGTGGTAACGATGCAACCAGGCTCTAATTCTGTTTCTCATCTCCCCCGCTGTTCTGTCTTTGTAGCTCTTGAATTTATGTCCTCTTACCCATCCTCCCTCCACCCGTCTGGTCTGCCCACTGTCACCTATACCCCCACCCTGCCTTTTCACGCTGCAGCCTATCTACCGACTCAGCATCTGCCCGAGGGTGGAGTAGGCTCCCCCGGGCTCCATTCCGGACAGGACAGGACGAGGACAGGTCTGAACCAAGCGGAATTCTCCATAAAGAATCCAGGGCTATAAGGTACCATTTAGTGGTGGCCCCGCTACTTCCTTTGAACTGCCGCTCAGTTTGGAAAAGTAAACTGTGATCAGTTTCATTTCCTCCGGCAACAAAATGGGGGCTGGGGCACGGGCACACCCCAGGGCAGCCCCGCTCCCCGTGCCGCCTGTGTCCCGCAAACAAGACGTAAGGGACGGAGGCCGCTCGGGGAGCCCACCTGCACACCAGGCTAGAGTCTAACGGCACGAAGGCTCACTGCTTCAGCACTTAGCCCCGCTGCAGCCCGTGCCCATGCGTAGCCTGACAGACAACTGAAACCAGATGCTGTAACGCAGCCCGAAAGCTCTAGGAATGAGAGAAGAGCGGGGAATCGGAAAACCATGAGACGGCGTAGAGGAAAAGGGCACGTGGAGATTCTCACAACAGAATCAGTCAGGTCAAATCCTGGGTTTCTGGTTTTTCTCGCTCCTCAGCCTCCGCGCCAACCCGGCTTCCTACAAAGGATTCTCAGCCGCCTCCAGCTAAATGCTTTTACAAACTGGTTAAGGAAGAGGAGGTCCTGAAACAGAACTGCATGAGTGCGTTTTTAAATACGTATTCAAATACATGGATAATTGGGTGTATTTCATTCTCACTACATCTTGTGGGCTTTGTTCTTTTCAAGGGAGCCTCTCTGTTGACACTGAAGCCTCGGGAGCAGGAGAACCTATGGAAGGAGTCAGAAGAGACGGGTAGCTGGGCTGGTGCAGAGCCACCTGTGCTTGTTGGGACATGTTTGGCAGCTGGGACATGCAAGGGTCCTCATGTTAGGCTGCGCACTCCACGCTGGCAGTAACGTGGGCTAGTGTGCACTCGTCTGCACCAATGCTAGAAGTTGGCCATACAGAATACATTGATTAAGCAGTGACCTTCCGGTACACTTGAGTAACAATAACATCAAACTGACGTTGATTAGCTTTATGTCTAGATGCACACTTAATTGATCACTTAGAGATAATTATCTCTCTTATGAGAGCTTGCTATAATGCCCATTGGGAAATAATTATTTCATTCTATTACCACCCCTATAAATGAACACAGTGAGGATAAATATCACTGGACTGACAATGACTGACAAGCATTGGGTTGGCCAAGATGTCCGTTTCTTTTTTCTTTCTGTACACTGGCTCTAGTCGTGCTTAGCTGTCTTTAACTTCATTCAAAAACAATTCTGTTAGATCACATTGTGACAGCTGTCATATCAGCATGCATTAAAAAAAAAAAAAAAAAACTTATCAGCCATGGCTGGTAGCACAGTGGATAAGGCGCTGGCCTGCAAACCCAAAGGTTGCTGGTTCGATTCCCAGTCAGGGCACATAACCAGGTTGCAAGCCAGGTCTCCAGCCAGGTCCCCAGCTGGAGGCAGGGGAAAGGCAACCATACATGGAGGTTTCTCTCCCTTTCTTCCTCCTTCCCTGCCCCTTCTCTCTAAAAATAATGAAAAAAAAAATCTTTAAACAAAAAATATCTTATCAAACTTGGTAGTTTTGTGTGGCCAGTTTAATATTAAGATGGAAAAAGTAGCAACATTTTTATTGTATTAGGCTTTACTTCAAGAAAGGGAAAACGCAAGTGAAATGCAAAACAAGATTTGTGCAGTGAATGAAGAAGGTGCTGTGACTGATCAAACGTGTCAGAAGTGGTTTGTGAACTTTCTTGATACTACTGACATTTCGGCTAAATAATTCTTAGCTGTGGGGCTTAGTTAAGCATTGGAAGAGGTTTAGCAGCACCCTTGACCTCTACACACTAGAAGCCAATAGCTGGAGAGAGCAGACATACTCAAAGTATTCAAGTCAGCCAAGTTATTTGTGAAAATGAAAAAAAAAATCTGTCTTATTTTATGAAAAAAAAAAAAAGTAATGGACTTTTTGGTGAACCCAATAAAATGTCTGAAATGTTACTTCTAATGGCCTCAAAAATGGGACCTGTGTCCCCCTAAGTGACCAGGAAATGGCTCTCAAACCTCAATAGCCGCCCTGAGCTAAAGCTAGGGACGCACCATAAAAGCCCTTAATTCAGCCAAGGGGGAATTTTTCATATCACCCATTTCCACTTCAGTTCCTCTGTTTTTACCCCTCATTCTCAGGGAATGAAGATATACCATTAAGTTGGAAGTCTTTTTGTTCTTACATATACCCATAGAATTAAATAAAAAGGTTTATTCTGAAACATTTTTTTGAGAAGTACGTTAAGAGATATAAAGGGGATATGACTCTCTAGCGTGAAAAATAAGAAATGTGCTTATCCTTGTGCTGATGGGCCTGGGGGCTACTGTCAAGACTTAAGTGAGGACTTTGAACCCTGATTTGGGGTTTTGAAAAGGACCTTTCATGAGAAACCTACTGACATTGTAGATCAGCCGGTGGAAACTTTCTACTCAGAAAATTGCATTTCTATTGTACTGCATACTGCCTCTAAGAATAATCAGCATCGTAGCATTTTCAGATATATAGAAATTGCTGAAGAGTAAGGAAAAAATAATTTAAAGTCACAGTGGTAAAACAGTCATCTCGGATTGTTATAAGTTACATGTATGATTTTTCTCAAGCCTAAAATCTATTATTGCTATAATTTTTGCAAAGTGAGAACATTTTCTGCTTTTAGATATGGTTCACCGCTGTGGAATCAGGAAAAATGGGACTATTTCTACTTCTTACAATACTAGAAACACCAAACAAAACACAAAAGCAAACACTAAGTTCTAAAAGAAAGCCCTGGCTGGTGGCTCAGTGGATAGGTACCAGCCTGCGAACCCAAAGGTCGCTGGTTCGATTCCCAGCCAGGGTACATACCAGGTTGCAAGCCAGGTCTCCAGCCAGGTCCCCAGCTGGAGGCAAATGAAAGGCAACCATGGATGCTTCTCTCCCTTTCTTCCTCCCTCCCTGCTCTTCTCTCTCTAAAAATAATGAATAACAATCTTTAAAAAAAAAGATACTGACATATGCTATAAATGTTAATAGCCTTAATATAGAAAGAGCTATCACAAATCAATAAAAGATTAAACCTCCCACTTTAAAAATGGGCAAAGAATGACTGGATAGTATACAAAATAATAAGTACATAAATACAGATGAACAACAGCTATTCTAGAATGTTCAACTTCAGCAATGACCAAATGAAACAAAGCACTAGTTTATAAACTTGAATATTACCTTAGTAAAAATGTTTTAATATGTAAAAGGATTTGAGAAAAAAGGCCCCTTCTTAGATGCTACATTGTAGACCATCACTGCCTTCCTAGAGTGGGCCTGACCCAGCCGTTTCCCCTCTGGGTGTTCAGTCTCCGCCATGTACAGCTGTGCAGAGAGACTTATTACAGGGCATTGTAAGTGCTTTTGCTTATAACTAGAAACAATCTACATGTTTCAAAAACAATGGCCTATTTGAATAAAACCTAGTCTATCCATACAATGGGAAATTATGATTTTATTTTTTTAAATGTCTGTTTATTTTTTATTTAAGAGATTTTATTATTTCTAGCAAGAGGAGAAGGGAAAGAGGCAGAGAGGGAGATAGAACATCCATGTATGGTTGCCTTTCACTTGCCTCCAGTTGGGGGACCTGGCTGGAGACCTGGCTTGCAACCTCGTTATGTGCCCTGGCTGGGAATCGAACCAGCAACCTTGGGGTTCGCAGGCCAGTGCCTTATCCACTGAGCCACCAGCCAGGGCCAATTATGAAGTTATTAAAGTCATCTAATAGAAAAATACTTTAATGACAGGAAAATCTTTGTAAGATACAGGTGAGTAAAGCAGTAGGCTATAAAGCATGTTTTCACTATGATCTCATGTTATAGAATAAAATGTAAACAGAAAATATTGGAAATTTATCTATTTAGATGCCAACAATAGAGACTATCTTTTCATAGGTATATGTAGACACAGAATTTTATTCCACGCAAAACCAAACTTTTTATACTGCTTGTAAAAAGTATGAATATATTTTACATATTTCCCCCCTAATTATTATTTTTCATGATTATAATTTTGTGTGTGTTTAATGTGGCAGAACTTAAGTCCCTCTCCTTATTCTTTCTCAATATTTCCTTGGTTATTCTTAACTAAGTATTATTTTGAGGCAGACTTTAAAATAATTTGGTCAGGTTAAAAAAAATTGCTTGGTACTTTGATTAAAATTCCAATAAGTTTAGAGAATAATTTTAGGGAAAATCATCCTCTTTACTACCGAATCACTGAATCTTTCCATTAAAAATAAACATTTCTTCAATTTTTCTTATTTTTAATTAAGCTGCTTAGAAAAGCTTTATAGTATTTTTCATGTAGATTTTGCATAGTATTGTGAGATTTATGGAAAAGAATTTTACATTTTGTTACTGTTTGTGTAAGATCATTTCATCTCAATGTTTTCTAAAAATATCAATAAATACATAAGAGTATGGCTTTTGCATATTTATAAATGTGAACTTAATTCCCTTATTGATTCTAATTGTTTTTGAGCAAATTCTGTGGCATTCTATAAGAAATATCAAAAATTTGCTAAATTGATCTTTGCTTTCTAATTATTTTTGATCATATGAAAGAGGTCAGGTTTTCTTGAAAAAAATATATAGTGTAATGCTGGGAGCAGACATTTTAGTTCTTCACTTATCCTTATTTTTCTTAAATAATTGATTTTTACTTTATTGTGTAAAATCTACATATATTGTCATTTAATCAGGCTAGTGTATACATTTCAGCGGCTTTAATCACATTCACAATGGTGTGCACAATTATCACCATTATCTACTGGTAAAACTTTTCTGTCATCCAGAACAGAAAGGCTACACCCATTACAGAAAAATTCCCCTTTTCCCTCCCCTCCTGCCTCCAGGAGCCTCTAATCTACTTTCTGTCTCTATGAATTTTCCTATATCTTAAAGTATTTTAAGTATTTTTCTGAAGTTAAAATATTTCATTAATATTTTAGACTGTGGGCCCAATATTATATTGAATAGTTGAATTAAAATGAATCTACATTTTGCTAGTTTAAAGGCACTAACCATATAATGTTAAATTATAGACTAGAAAAACCAAAATATGTTCTCTAACCAAACTTAGGTTTTGAAATTATATAAATGTTTCTCCCTCCAAAAGGGACCTCAACTGTTGCATGACTAGACACAGGATGCGCAGAGTTCTCACATTTTTGGACCACTGAAACATCAAAGCTATTATACAGGAAGTGAGCTGTAATAAGTTACAATGCTTGCCTCAACCTAGTCTTTTCTAGTAAGTTTTACATTCAAAAGCATTGCTGTTTCTCTTATCCCATACAAAAAGGCACTCTCTTTAGGCAAAATTCAGATTTTCCAAGAAAGCTCCGTCATTACAAGTGGCAAACTTGTACGCTTCTTTGTTTTATAGACAAGAATATATTCTGACTTTAGGGCCACAGGATACAACTTAGTATTTAGTGAGTGTTTGGCCTTTCTCTTCATTACACAGTTTTAAGAATGGATGCATGTGGTTTTACCAAAATGGTCACAGCAGGTCAGCCACCATGGGATCGACTTAGAACTCCCCACTTTCTAGACGGGAAGGGGCCTGAAGAACAGGGCGACCCGTGGCCCTCCTGTCCCACCGCGTCGCAGCCTGTGTGCCCTTGTGCCCACTCAACACCCCTAATGGCGTGGAGAGCGAGCTGTTCAACCCCCGGCTTTGTCCGAAAGTCCAGCGGGCTGTGTCTTTGGGACACTCTGCTCCCCTGCATTGCTACATGGCCGAGTTCAGCTTGAAAGAGTGGGGTGACAGGTGGGATGACAAGCAAAGGAGGGAGGTAGCCAGTCTCGGCACCCTTCCCAGAGCTAAGCCAGGTGACACTGCCTCTCACAGCTGGGGCTCTGTTTCTGCCCCACGTGGAGCAGGCGTCTGTGCTTCCTGCAGCCACGACACAGTAGAAGGGACCGGGGGAAGGTTACGCTACGAGGCCTGTCCCAAAAGTATCAAGCCAACATCACAGCCGGGACTTTGGGGCCAGACCTTGTACACATGGGCTTGCGCAGAACAAGCAAGCTGGGACGTACGCTGCTAAATCGGAAAATGGGCAAATATACCCGTTTCCAAGGAGAGGCCCCTTCTCTTCCCTTAAAGTAAGAGCTTGGAAAACAGCCCAAAGCTAAGCCTGATATCAGTATCTGGTTTGATTCCGGGCTTGATTAAGCCAGGGGTCTGAGAGCTCTTGGAGCCCCGTGTGGGGCGGGGGACACGCCAGGCCCAGCCTCCCGCACGGCCTGACCAGCTCCGTCAGGGGCCACTTCATCATCGAGGGGCGTCCGGCGAGGTTTCCCTTGTAGGCGAGAGGCAGAAACGGTTACCAAGTTAGACGTTTCCTCCTGGAATTGTGTGAACGCTTGAACCCAGGCAGCATGTCCTGATGGTTTGGACTCACCCTGCATGGTCCCCACTGGGACACTGTGAAGGTCCCCATCCCACTTCCGGCGTGTGACATGAAGCCAACCTAGCTCTCTGGGACCACCTAAATCAGTTTTCTTTTTGCATTTTGGAACCTGAATCATTCTAAGGGATACCCTTTTTTCCATTCTTTCGGAACAAATTAGAGATTTTCTTCTCAAAAATCATCGTCCCTCTTCCCAGCTAGTGTTACTTTTAAGATAACGTACCTGGGAAAGCTCAAGGTCTAGAAGTAAGATGACTAGACCACGGATACAAGAGAACTCGTTTCAATCCTACAAGCTGCTTTCTAATCAAACGTCAGTCTCAAAACAACGTCTGTATGTTGATGCGGAGTCTCCCATTTTACCCTTATCGGGTGTATTTTTTCCACGGGGCGTTCTTTCACAAGAATATTTTTGCTTTGGAAAATGTCACTGTCCAGGTAGCCCCAGCTGCGACTGTGCATGTTCGTCCTTTCCAGCTGAAAGGACAGCTCTCTAAATGAGGCCGCCGTCCCACGCACGGTCTGTTTGTAGGTCAGCGATATTCCTGGGGTGTTTTTGGCAGCCGGGGTCACCCTGCCTCCTGGTTGCCCCCTGCACAAACGCATGTTGCTGCTCAAAGAAATCACGTGCGGGAATGTGGATGAACAAACAGAAATGTACTCTCGCTGCTTTAATCATGTCTCCGATAGGGGAAGCATGTATTGTTACACTCGGCTTGTGGTTCCATCTTAGGGGTTTTTCATGATAGTTTTTGTGTGACGTGCAGACAGTCGCAGGCCCAGATGGCAGGCCACACTTTTGATAGTCTCACCTACGCCCATTTCAGTATGATGGCAGCCACGTGCCTTTTAGTGACGTAAACAGAGAAGCAGGCCAAGCAAGGCTCAGCCACAGCACACAGGGCGAGTTCTCGGTACTTCTGGAACCTTAAACCATCAGATTCATAGACAGTTAATGTTCCCTGACAGATCCTATTTACTGGGTTCTTAATGATGTTTTCCCTCATCAGCAAATGGCCTCCGGCGAGTGTCTACGGTAAATTTTGTCCTTGGAACACACCACTTCTCTCTTAACTCACTCAAGTGTCTTTAAAACACAGCTCGAACAAACATGAACATCGATTCACCTTGGCCTGCAACGCTCTAATTTGGTAGGTTTTTACTGTAAACAGTGCAATCAAGACATTCCTCAGAAACGCTGCCTCTCACAGTTTTCCGCAGGACCTCACGGGGCAGCCGCGGAGAAGGTGGGGACCCCAACGTGAGCAGTTTAAGGAAAAGAACAGACATTGGGTGTTGCTGTTCTTCCCATGGGTGCAGGAGGACAAGGAGGACAGGGAGAATATTCTGGGCTGTTATTTTTGTAATTAATACAACTTGTGCATCACGCTTTAGAAACTGCAGAAGGGCAACTTGAGTTTAACACTGCCCAGAGCTGTGACCTGCCGGAACAAACCCCGTGCAAGCTTAGTACTGTCCCAGGTCCTGAAGGCCAGCCCCCCACCCCAGCTGCCCCACGAGGGAAGAAGACCTGCTGTTAATCAAGTCCCTTTGAGGGTCCTTTTTCCATTCCTGCTAATTGTTACAGCAGGTGGCCCTGCGCATTCCTGTGGCTTCAGGTTGCGGTCCAGGGGAAACCTGGAGGGTAGGTTACAGACCTCCCACAGGGTCTCAAAGATGCGGGAGTGCATTTCAAAGTCCATCCAGCTTAAACTGTGACAGCAAAGTGTCTCAAATCTAGACTTCTGATATTAATTCAGATCATGAAAAAGGGGAACAAGGGTAAAATGAAAGGATCCAGACTGTGGGATATGGCCCTGTATTCAACTATTTTTTGTGTTGGTCAAACGCCTTGGAAAGAGCACCCCTGAGGCAGGATGGGGTTCCCCTTGGTCCCCGGGGACTAGGCAGGAGTCTTGTCAACGTAGGGACCCAGGTAAGCTTGGGGTGGGTGGCGCAGGGGCCTGTGCATCCCCCCGGAGCCAGTGCAGAAGGGTCTGCCGCACGTGGGGGAGGTCCCCACCCTGCAGGTGCTCAGGGGCACAGATCCCCCCCCTGTCAACCAGCTGCCGCACCGCAGGGGGTCCCCACCCCGTGTCACAGAATCAGGGGGTTTGGCGGTAGATGGGTGGTGAGGGGGCTGGGCCTGGCCACTGGGACTAGAGGAGAGGGGCCAGGCCAGCTGTCCCCACCAGAAGCCCTGCCCCAGCAGGGTGGCCCTGCCCCACGGGTCAGCAGCAGCTGAGGAGGCTGGGTGGGAAGCAACCATTAGGGACCCTCTCCCTGGACAATGAACATCTCAGAACCGGCCTTGGAAAGGAGCTGCCTGCAGACGACTAGTCCGATGACGGGAGAACCTGGCCGGAGAAAGAAAGGATAATCTCATTTCGGGACCAGCCGGTTAAGCGGTGGCAGTTTTCCTCCAGCGTCCTCCGTCCGGAGCACCTCGTCAGAGGCGAACATTTTCAGGTATTCAATAACGTGAGCCTTTTCTCCTCTCCAGACTCTGTTCTTAAAATGATGAACCCTACGACCCGGAAGGTGCCAAGCGTCACTGTGCTTGTGCTGTAACTGAAAAGCTAGAGAGCCTGCAAGCCGGTGGCCGTGCACACGTGCGCACACGCACTCACACGCAGACTCACCCTCCGCGCTGTCTGCAGGTGTGGATTCGCCCTTTAAATCGCCCTTTGAATCAGGGTCAACCCCGTGCAGGCGAGTTGTTTACGTGGCGAGGCTGCGTGCAGCCCCGGGGGCGGGTGACGTGAGGGACGCGGGCGGCACGGCCCCCGTGGGAAGGCGTGGAAGTCCCTGCCCTGCGGCCTTGGCGCTTCGTGAGCGAGGTGCCCGGAACAGCCCGGGCGAGCGGAGGGGTGCCCGGCCCCCGCACTCACTTTTTATGGGGATGATGAGCTGTGGGATGACAGGCAGGATCTTGTTTCCCCCGTGCTCCAGCATGTCATGGACGCCTTGCCGGGCGAAGAACTCGTAGGGGAACGTCATCTCGCACAGCCCGTCGAAGAAGAGCGGCAGGTAGTGGTGGTAATCCAGCTTCTCGATCTCCACCTGCAAGGACAGAACGCGAGAGCCCTGAAAACCCGTCCCCGGAGCGGCGGCGGACGTCCTGAGCCACCCACCGCCTGCCGTCGCGTCCCCTGCCTGCTTGCTGGTGGGCGCCCCGGGGGCCGGTTGCTGTGCTCACCCCGGGGGGCGCTCCGTGGCCTCACCTCTCACCCTTGGTCGGGAGCGGTGCCGTTGGCCCGAGCCTGACCTAGAGTTAGCACTGCTCTGACGTCTGTCCCTCATCCCACTTCACGTCCTTCCAATGTCTCTTCCAATTGGCTTACGGCCCCCGTGGCTGCCCCTCCCATTGGACGTGTGTTTTCAAAGTGTGTAGAGTGCACAGGTGACTCTTATTCTCAGAAGTTTTGAAAGAGCAAGACATGCCGCATGAGAAAGGGTGAACAAAGAGAAAACACCTGAGAGGGCAGAATAGCATAACAGAGTGAGGCCCTGGCTGGTGGCGCAGTGGATAAGGCACCGGCCTGCGAACCCAAAGGTCGCTGGTTCGATTCCCAGCCAGGGCACATAACCAGGTTGCAAGCCAGGTCTCCAGCCAGGTCCGTAGCTGGAGGCAGGTGAAAGGCAACCATACATGGATGTCTCTCTCCCTTCTGCCTCTCTCCCTTTCCCTCTCTCTAAAAATAATATAATCTTTAAAAATATAGAGTGAGGGTGATGGAGAAAGAAGGAGACTCTCCTGGGTTTTTACTCCGGCTAGCTCACTCACCACAGCACCCCTCCTTCCCTACCAAGAACGGTCATTTCGTGAGTTTTTTGACTTGTTCATCAACTACGGGGCATAATCCCAGTTGCCGGAACAATGGAATAACAACCTGCCGTCGTATTTTGAAGTCATAGGCTTCTTTCAACACCACAGGTACTGTTCTAATTGCTACAGGGTGAATTTTATAGGAAGCTTTCTTTGCTCCTTGAATAAGATATTCAAGGATTCCAGGGCGCCTTCACTATTATGGCAACATTGCTTTAGCTGATGAATTTGGCCTAGGCCTTGGGAAACCCCTCACATTCCACCTACAACCTGGAGCTGTTGTGGGCACGTTTCATTCTCTGATTTCTCTTTCGTGTATTTTCCTTTGTACCGACACCTTCCTTCCAGCTCCTGCCCGGCATTCACAGTGGGCCCAGCGAGGCTGGCTGTGTGTCCGTGCTCCCGTGCTCCCCCGGCCCGGCTCCTGTCACCCCGGTCGCCAGCCTTCCCTGGGCCTGCCGCCATCAGCACCACTCAGGTGACCTGGTGACCTGGCTTTTCTCAGCCTCCTGACGCCACCCCGCCCAAACTGGGGGTCATCCTTGATTGCCCTCCTTCAAACCCCGGGTTCTGCCTGCCAGCACACAGGCATCTCCTAAAGTGCTCTGGCATCTTTCACTCCCCGGCCTTTGCCAGCACCAGCTCAGCTTCAGCCTCCGCTTGCCTTACCTGGGGGCAGCGATGCCCCTGTGCACCTCCCTGTCCCCACGCCTGCCTCCCCACGTTGTCCACACATGGGGGTCCCACGGAAGGCCCACCAGGGCCTCCCTGGCAGTGCCCAGCTCCCCGTGCCTCCCAAGTCCTTCTGCCAGCACTGCACTCTGGGGACACTGTGCCCTCTGTCCCCCCGGGTCCACATCTCCTAGTCCCCCTTCCGGGCTGTCTTCCGATGTGCCACTCCCTCACCTCCCACTCAGAGTCGCTGGTGCTGCTTTGAACTTGACTGCCGTTCAGGGAGGCCCCTTCCCAGCGCCTGCTGCCCCGTCTGAGTTCTTTGTAGCCCTCATCACTTATTCACTGCAGTCCCCCAGGCCTGTTGTTCAGGGAGCTTGTCATCGCCTAGAAAGGTGTCTGGCACATCACAGGTGAGCCTGGGCTGAATTTTAATTCCGACCTTTGGGATCTGTCCTCTTTGAGAGGCCTCTTCAGCCAAGAACAATGGCCGGGTGACACATGACCATCACTGGACCTGCATCTGTCCATAAATAATACACTGGGTACTAGTAATGCAACATCTTTATTTTTAAAGTCTAGATGAGGCGTAATTTAAGATTAACAGCAAAATCTGAAGACGAGATCAATGAGGAGACTGTTGGCATTTGTGTGGGTATTTGCCATGCGGTGAACGCAGTTCCTTACAGCTCTGAGATAGATGGTGGGCTTTCTCTGTGCACTTAAGTTTATGAAAGGTCATTTAAATCTTTTATTTAGTAAGAAATCTTTAAAGTTTTAAAACTTATTTTTTGCTGTTAAGTAATTTTTATTTGAATGTTACACTTTACATGTCTTTAATGTACCATGAAAATAGTACTTTTCAAACTTTATAAAATTTGGAATTCTGCCTTTAAAGTTTATACAAAATATCCAAAACTAAAAGAAATCTAGGTGAAGTGGAACCCCGAACAAGGGCTGCTATAGACATATCAGCTAAAATTAAGGGATAATAAACTGACCCATGACTACGTGGATATTCACTATTTGAAAAGCATCAGGTACTTTATTCATACAATTTCTCTTCTTACCAAAAAAAAAAAAAAAAAAAAGGCTTTACAAGTTGATCTCTAAACCTTCCAGTGACCTTTGGTCAAAAGCAATAAAACTCTAATACGACCTAGGCCATCAAGTACCACATGTCATCCCGGAACAAATGTTTGAGGTTGTAACGTCACACTGAAAGGTCAGGAACACGATGAGATGAATGGTTTTCATTAAAAAAAAAAAAAAAAAAAAAAACACTTAAATCAGAAGCTTACTCTTACGCTTTCCATATCTTTGCTTCAATTAGCAACGAAAACCTCAGGAATACCTGCTATTATGACTCCCAGGATGCCTAGGGCCTTTCCCAGAGTGGCAGTCAGGGCAAGCGAGCTTAATACACGTTCCATGGTCCCCTTTGGCCTTATTATGACTTCCATAGAATAAAACCTTGACATGTTGCTTCTCGACCAGCTGAGGATTTTCTGCAGGAGGCCTGTCGGACTGCACAGGCCTCACGCACCAGCCGCGGATGGTACCGGACGCATTTCACACACGGAGGCACTGCTGTTTTTCTAATGCGCCGGGATGTGGTTGTGATGGATAACGGGAAATCACGTGTCACTTTACATGTTCTCACTGATACTGAGCACGCAACTAAGATCATGTAATAGCACCTGCGATTTTCCAGTCCCAAAACAAACATGACTTTTTAACCAAAAAAAATCCTCTGTAGTGTCAAAAAGAGAGAGACTTCAGGCAAGGCTGAGGTGGATCCTTCAACTGCTACCAGGTCTAAAGAAGCCCCAAAAGGTGTCTGATGAAAGGCTGAGGTCCGGGAACCCTCAGCTGCTACAGATAAAGGTGGAGCCCCACGGGGTATCAGCCACGGGGTGTCAGGACTGGGAGACAGGTTTCCATGTCTCCGTTCAGAAAAAGAGGGCATTCGGCAAGAGGAGGGCTCAGCTAAACTCCGTCACTCAGCTGGGCTGCTGGACGGGCTGCCCCGCCCGTGGGAAGGGGACCAGAGAGTCTCTTCCCCCTGCGTTTGCAGAAAGGAGAGCGAGATTGACATGAGACCGACCCAGTTCCCCACGGGAAAGCTCTCCTGTATCACCGAAGCCCGTAGCAAATCTGACGTCAAGGAAGGAAGAGAAAACATCGTTCCTGGAATCTGGGGAAGCAACTTCCTGTTCCTTGTTAACGCATCATCAACGCTGCCGGAGTCTAGGCTGACCCCCGCTAACAGGGGCCGGTTGCCATGGAAACAGTCGTCGTGAGGAAAACTCGGCAGACCAGGGTGCCTGCAGATGAGCTCCGGAACCAGCAACCAGAAAGAGCAGAATAAAAGCTGGAAAGAACTATCTTGGACATGTTTGAAAACACAGACAACGAGTTGACTTTGAAAAGAACCAAACAGAACTCTCTGAAAATAATTCCATCCGTAACTTAAAAAGCCAGCAGTGGGGTTGACGATTCCACTGGCCGCAGGTGAAGGAGGCAATCGGGCCGAGGAACAGAACGGAGAGGCTGCCCAGGGCCTGGGGACACGGGCAGGGGTGTTAGCAGAGAAGCCCCCACCTGGGAGCCCCCCACATGCCTCCTGGGGCTCCGGAGCGGACAGACAGTGGATGAGGGCAGTGCCGTGTTTGACATAATGGTTGAGAATCTTTCATACTTGGAAAAAGATGTGAACCTTCGCACTGAAGAGGCTCATCTTTTTGGGAAAACTATAACATGCCAAAGTCAAGGAAAAGATTTAGAAGCACCTAAAACCTAAAGACAGATCACGGATAAAAGATCCAACGTAGACTGAACTTGTATTTCTCACGAACAAAGTAGAGTCCAGAAGACGGATTGGAAGCCCCTTCACATGCTGACGGAACGGTGACAGCTCATCTGCAATGCCATACTCGGCTACACCACCACTCAAAGATCGGACAAGAGTCCTTCATTTCACCAAGACCGAGAGTGGCCCCCCGCCCCGGACCATTGTCCTTATCAAAGGATAAAAGTTATTAAAAAATAAGCTGAACACAGGACAAAGAAATGACATGGAAGAAGTAACAGGAAACAGGTTGCTGAGCCAACTGATGAGACAAAGGAAGCACTGACTATAAAAACTGTTGTCTAACAGTCTCCCTTTATGGTGGGTTTACGAAGTGAACTCTGCTAGGAGGAAAGGGAAGCAGAAAAGACGGGAGAAGGGACATCCAGCCTGAAGGCTCTTTCGTTGATAAAAGTGAGGACAGAATTCTTGGTGAACTTTAGGCTTAATTGACTAATGAAGCCTATTGAAGTGCAAGGACACTTGTCAAAAGGATAGAATGGAGACCCAAGAAGATTGACACCGTCCTTTCCAGGCCGGTGCTGGGGGCCCCAGCCAGCGAGGAGATACAGGGAAACTATTTGGGGACAGCACGGCTGCCTACCCTGCCCACCCTGCCCACCCAGAGGATCGACAAACAGGCCTAATGAGTAGGAGAGTTCAGAAACACTGCTGCACGAATGAACAGTAATAGCATTTCTACGTATCATTAAAAAACGACTCCTAGACAAATTTTTTAAAATATTCACAATAGCAGTAAATGAAGCAAAACAAACCCGTTCAAGTGACTGGTAATACAACTAATAATTAGTATGTAAGACGTATGAAAATGATGCAAGAAGGTAACCGGTAAGCGTTGACGGAAGACAGGCAGACAGCCTAGGAATAAGCTAATACCGTGGTCTGTCCTGAGAGTATGGAGCCAAGGTCAATGTAATTAAAACAGTTTGTGCAGCGGGTACTTTCAAGACAGACCCTGTATAGTCATGGATGGGCAACTCTGCCTAAATTGATGCATAAATTCAACCGGAAACCAAGGGAAGCGGTGTGCTCTTACAGAGGGAAGCCAGGGGGTCAGAGAAGCTCAGTTCTGGGCCTGGGACCGCCTGCCGGGACCTGCCCTGAGCTCCCATCCCTGACCAGCTCCTCTTTCCCTCCGGGGACAGCCGTCCCGCAGGGCTGACGGCTCTGTCTGGCAGGGAGATGCTCGTTACTGAGTCACAGTCCCAGACGTGGGCATGCGGAATCCAGTTATTTTATGGACCAGCCTTCTTTTAAGTTCCTGTCAGAAATGCTAACAAGACAGCTAAAGGTCACGGGCGAGCAGATCTCGAATTTATGCACACTTGACCTTTAGCACCCGGGAGCCCAGAGTTCTAGATGATAGACGTCCGTCCGTGAGCAATGCTTTCAAGTGTGGGAAAGAGAAGGGGCGCAGGCCTCTTGCTCTGTAGCTTGGAGCGCTCCCACTTTCTATCACGAAACTTAAAATGCATTTTCTAACATTTTAAACAAGAGCATCTCCTTAACCAAGGGAGGGCAGAAGGAGCAAAATATGTATTAAAATGTATACTCAAAATTTCTCTCTATCACGCCTCTATATAATGCTAAAAGTACTACAAGGTCTGTCCCGAAAGTATCACGAGCAAACTGTTTTAATCATATTGGCTTGATACTTTGGGGACAGACCTTCGTATAATCTTGTCAGACGTAGGGAGGGAATAAGTATTGTGGGATAACAAACAAATGAAGAAACAAGAAGCATGCGATCGGCCAGGGAAGCCCCACCAGAGTTTCAGGCATTGGGACGGAGGGAGAAATGGGTTATTTTGGGTGTTCATTACCACTAGTGTTAATTGTAAAACCCACCATTAGTTTTTTAAATAACTGCCCCTGAATTAGATTATACCGTGACCTTTAATATACATACTCGGCCAAATCAGCATGGTTAAAAAGAGGTTTGGAAAGATTAGTTCGGGTGAAATGAAGATCATGAAGCCATTTTAAGGAGAAATTACCGTAGCGGTAATGGCACGTACATTTTGCAGGGATTACTTACAAATTTATCGAAGTTCTTTATGCTCAGGAGTTCTTACACTTCTGCCCAATTTTACCTAAGAAGCTACAGCACAAAGTACACGGACTTGCTCCACTTGTAGTCCTTTGCTGAATGTTGGGGTGCAGGGGTGGACAGCAAGTGCGTGGGAAGAAGGGTGACAGTGTATTTGGAGAAATCTGACTTATTTCTTTGGATTTCGGCTTATAGGGGTTCTCTTTCCATGTTTGAGAAGAGCTCTAGTAGCCAGAGTGAGGTCATGTTGGTGGTCCTGACTTGCCTTTCCCTGATAGTTAGTGGGGGTCAGCTCTTTTTCCTATACTCACTGGGCATTTTATGTCTCCTTTCGGGAAGATGGCTACTCAAGGCGAATGACTTGAGTTCAAATAAGGCCATTTATTTCTTTGCTGTTGAGTTGTAGTTGTTCCTTTTATATGTTGGATATCAATCTCTTACCAGATACCGAGTTTGCAAATAGTCTTCTCTTCCATAGATTATCCTTTGATTCTGTCGAGGGTTTCCATGCTGCGCAGAAGCATTTTAGCCTGACGTAGTTCCATTCGTCTATTCTTGTGCTTGTGGCCTCAAAGGCAAGAAGTCACTGCCCAGACCCATGTCAGGAAGTTTCCCCCCTATTTTCTCCTGGGAGTTTTGCAGCTTCTGGGCTTGTGTTTCAGTTTCTGATCCATTTGCAGTTGGTGTAGGCATGTCTGTCTGTGTGTATACATATGCATGCACCTGTTGAGAAGAAAGAGGAGCCTGGCTGACTGGGGAAGGTCGGTTCCAGCAGTCAGGGTTCAGCGGGGCACCGTCGGCTGACCCGGCAGCAGGGGAACCTGAGCGTGGCGTCCGCCCCGACAATGGGTGGAAGACAACAGCCGGAGATACTGCACGGTATAGGGTTTGTGGATCAAGAACGTGACGAAAGGTGCATGCCACACGCGGTCTCTGAAACGTGGGCTGGCTGAAGTGACGGTAACGTTCTCAGCATCAGAGGCTCCGGCAGGGACTGCACTGCAGGCCGTGCGTCCCGAGGCTGAGACCTCCGGGAGCCCCTGTCCGGAGACTTAAAACATGGGCTTATGGTTTGGGGGAACGGTCGGCAGAGCGAGGGGGATTTCAGAGTGTCTCCCTCAGCATCACGGGGTT
This sequence comes from Noctilio leporinus, assembly GCA_004026585.1. Classification (NCBI taxonomy): domain Eukaryota; kingdom Metazoa; phylum Chordata; class Mammalia; order Chiroptera; family Noctilionidae; genus Noctilio; species Noctilio leporinus. Next base: position 300,455 of record PVIW01000509.1, read on the forward strand.
TAAGGGTTGGGCTTCCCTCAGGGGCCAGGGCGCCCGGAGAGTCAGTCACACAGGACAACCGCGTCCCCCAGCTTCGCACCAGCGCCCCCAGCCCCCCGCAGCAGGGAGGAGCAGCAATCACTGCACAGAGGAAAACAGACGGTGCGTAGGAAACCGGGGGTGGGTATTGTGAAACAGCGGTGGTGCCGTGTTTTGTGGCGAGGAAACCACCTTTCCCAGCGGGGTGGGCATGTTCACAAAGGAGCTGGAACCCGGCCCTGGGGAGAGAACGGTTATCGGTTGTTGGTTATCTTACCGCCACTTGGAGAGACTGCGATCCAGCCTCCCGAACGCACGGGCTGGGGCCCCTTCTGGTCTGTGACCCGCCCTTCACCCTGCGGAGGGAGGGGCGCCGAGCAGATGACAGCCCTCAGGAAGAGCATATTGCTCAAACTGCCTGCGCGGATTTCTCAGCGAGGGTTTCATTCCACGTCCTTTGAGGAACAAAACGCCTTTCGGTACGCTGCAGTGTGCGCGCCGTTTACACCTGCAGTGTAACTGTAACGAGCAAATCTAACTGCTGCTGCCCCAGCACTGAGTGAACCCGCTGTGTAGCTGGATAAAGGGGGGAAAGGAGAGGTACGGGTGGGGTCTGCCGCATTCTGGGGAGTTGGCCATAGGAGGCAGGGGTCCAGCGTGAAAGGTTCAGGGGCAGATGCTACTGCACCTGGGCAGGCCTTGGCACGAGGAAGGTGAGTCGCCCCTGTGTGCTGAGGGTTCTGGGTGGGGACAGGCATGACAGAGTAGGGGTGGGGTGCCAAGGGCATGGGGTACAGCAGAGCCATGGCACCTCCATTCTAGCAGGTGAACGCTAGCAAGCTACTCAATCCCTCCGTGCCTCTGTTTTCTCATCTGTAAAATGGGACAGTGACGGTAGCTATGTTCCTGGGGGTGTTGTGAGCTGACAGACACGGAAGTGGAGGCAGGGCCTGACAACTGAGGCCTCCGCAGGCGGGAACTGAGAGAAAGCCACCTGGGGGCCCTGCTGTCATCCTGTCTGAGTCACTTCCTACACTGCAATGCCAGCCTTGTTCCTCTACACTTAGGATCCCCTTTAAACACCACTTTGTTCCTTTGTTGGAAAATAAAAAGCACTTCTTTGGGGTTTGCCAACATTTTCTTCAATTGTGCTGGTCCCACTGCCGTGTTGTTTGAAGGGGCTAGAGGACAGGAGCCCCTGGCGAGGGACACAGCACGCTGGTTCACTCACGCATGCGCCAGCATCCTCCCGTGGCTCCAGGGACCCTCAAGTAGGCCAGGATGTCTTTATAGAGAGTGACACCATCTTCCTGGGTGTGTGCGCAGTATGGCAATGGGTCTCGAGTGGAAAAATGTCAAATGTTGAAAATTTCACTTCCATCATACTAATGCTGTGCTTTGTGAAATGCATCTTGAAATGCAGACAAGATGGCTACAAATACGTAGTTACAGTGGTTGCGCAACCGTACGTAAAATGATTGATAATGCACGTGTCAGCCAAAAGCATTGCCAACCATTTAATAAAGTCACCTGTCCCGTGGAATCTCTACTTCAGAGATTAGCCGGGAACCATGTCACTGTTTGCCTGGTACAGTAAACGTGCCGGTTACAAGCACGTGATGCTCACGCTCCGTGGGCCAGGAACGCAGGGGAGGTAGGTGATCCGCACATCAGGCTGTAATTCGGAAGCAAGCATCTTCATTGCAAGCTCCAAGCAGACCTTTAGCAACGTCACCATGTTTCCCGGGTCACCAGAGAGCCAGGTGCTTGCTGCACAGGAGAAAAAGTGCTTCCTTTAGCACCAGGCAGGTTACGGAGAAAATTTAGCCACGCGGTGGGGCAGGGTCATTTCGGCTCTTCCTCAAATGCACTGGGCCTTCCCTTGTCTGGGCGGACAGTTTCTCTAGAGAAGGTCAACCACGGCTGTGAGGTCGTTCTTGGCGACTGGGCCCTGTCTCCGGGTTCCGTGCACCCATCTCCTGTTCTCTCTGCTCCTGGGCCCGCAGACTCCGCGCTTACGGCCTGCGGGGGTTAATTTTACAGGCCTGCTTTGCAAGGACCCTCTACGTCATCCTGTTGCAGCCTCGGAAACGATTCTGCAGGTAAGTTCGTGGGGCCCCCAGGACAGGGACCGCGTTAGTTCCTGCTACCACCTGCGTCCCGTGAGCCCCAAAACATGCTGAGAAAGCAGATTTGCTATTCTGGCAGGAAGTGACCCACTTTAGAGCAAAGGTTGCTGAACACTTATTGTACGACAAACAGGTCACCTAAGATCCCTGCTACGCAGAATAGTTAATTTTTGCTAAAATTCTGTCATGCCTGGAGCCCAGGGGGTCCATTGTTTCATGGCCAAGCAGAAAGGACTCTGTGCCCAGGTGTGTTCCCTCCCAGCCTCTCATTCTGACATTGAGAATTTCAAATTCAACCCCCAAATTCAAACTCAGGCCTACGTGCCACTGGTGCCAGGCAGCCGGCTCTTCCCTGAAGACACACCGGCTGCAGCTCCCTTCTAGCTTGACGTGGATCCAGCTCTTCTTCACGAAATCTTGCCGGCGCTGTATCCTTCCACGCAATACTAGTCAGGAGTTCAGATGCTGGATCGCAAATCCCAGTCCTGCCCCTGCCTCTGTCACTAATTACTTCCATGTCCTTGGGCGAGTCACCTCCGTGTCCTCATTAAATCGGGAACGAAAACAGAATTTCCTTCAGCCGTCTGTTGTACATAATACATTAGTTCACTCATGCAAACCACCCGGAATGGTACCAGGTCCACGTTAATCATTATTATCATCACTTGCTCCATTATAATAGCATCAGACACATTATAGCACAATTACATGATTACTTGTTACATGTGTACCCAAATATTTGCCGACTCGGTAATATGAACCAGGTCTGCTGTGGCCTTTCTGGTCAGAGCAGGGAAGCAGGAGGAAGTGCCCCCTGGCGCAGGAGGGGAAGTTGAGGCACAGGGCGTGCCGGAGATCAAGAGTGATGGGCCTCAGGGTTCCAGAGCCTCCCGCCCAGGATGGAAGCCCTGTGCATGTGCTGTGCATGGTCCTGCATGTGTGCGTATGTGTGCGCCTGTGCATGGGCGCTTGGATGCGCTGTGAACAACTGCAGAAGGCTGAGGGCCATTCCGGGGTGCCTAGGTACATTGGGAGAGGGGAGTGGTTGCCTTCGGGACTTGGTCCTCAGGGCACATTCCAGGAAGTTTCGAGTCACCACAGAGACTGGAGGTGACAGTGCAGAGCCAGGGACAGGGTGGTACAGATGGCTGAACGCCAGCAGCAGCACCCTGTGAGCCGAGCTCAGGAGCCCAGCCAGCAGACGGTATCCATGCCAAGGAGACGGAGGGCTGGTTCTGGCCATGGCCACCACAGAGAGGGAGGCCCGGGCCCATGCCCACCAGCTCAGCAGCACGGCTGACATCTTGAGGTTTATTGCAGACGCTCTGCGCTACCAGTATGACGTCGTCCATCTAAGCTTCCTCCACCCAGGGGAAGCCACCTGCGAAGGTCAGAAGGCGGTAGGAGGTGAAACAGATAGGGTGGGCTCCAAATGCCTGTCTCCCCTCCCCTCCCACCTCCTGGACCTCAGGACTGCACACGGACTCTGCGGAAGCAAGAGAATTCTAGCCACTAAAGAGGGTTCCAGTGTTTTGCACACAGGAGGTGTTTATTCCCATCATCCCCCCGTACCGCACCACACATGCCTGTACACACATGTACTGCACACACACACTTGTTTACAAGTTGCTTCTTCACTAGGTCTCTATATTGACTTTATACCTGGCACGTCACAGGGTCTTCTTCCACAGAGGTCTGGGTGGTCGGATGGGTGGATGAAAAACATGAACGAATGAATAAATGAGTGAATAAATGAATTCCCCCTTAGCGATGTACTCCACCCTCTCTGGATCTAGTGCCCTCTTTTTTAGTGTGTTTCTGGGAATTTCTGCAAAAGATGTCAAGCCAAGTGTTGCTTTCAGACCTCCTGGATTTTGTCATCTGGGAGCAACGTGTCATTTTTGCGTGACTTTAAATCATTCATTTCAATCCCCTTTTGTTTCACCAGCGAGGAGCAGGGTTCTATTTAGGGTGAAATGACTTTGCCCAAAGGCAGAAAGTGATTGAACTGCCCACTCATCAATACTAAAACTTATTTAGGCTCATTGTTCTTTTTTCTTTTTTTCAGCTGAAAGGGACTTTGGATTTCACTTAGTTTCCGGCACTTTCAGTCCCTGAAATGTGTCAAACGAGACCCGGATTATGAGGCCTGGTAGATCCTGGGTTATGCGTGATGACCTGGTGGGCAGCGGGCAGCTCCCAGTGGGCAGTCACATCCCAGCGCCCACAGGGCCATGGCGGCGGGGACAGGACCACCAGGGAATGCACTGCCGCTGCTTCCTCCCCGTCCAGAAAGTTTTCATACAGAAGGAGGTAAAAATAGGAAGGATGGAACACAGTTGAGTTTAAAAAGGCTCAAGACTCCCGTCTTTCAACGTACTACTAACTTTTGTGGATGAATGCAACACATTTGAAATTAATCTAGTGGATTCAAGTACTAACCATATTGCTACATTATGATTGGCTGGCGACTGATGGGCAGCACCTGACGTCTGCGCTGGAAAAACTCCCACCACGGCCTGTTTCAAGCTACTCATGCGAAAGCACCGAATTCGGGGGTGGGAAGAGAGGGTACATGTGATCAGCTCTCACAGTCACAGGGAAGTGCAGGCTGCGACCTACAGGGCCTTTATAGAACTTTGGCTAATTCTACACGTTGAGAACAATGTAGTTCTTGTATACAATTCAGAAGTGTCGCAAGGTGTGATGGGCCACCTGAAGCCACAGATGCCTCACCCGCGTCCTGACCGCACCCCCACTCTGATCCTCCAGGCCCAGGTAAGGTATAACATAAGGGTACGAGTCCTTCTGATTGTGCATTTTATATCAGAATGCGATTTCATCTCCTTCATTCGAAGTCAAAGGAACCCAACAGAAAAGAAAAAAAAAATAGGGAAATGCCAACCAGGAAATGAATAAGAAGGTTTACTTTACTAATGTTATTGACACTGCTTTTCCTACTGGTTTTGTAATATTTCTGGCATCGGTCATTTCATACAAGACTCTTGCCTTCCACCTTTTCTCATTTGCAGTTCCCTTCCTTCTGTCCCTACCCCCATTGACTGCAAAACGACCCACGGCTAGCTATGAAGGTGTGTGCTGAGCTCTAGAATGTCCATGGAGTGCCACGGGATACTCTGAAGCATCTCATGACTGTGACATAGCAGCTTTTAACCTTAAAAATGATGTCCTAAAAAGAAGACAAACAAATGAAAAAGAAACTACAGCAGGACAGAGTCTCATGAGCCTGTGACCTTCACACAGGGACCCCACAATAGCTGATCTTACACGACAGACTTCTTCTAATTGGGTACAATTTACTTTTTTCTACTTTCAATGACCAGGGATTTGTTCACAAGATAAGAATTAAATAGCTGTTCCCTGAACTTATTTTCCCTTTATTTGGGGGTCACCACTGATGACCTCTCCCAGACTCTGTGGGTGTCACGTGCGACAATGTGGCTGAGCCCTTCCCAGGGCTGGGCCTGACACTTCTTGGGGGACCCTGGCTCCCGGTGTCCCCTTGGCGTGGGTCCCAGGAACAGCCATCACACATGCCTCTCTCACATTTCTGGGAAGAGAAATAAGCTTCGGTAAAGTGTGATGGAGCCACAGCCCTGCGGGGGGTGTCACCCAATGGCCACCTGCTTCCTTCTTCCACTGTCACCTCCTGCCCGGTGTGAAGGGGCACCAAGGGCCCTTTATGGGAGGTACCTGGGGATTATTCTCTGCCAAACCCAACATGATGTCTTCCAGGGGGAAACCGAGGCAGGCCCCTTGCTCACCGAGGGGTCAGGTTGTTACCTTCTGCAGAGGCTGGTTGTGAAGGAAGGGGCTGACTTTTCTCGAACACCGTTCTAGATTTCTTCATTCAGGTGAGGTTCAAAAGGTACCTTGAGAATCACCTTGAAGTCTTCCCATCACAGACCAAGAGGCATTAAATTAATTCTAAAAATGCAGCCAAGACTTTGAAACAATGATTTTTAAGGGAGTGTTTCCCAACTTTAGCCAATACTTTTCAATTTCCTTGCACCATTAACTACAGCATAATTTTCAGTGTAATGAACGTGATATTGTGCAGAAACGAGACCTTCCCAGTACTCAAAGATGGAAACACAGGCGCAGCCTGCTCTCAGGGGGAAGTTTGGGGGGAAGTTCTGCAGGTCCCCGACTAACGCGGCCCCCGCACGCAGGGCTTGGATGGGGAGGGAAGGTGCACCAGAGTCGTGCCCTCCTTCCAGGCCAGGTAAAAATCAACACCTTGTCCTCCAACCGGGGGCTTTCCATTCACACCCTCCATAGCTTTTAAAAGAGGCAGGTGCCTTTCAGACAAACCCAGAGGGTCCCCGTTCATCCTGAGCGCTCCCATTGGTGGGAGGTGCAGGAGGGGACAATGACCTGTCTTGCAGTTTGGATGAGATGTGACCTCCCACCCCAGGGTGTCCAGCCACTGTACAGGCCCAAAGGACACCCTGTACCAGGCTTGTCCAGGGGAGGACCTTCTGGACCATCCTAACTTGGTGGTCACATCTCTGAACTCAGTCCCTGTGGGGCCTGGCATGTGCCTCTTTCTGGAGGTCACCAGCTGAGCGGGAGTCACTCACCAGGTACAGGTAACCCCTGCACAACACAACGTCCCATAACACGGTTTCGCTCTAACACGGTTCAAGAATTGGGGAAGCCCCTTGTACAACACGGCATCCTAGAACATGGTTTCACTCTAACACGGTTTGAGAAGTAGGCGAATCCCCGAACAGCACGGAACTTAAGAAGAGCTTTTAAGAGCAAAAATTATCTCATTCAAAATGAACAAAATTTGTAAAGCTCTCTCCCCTAGAAGCAAGCAATCTAAATGAACATAATTTTGCACAAAGGACAGGCTAGAAGTCACAATAATGTTCATGAAAGTTCAGAGGATGAAGCTGTCTTGTCAAAAAGAAAACACCCTCAGTTAACAGTGTTTCATCGTCATGATGAAGAAAACGTTATTTAATATGTATTAATGTATTGTACTTGCGGTGAAATGTGCTTTAATAAAGGTATTTCTTTTAATTATAAAAATATAATATTATGTTTTTTTAAGTTTCGGAACCTCACCCCCTTTTTTGTACTAGTTCTTTGTTTCGCATAACACGGCATTTTTTAGGAACCAACAACTGTGTTATACGGGGGTTACCTGTATTTACCAAGGGACCCCATGAGCCACCACCAAGATGCTCTGGGAACCTGGGGGACACAACACGCGGCCACCAGGAGCTGACAGTCCTGGGGAGCACACAAACAAGGGCAGGCGTGCTGCTGGGAGACAAGGGTTGTGGGGAGCCCGGGGCCTGACCTAGGGGGCCTGGCCTAGGGGGCCTGGCCTGCTCTTAGGCCAGCATGTGACAGTGGCAACCACACAACAGCAGCGGGAGGAGTCTGAGGCGTTTGAACTCATTTCTAGACAAATGTTTTCTAATCCAGCACATGTTTGCCCAGTGTGCATTTCCTTGCTCAACGGTGTTACAAATTCTACTGATTATTTTATGCAATTGTTCTAGCCACACAAAGCAATCGTTGAAAAGGTCACACTATACACAACAGTCATAGTTAGAAAGTATAATAGCCCATAGTGTATGTAATTAGACGTCAATGCTCAACTGCTTGCGAGAGTGAATGAGGGTGATGGTACAATTAAAAATGGCAACTTTACATATTCTGTATTGTTTACGCGTGAAACCAGCAGGGAGGAGGAAAAACGAACTTGACTCATTGTCGGAAGGGGAAGGTCACTGGCTGGCTAACTCCACAGGCCTTTTCTCTTCTGGGCATGAATCTCTGGATTCGAGTATGGGCTCTCTGGGAGGCAAAGTTTTATTTTGTTTTTCCTTATCAATCTGATTTAAAAAAAAAAAATTTTTTTTTTTTTTTTGGTGGGTACTGTCCCCGGAAACCGGTGCAAATCAAAGGCCAAGTCACAAGACTTGGCCCTCGAGGGGAAAACACATTCTAACGATGTCCATTTTCAACGCTGGCAGCCAATTTTCATCCGCCCTTTCCTCTCAGAATCACCCAAAGTGATTTGCTTAAAATAGGGGCTTGACAGAGCTTCTGGGAAATGGTCAAACACAAAGGGCACTGCTTGAGGCCTGTTCACATGTTCCTTTGCTTGGAAACAAGATCTAGAATGTGTGTCATTCTTCAGCAAGAGAAAGTAAAAAAGACGAGGAAAATGCGAAAAGGTGGCGGAGAACGTTGACCCTTCCAGAGGGACACTCACACAGGGTCCCGCTTCCTTCCTCATGAGAGGAAAGCCAAGGACAGGGACACAGGAAATTCAGCGTCAACGTACGAAAAGTAAATCGTGACCTGGAACACATCTCAGGGAACCTCATTGTTCCTAAACCTCTGACTTGACACAGATTTTTTTTTTTTAAATGCGAGAGACTGTGAGGAAAATGGCAACTAACCCTCACAAGTGTGGGGTCAGTGCTGCAGTGAATCCTGTGACGTTATAACGGGTGAGTCACTGGAGCTGGTGATCAGACCTGGCGCGGGGCCCGCTCAGCTGCATTTCAGTGGGTGGCAAGTCCTACCAAGGCGCCCCAGGAAGGGCCCCCCATTTCCATGTTGCCACCAGGAGGCTCCCAGCTCCCCCGGGTTCTCCTGGAACCTCGCTCCAAGCAGTCCGTCTCCGCTTAGGAGGGGCCACGGGGCCGCCACCCGCCAGTCGCTAAGCTGGAGCAGAGGATGAATGTGAAGCTGTACAGAACTCACCTGGAGACGGTGACCATTTTCATAGTAGAGTCCAGGATTATTCAGCTGTCTGCCCCCCGGCCTGCAGGTTCGGTAGAGCAGAGGCTGCCTTGCAATCACACATCCCCAATTCCAACGCAGTGCCCGTGACCGAGCAGAGAGCTGCTCAATAAATACTGGTCGCAAGCTGAATTGAGTACATGATGTCCCTGCCGTGGCCAGCCGCCAGCGGCCAGCCTGCATTTCACTGGCTGAGCCAAAGTCAGGGCGGCTGCAGATGGCATCACACATCTTAAAACTAAGAATTCCTGGCCCTGGTTGGTGGCTCAGTGGATAAGGCACCGGCCTATGAACCCAAAGGTCGCTGGTTGGATTCCCAGCCAGGGCACATAACCAGGTTGCAAGCCAGGTCTCCAGCCAGGTCCGTAGCTGGAGGCAGGTGAAAGGCAACCGTACATGGATGTCTCTCTCCCTCTCTGCCTCTCTCCCTTCCCCTCTCTCTAAAAATAATAAACTCTTCAAAAACAAACAAACAAACAAAAAAAAACCCTAAGAATTCCTGCAGGAAGGACTCAGATACTGGGGATGTTAAAGAGGGCCTTTATAAGATAATGTTATGATGAAATTAGAAGTTGGAAAGAGGAAACTCACATTTTCGGCAGTGCTGGAAGATGCTAAATGACAGTGATGCAGGAAGGTCACTAGGGCCGCGATGAGAAAGACACAGGTGAGAAAGACGGGAATAAATGCTCATGGGTGTTGCCCTTGGGGGCCCGGGTTCTGGGTGGCTGGGGGCAGTTAGGAGAGAGGTGGCTGCTGGGAAGCAGCCAGGATACAGAGGACCTGTCGGGAGTGGTTTCTTCAGGGATCAAGCTGAAAGACATCCAGCAGAGGGACGAGGACTTGGATCTGCATTTCCGGGACCACACACAGGCTGCCATGTGCTGACAGCCCTCCAGAAATGGGGCTGCAGCTACGACAAACATCCAGCACTGCTCCTTGTTGAATGAGCAGGTTCGAACCTGGGGGGCTCCGAAGGGATCGCACGCAGCAGGCGCCTCCCAGAACTAGTTAGGGGGTGGGACAGAGGCAGAAGCAAGGGATTTGAAAGGGGGAAGAGGGGAGTCGGTGGTCAAGGACAGCTCCCAGCTCCTCTCTTGGGTACCGCGTGCTCAGGGCTGTCTGCCGATGGGGTGCAGCTCTGAGAAGTGACTTCCGTCCCGGACACACTGAGCTCTGATGTGGCTGCTACTTGCCCACCGGTGGGGAGGAGGTGGGTGGGCGGGGCTGAGCGCGGACCACCCGGGGAGCATCCCCACCAGGGGTGGGTGAGCAGAGCATGGACCCTTCTCAGCAGCCTGAGGACAGCACGACACCAACAGGATCAAACTGTGTAGCCACCAAGGGCGGGGTGCGCACAGGGCGGTGACCGAAGCCTTGGGTGACAGCAGACACCAAGAGTCTATTCCAGCGTTTTACTGATTGATGATGGCAGGCCTGTTAGAGGTGCCTCCCCGTCCCCCCTCTTTCTCCCCTTTTCCTCTCCCCCTTTAGTCCCTTTGCCGCTTCCTCCTTCATGCCCGATGTGGCCTTGTTAGAACCGTTATAACACAAAGTGTGGGCTGCACGATAATATTATTAAGCATGGATTTTTCAGAATGAAGCACACGGAAAGGAGGAAGATGATGGGGTGTTGGCTGTATCTTAATACAGAAAAGTTAAAATATGACGAAATGAAGCAAGATTACCGAGAGGCCTGGCCAGGCAAGGGCGTGGCTGTGAGTTCGCTGCCGGACCCGAGGCCCCACTGTGTGGAACAGAGGCCCCACTGTGTGTGGAACAGCTGCTGTGCAAGCTGGTGTGGGTGCGTTTCTAGCTCTTTCAATCCAAAGAACTTCCAGTAAAGCACGATGACGTTTACCCCTTAAACGTCTGCGGCAATCCGGTTGGGAGGGCGTATGAGCGTTTGGTACTGTTGGTTCTTGTTTTTTAATGCAGGTGACTGAGCACAGAGGGTAGTTCAAGGGCAAGTTCAAGGTGGGCTTTTTCACATGATGGGCCCGCAGCTCCACATGTGGTAGGGTTGTCCCTCTCCGCCCGTAACCGACAAGGTGACCGGTGTATTCACACAAGACTTATTCCACCTTCATAAACAAGTTGTGCTAATTATCAGAGCTGTTTTAATTACACTGGCAACAGCTGGCCCGTGATCTTGGCAGGCGGCCTTAGGGGTGTACCATTCCCCAAACTGGTGGAAACTGGAAGTCGTACGTTTGCTTTCCATTGTCACTTGAAACAAAGGGCAATTCATCTGTGACTATGTCCCATGATTAGGACCCTTCAAGGATTCCTTTTATGTATTTTTGCCAATAAATAGCTTGCCAAGCTGAATTTTTCCCCAACTGAAGTCTCATTTACCTTGAAAAAATGGAGACTTGCAGTGTCCTAGCTGTGTGCGCAGCCCCGGCGTCAGTGTCCCCAGGCAGAAGGGGAAGTGTTCAGGATGCTTGACACTTGTTTGGGAACCTCTCCCAATCCCATAATAAACAGAGAGAAAACAGACTATTGCAGCAAAACAGGGACCTACCTACACAAACCCCAGCGACCCTGTGTGTAAGGTGGCCCGTGGCCCTCAGAGCCTGCATGGGGGGCAGCGAACAGCTAAGGCTCCTGTGACATTAGCAGCCCCCAGAGGAGGCAGTTGGGGGCTGGGGTCCTCCTGGCCCGAGGACCATCAGCAGCAGGTGTGGGAAGCCAAGGGAGGCAGCTGGTGGAGCTGGGACAGGTAGAGTCCACTCTGGGTCACGGGGACTAAGAGGGCTCTGAAAGGGCTCCTGAACCCGCAACACCCTTGCTCCTTCCAGTAGAAAGCACCCCCCAACCCCCACCTGCCCTGCTGGGGAGAGCCCATTGGAAAAGAATCTACACTGAACACAGCAGCACCAGGTCAAAGGAGGAAAGCTGAAAGAAGGGGGAGATGGGTGCAGATCATAGAAAGTACAACAAGGCCACATTTTTTACCACTTTGTGGTAGAAGAGGAAGCTCTAGAGCAGGAGTCTAGGAAAGCTGCCTGCCTGGTCCCTCCCTCCTACAAGGGGGAATGTCATCAAGTCCCATGCAGTCATTCTTGGGAAAAGCAAGCAAGGGGCATGATAATGCCTCTGCAGATAATAAAAGCATGCTGAGTAAGACATGCTCCCAAATGGAAGAAGCTGTCAGCTAATGCTTCCCTACAAGACAAAACAGGTTTTAAGTAATAGATGTTAAAAAAAAAAAAAAAAAAACAGAATTAGAAAAAAATTCTAAAACAAAGTAATACAACACACCAAAGAATTTAAATGCAAAGACAATAAAGTCAGAAATGACGCCTACATTGGCAGGAACACAGAAAAGACTAGTCACCATGGATAATAGTTTAAAAGAAATAGAAGATAAAATGAAAAAGTTTAAACATCAAAAATTAACAAAGTAATAAAAAGGATTTTTAGAAAACGTGGCAGATGAAGACAGGCAAGAGAGTCAATATACATAAATGCCCAAAAATAAAACTCAGCGTAATAAAACAACACATGTACTAAACTATTAGATTTCAAGAAAAATTTCCTTAAAAATGATTAATTCCAAATTCCATATTGAAAGGCAAATCATTTTCCTGAAAACAACAACAACAACAACAAAAACTGAACCTGAAAGACCAACACTGGGCCATATTTTAATAAAATGACTGAGAGTAAACTAAAAAAATAAAGAAAAACATCATGCACAATTACCAATTCACTCGTAACTTGCCATCATACTTTTTGACAATAACGCTTTATACCAGAAGAAACGTCGTCACTAGAGGGGGAAGATGTGAGCCAAAGATTTTATACCTAGCTATAATAACTTTCCGAAATCAAGTCTCAAGTCAACTGTGAAGGCATATACATTAAAAAATTCAGGGAATATGAACCTCTCGAACAAGGACTCTACCGAAGAAAAAGCCCAGACAACCAAGCATCTGGAGAGGCTCCACCAGGAGTGAGGTGAGGGTGAGGTTTCTAGAAGTGTGCCAAACTAAGAGTGGGGGTGGTAATCCGAAAGAAAGGGTGCCATGTCAAGGCTCTATGCTTAGCAACATAGACACTGTAGCAATCTCAGAAAACAAGGAGGAGGTGGATGGGGAAAGCGGGTGAAAACAGAATGGCTTGAGGATCACCGGATCACCGCATGGCTACAGTGTGGAGGAGAATCGCTCTGGATCAGCTGCTGTGTGGGACGGGATTTAGTACTCCGAAAACATTTCTCTGATCATCAACTAAGACAAGATGTACGAACGTACATGGCCTGTGTAACAAACATGATGGTCCTTGTTGTCTTCCAACAGTTGCCCGTGGGGGACAGGGGGAAGGTGGAGGCTGCCGCTCCATTTGGCTCAGGGGTGCTGGCTGTTCTCTGTGTGAGGAGCTCCCAGGAATGCGACTGGCTGCAGTAGATGGATGCTGGGCGTAGCGAGCCACCCAGGGGTGCGCACCTGAGTCTCACTCTCACGTAAATATAGCAACAGGAAAAAAGGGGAGGCAAACGTATTTTCAAGTGGATGTGAAAGTAAAGCTCACTAATAAAATGATTTCTCGGTCAAACAGAAGAAAAGGGAATAAAAAGTAAGAAAGGCCATGAATGTTTAAAAGCGGTAACTCTCTCTCTCCCCCTCCTCTCTCTCTCTGAATCTGGCTCTTACCAGCTCCAACAACTACCTAGACGGAATGGCTTCTCGTTTTTCATGCTTTTTTTCATTACATTTTTAAATTCAGGAGGAACAGATACTGGTTATGTTTTACTTATGAACAAGTATAGAAAAATTAAAATTTTATCTCTTTCCTTTGAAACTTTAACCTCCTGTTAACAGCAAATATAAATTAAAGAAAGATATGAAGAAGGTTCTTAATGTATGGTGAATTTTTAAGAATAGCTCATACCGATGAATGTTGTGAAATATTGGTATTGTTTTGTAAGTTTATGTGAGCTCAAAATAGACACCTGGTGAAAATCTGATTATCAACTCTGCTCTCAGGTTTCTTTTCCATGAAGCTATAATTGGTATTCCACCCATGTTGCTATTCATCAAGTGAAAATTTTTATGTACATGGTGAGTACAAAATAGCCCTGTCACGATTTGTGGTTAGTTTATACTTCCGTAAGCTAATGTCCATCTTATTTCAAAGTTTATTTAAGTGATGAGCTCGATAGAATAAGTACAGCAAAAAAGGGACCAGAAGTAACCATTCAAAAAAGGAAAACTGCTCTTCTGGGGTTTTCTAGATGATAACACTTTTTAATACATTTTTAGAATCAAACAGATTTTATGATTTTAGTTTTATATTAGGTGATATACCTGAAATAATAAATGTATATTGACTTGATCCTACTGACTTTATGAAACACTTTCCAATATTTAAGTTTAATAGGGGAAAAAAAGATCTAAATGAGTTTGAAATTAGTTCACATTATCCAATGTATAAGATACTAGAATTTATAATAATACAAAATTCTAATATATTTGAAGTCCTAAAATTTACACTTATGAAAGTCAAACTGAATGTAGTGTAGCAGCTCAATGAAAACAGCCTTCGATAATTCTAGCTTTCCCGTCGAATCAATAAAAGATGGAAATGCTGCCACTCTTGTCATTTTCCTGTGTTTGTCGTTTCATCTAAAAAATAAATCTCTAGCTCGCCCGGAAAATATGTTTTAGCTTTAGAATTATTAATTAATAGAAATCCACCTAAACACAGGACTTTTTTGAAAGGTATCACAAATCTGTATCATTACACAAATACCTTCAGTTCTGTATCAGCTCTGTCACCAGTTTTCTAAATTAAATGGCTGCTCCTGGTGGCAACGTCAAGGAACTTTTGAAAAATCTACACTCTGGCCTTGGCCCTTTCTTTGCTCCTGCATTTCTTTTCTATGCTGCTCAAACCAAAAACCATGTTTCATTGGACCCCCAAAGAGGCCCTTCCCCATCCCCTGCTTCCACCCCAACCCCCAACCACTGCACGTAGTTCCTGCCTTTAGAAGCAACTTCTATTCAGCCCGCCCTGCCTAAAAAACTGAGAAAATAATAAAAGGTGTGTCACGGAGAAACTAGATGACCTGTCATACTTGAAACAGTAGAAGGGAAGACGGGTCCCCAGTCTGGTCACAGCCCCCCTGGAGCAGCCTGCTTGGACTTGCCGAGATCACCCTCTGGTGCTTACCACAGAGGGACATCTGTCTTCTATGTCTGGTTTGTTTAATAAGAGGGAATGAGGAAAATCAGAAGAAAAGAAGAGAGACACAAGGTGCTGTATAGATTATGTCCTCTCTCTCTGCGGCCAAGTCAACCAAGCAAATGTTTATAAAAAATTGTTATGACTTAACTCACAATTATAATGTAATTGTAAATCACTGAAATGCATCGAAGGCAGCATTCTTTTAAAACAGCACGATATAGATTTTCTATACAGTGGAAAAATACCCACATAATGTCATCATTTCACCTAACTTTTCCCTAAATATGTTGCTGTTACATTATTTTGGTTTGCTGCAAAGCCAGGACTTGATCAAGTAAAAATGTAAAAATTAATTCTCAAGCAATTTTATTCTAAGTCAACTCCGTAAGGTAAAATCGATTTTTTAAATGCCAACAATACTTTACATTTCTTACGTAATTACCTAAGTGTGGATAATTTTAAAAGAGTGTCCTCGCTGAAATAGCCTGGCAAGCAGTGTGAAAGGCTGCAGGTGTGGGTTCAGGTAACAGGCACGGCGGCTTCCAGAGGACCAACGTCCAGGCTGGCAGGGACGACTTGTGAAAACCTGAGCTGCTTCGCAACCGGACGTCCGCAGATCCTGAGAGACCCTCCGCGCTGGCTAACAGAGGGTGACTTCCCCCCGGCCCAGCATGAATCCCTGTAATAGCTACTGCTGTCACCCTTAATCGCATCCTGCTCACTGTCATTCAAATAGTCTTTCTAGTCCAAAGAAAAGTAACTTGAACTTGAATCGCGGTCTACGTTTTTGTTGAAAGGAACATGGTTCGGAAAAAAAAAAAAAAAAAAGTGAATGTGAGACACCAATGAAAACCACACAAGGAATCTGAACTTGTCTCCTGGCCAAGTTAAAAATCAAGAAGAAACAAGGGCAACTAAAATTCATGTGCTTTATTCAACTCAGGGTAGCCACCATGTCGCTACTCAACATGCTGTCAGTCAGGGTCGGCCTTTGTGAGGTGTCTTCATTCTCTCTCGTACCAGGGTTCCAAGGTCTGGCGCCTGGGGCACAATTTGGACCACCCACCTTCAGCCGTGCGCCGCACGTGCCCAGGTGCCCACCAGCCGTGTGCGGGAATTGCCTGCTGTGGTGGAAGTACAGGTCTCAAGGTTCAGACAGACCCTAAAAGCTTTAGTTTGTTAAACATTTATTGAGCATCTTCTGTATACTTAGCACGGTGCTGCGCATTTAAAAGCGTGCAAAGGTAAGTGAGAGCACGTGCCTGCAGCTTACGCATGTGTCAGGGAGATGGAGGAGTAGTTACATGACTATGTAACTACTGGTCTTTTCTTCCCATCAAGTGACCCCAGCCCCGGAGCTGGGCTGTGCGCGGTTGGACAGACAGACAGACAACCACAAGAATGTGTGCATGTACAAGGGCTCCACAGCCTGGCAGCCCTGGTGGGAAATGGCCCCTGGAGCCGCTCCTGGCCTACCGTCTAAGATAATATATACATACATGGATACATTAGTGGTCGATCTCAATATTGAATTTCCAACTTCCTCGCTAGCTTTTCGCTCTTTGTGCTCCTCATTATTTGTCAATCTTGTCAGTGCAGGTCACCGCTGCAAATCTGTTCAGTTCAGAATGTCATTAGCTCTGATCGAACAACGAAAAGCAAGAGTCTGCTTTCTCTGGCTTTGCAGACGCGGCATGCCACTTGAATGAACTGGAAATGTCACGATGACAGGGGCATTCACAATTCTGTTTTGACTATGGGAAAAACATGTTGCCGACATTTCTTTTGGAGCTTAGGATTGAGGTAAAGAAGGTACAGCATGGTAGTTGGGACAATGAATCCAGCGCATGTACATACGAAGAAATATAAGGTTTACTTTGTGTCCTCGTCACTCGTGGATGTTAGGGTGGAACTCTGTCCCGATAGCCCTGGTGTGTCCCTCTGTGGGACTGGAGATCCGTCAGTGCGACACCCTGGCCCCTCTCCATCACTCTGCCCAGCACTGGTTGAGTGAGTGACTCTACTGATGAAACTGGGCAGGATCGGCTAACTGGGTAGCTTATAGCAACGTTACGCAGAAGTCCTGACCTTTCTAGGGAAGCGTGGGCCCTGGTGGGAGTGGGGGCCCAGAGTGACACTTATGACATTGACACTCTGCACAACAAGAGCTCAGACATGCAGCATGGCTGCGTCCTGCACATCCTGCCGGGCAGGCCCTGGTCTTTTGCTTACTGGACCTTGAAGGATGCCGGAGAGCCAAGGATGCCGGCAGGGCCACAGGCAGGGCGGCTCGGGGGGAGGAGATTGCAGTGGTGGCTACTCCGTGCAGCTTGGGAGCATTTCCCCATTTCAGCGGCTGATCCTGTCGCACCCTGGAGGACCCGTGGGCCTGGGGACACTGGGCTTTGGTGAGGTCACATGGGGGTATCAGGAGCCTCCCTACATCTGAGAGCAACCTGCGAATACAGGGTCCCAGGTTACTACCGGGCCCCAGGAGGTCAGGCAGGCCTGGCCACGTGAGGGCAGAGCTTCTCCCCGTGGTGGGAGCTGCACCCCGGGCTGACTGCCACCCGGTGTTGAACCCTGACGGGCAAGAGTAGGAATGGTGGGGGCCGATCCTGCACCTGAGATGTCCTCCGCATGGCGGGAGGCGCACAACCCCAGCCCCTTCCCTGCCCTTCCTCCGACCCTTACAGATTCCTCCTTAGGTGATGTCGCTCCCCTGGTTAGTAAATTTGGGACAAATAACCTGCTCACATCCAGCACAGCTTTTTCATTCTCCCATGGGAAAGTGGCCTGGGTGCCAAGCAGTCCTCCACCCCTCCTGGGTATGCATCACACTGGGTGGACCCCGTAGGGTCACCCCAACTGGTCCAGGGACCCCGCACTGTCCATGCCTACGGCACTCTGGTCCCCGTCCTCCTGTGGCAGTTACCCACAGGAGGGTGTCCTGTGGCAGACACACTGTATGACACACTTATTGATGGCATTGTCTATTTCTTTGCCCTCCAGGTAGAGCGTGAGCTCCAGGAAAACCCGCTGTCACATCAGCATCATTTCCGGGGGTCTCCCCGGGCCCGGAACAGTGTGTGGCACGCTGTACGTGGTTACGGTTGACTGGACAAATTCACAACTTCTTGGGAATTCTGACGGAGAAGAGGGTGCCGTTTATAAAAACCTAAAGAGTCCCAGTCTTTGATGATGAGAAATAGGTGCGAAAAGAAAACTACCATCACCAGACTCATCCAGCAACTGCAGGGATGTCGTTAGGCAGGAAATAGGTTTGCTTGTCGGAATAAAGGCACTGAAAATACTTGCTCAGACTACAAAAGGGGAGCTGTCCAATGGGGCGGGTTAGGAAGGGCACGGCTTAGAGGCGGGCATTATGGCCCCGAAGGGTGGGTGGGCTTGGTAGGGGTGGGAGTATTTGCATTTAGGCTCATTTCCGCCCCGCACTGGCCACAGGAAGGACTGTCTACAGTTAAACTTGCTAATAAAAACCACCAGCATGACCCCCTCATTTCTTTCTGCGGCTTCAGAGGGAAGGAAATACAAAGATGAACCAAATAATGAATTTTGCTTTGGCTCAACACTAGATAAGTCAGAATCTAGTCTTTTGCTTTATTAGCTCTACAAACAACAATTAAGTAAAACTTTTGTATCATCTCTTATAATAACAGATTTGATCATAATGGATCATGCTATTATCCTTTGGTTTTTCAATTTAATTTATGAGCTTTGTCTTATAGCATTCTGGAATCTGCAGGTCTTGTTTGTTTTATTTTTTTTTTCCCCTGGACAAAATGCTATTGGGATCTTAGATCTTCAAAATGACTTTGAATCCTAAATGTGCACAACACTACCAAGTTTAGTATCAATTTTTAATTCTTTTGAATGCAAACATTTCCATACCTCCTACTAGCATAAGACCAGCTATATAAATGCATACAAATGTATAAATGCCTGAAAATACAAGTATCTCATGCTACTTCAATATTATATTATGTCTTACGGCACTGAAAATGGAGAATATGTACATTTCACTTCATTCTTCTCACTGAGACTAAGCTTTTCGGTAAGCCCTTAGTAGATGAAAAAACACATGGAAGAATATCTAAGTGATTTTTGAGGATGGTTGTCTTTATTTTCCTTGAACTTGTGAACTATAATGAGCCATGTTAATACAACGTTAAATTTGAGGTTCTAGTAGGATAAACTGCCGCAATGGGAAGTTTTATATTTTCAGTTCTGAGTTTGCGTTCCTTTAACATGGCCCATTTTTAGTGTAAAGATGATGCCTTTATGCAGGACCAAAGATTGCCATATCTTCAACTTTATTCCTCACTCTGCTATTAGTTCTGTGCATATGGTCACATGACACCCAGGATCTCAAAGAGTAACAACATATTTGCTAGATGAGCCAGGCTCCATATGATGTAGGAGTTACCAGTTATCTGGATTTCCTTCTTGTCACACGGACCCAGCCCAGGGGTCCGTCCACACAGTATTCCACTCTCATGGTTATTTTGTGCAGTTTCTAACCAAAAACCAGCCCTTGTAGACTTTGGGAGCTGGAAAGGATCTTAGACATCAGATTATCCCTGCCCGTTCTTTACTCACAGAAGAAGCAGCAGAAACCACCCAGGTAAGGGCTTCGCTCCAGGCTGAACAATTACCTGGTGAAGAACTAAAGCTGGTCTCACCCCCGAGACCTGGGGACCCCTCCCCACAGTGACAGGGGTGACCTCAGAAGGGGCTCCTCCCAGGGCTGAGGCTGCACCAACAATAGCTTTCAACACCATTTCCCTAATGACAGATCGAGCAGATAAGACAAAGCATCAGTGAAGACGGAGACAACTGGGATAGCACTGTCAGTCCACCGGCATAGAAGTCGTTACCAACCAGCTGACCCAGTGACATCTGCACAGCACCCAGCCCACAGTGAGAGGTGGCCCCTCCTTTAACGTGCACACCGGATACTTCCCAACGCAGGCCACGTTCCCAATACATGTAAAATAACTGAGGTTATACACAGTATGCCATCTAACCACATGGATTCGGATTAGAAATTAGTTACTAGGAAGATAACTGGAACACCTTCAACTATTTGGAACTAAACAAAACCCACGTATCAAAGAAAAAAATCAACAAAGATTTTTAAAAAGTATTTTTCCAGAATGAAAAAAACTCATCGAAATTGGTGGGATGCAGCCAAAGTAGTACTTCTGAAGAAACTTACAGCAATAAAATCCCTAATAGTAAAGAAGATGAACTACTTTAAGTCAGTGACCTCGGCTTCTACCTTAAGAACCTAGAAAAATAAAAATAAAAAATTGCAAACCAAAGAAGAAAAAACAATGGGAATAATAAATAATCTGAGCGGATATTAATAAAACTGAAAACGGGAAAGTAACAGAAGAAAAGCAATAAAACCTAAGGCTGGTTCTTTGAGAAGATCAACATTATTGATAAACCTTTGATAAAAATGATCATAATAAAGAAAGAAGACACAAATGACCACTTATGGGAGCGAGAACAGAAATGCCACTGGAGTCTACATTACTATTCCACATTATCTTATGCTATTCTGTAGTACTTTAATTATTATATTAAAAGTGTAGTAAGATAATGGTATTAGAAGCATGATGCTGATAAATACTATAACTTAGATGAAATGGGTAAGTTTCTTGAAAGACACAAATTGTCAAAGCACAACCAAGAAGAAATAGGCATCCTGCCTATCCTGATGTAAATGCGGTCTCATTTTAGCTTGCAAATGCAGTTGTCACTGTTGGTCCCGTTGCATCTGAGGGCTGGGTCCAGCCTTCAGAACTCCAGGGGGTGATTCAATTTTCTCCACAATTCGGGAGTCACTGCTTGGCAGGCCTATGGAATCAATAAAACAGAGGCCAATGGCAAGAAGAGTCTTTCACAACAGAATGTCCCTAAATGACATCACAGGCCAAAATCCATCCTAACGACATTTGTTGTCATGAACATATAGGGAGACAATTTAAATAACAGAAGCCTTTCAATGAAACCTCTGGGTGAGAGACCTGCCTCTAAAATTAGGACTCACACATGTCACTATATTTCACCATCACATACTGAGATGTAAAAAGCTTATCTGCCCTACGCAACAAAAATATCTCCTATGCCTAATAAAGAATTGATTCTTACAGGTGAGGAAAGGAAATAACCCCCTACAGGAGAATAATGAACAACAATTTCTACATCCATCAATAGGACATACTGAATATTTAGAAACGACTTCCATCTTAAATGTATGTTTTAAATACTAGAAATGTTGCCGAAAGTACGGCAAAGGCCTGTTCCTAGCCACCCTGTGAGGAGCCAACGACTAGAAAGAGGGGCCACCAACGAGAGGCGGGTCACATGAGCTGAGCCCCAGCTGTTCTAAAAACAGCCCCATTCCAGGGACCCAGGCTCTGACTCCAGGCAGCACAGGTCAGAAGACGTGTCCTCACGCCCACACCCGGTGGGGAGTTGGACTGAGACTCCTGCTAAAGCCAGGACTCCTGACAGATAAATCCCCTGGGGGAAAGTGGGTTAGAAACACTCCCCTTGGAGGGAGAAAACAGCAACAAGTGTAAGAACAGCAGCTCACATTTAATTAGTGCAGTTCCAAGTGTTTTACACATCAACTCACCTAATCTTCACAACCACCCTTTCAGGCAGGTGTGTGGTTATGCAGACTTTCCTGTGGAGAAAACGAAAGCCAAGAGAGGCTCAGTGACTTAGAGGCACAGCGGTTGTGGGGCTCAGGAAGTCTGCCCCCAAGAAGCGCAGGTACGTTATCTCCTGCTAGGCGTCAGCATCCAGGACACACGGAGACTTCCTCCAAATCAAAAAGAAGACCAACAACTCAAGAGAGCTTGGGCAGAAGATATGATCGACAGGCAAGTCACAGAAAACACGCATTGGCCACATAAACAGGAAAAGATGCCCCCGTGACAAACACGGGTTGAAAAGGTGGGCATGGTCAAGTGCGGGCTGGCGTGGGAACAGCAGGGACTTACCCCTGGGCAATCAGGAGGGAGACCGACACTTCCGCTTGGAAGAACATGCTGGCAACACCTACTGAGTGTGTTGGAAGTTCTTTCTTCCTTGCTATAGTCTTGCTTTCAAGATCCACACCACAGCATCAGCTCCTTGGTGCCAGTGGTCATGAATCTCGGACTCATGGCCACCCACAGGCCTCAGGTTTCCAACGTTTTTCTGCTGCGTGCGCCCTGGCACAGGTGACTCTCTGCCTTTGCTGGCAGTTTTCGTGTCACTGAGAGCCAGAGTGATGGTGTTTTATGATTTTTTTCTTCCTACCATGTGAGGAGGAGCTGGTTTGACTACAAAGAGGGCTAATGTGACCAGCACACGGTGCCTTGGCTTGTTCCCTGTTTCCCCAGCCTGTGTTGGGCACATCCTGAGGACCCAATTGCAGTGAGAAAAACACATCTTAGGACAAACAGACCTTTCGTACATTCGCTTTAGGTAGCTTTGTTCTATCTTTCTGGAGACCGAAATGAACATGCCATGTTTTCAGAAGGAAAGTAGGAAAATGAGTTTCTGTACCGAATGTGGGTTCTTTCTCTAGCCAATCAATTTTTAAAGCCATGTTCATTCTATTGAGCATCCCAAAATGACACAGGCCTCCGGCTCTAATTGACTTTTGATAAGCAGGTGACTGAATCATTAAAATGTTTCCCTTTATTGCATCAAATCTGTGCACTGGAGTTATTGAGAGAGACAACATGATCTCTCGCTGGAGTTCCGCGACTACTGTGACTTCCACTGGGACTTACACGTGGTTGATTCTCAAATCTACATTTTTAACCCTGACCTCTTAGCACATATTCTTCTTGTCTATTTTTTTTTTTTATTTTAAACCTCTAGTTATAAAAGTAATGTGTGCTCTTGGTAGGAAAGAATTAATAAAGAAAAGTTAAACGGAAATGGGATCACCCCTAAAGTTCTCACCAAGACTCAAGACAATCACTGTTGATGCTCTAATCTTACTTATGTAACATTTTATAGGGTCCAAGTCCTACCGTGTACATATGTTAGCATGCTCTTCTGAAAACATACATTAGTATTTTCTAGTGTTAGTACATTATTTTTAACAACCATACAATATTCCGCTAGATGAACTCACCATTATTTCCTTAACCTTCCCTTATAGGGCGGACAAGTCTTGTTTTTCTCTATGCATGTTTTCTCTTGGGTACAGCCAACATCCTGCAATGAACATCTCTCTAAATGATGATGTTTTTGTTCTGTTTTGGACCAAAGTGCAGCATGAATCTCGCATTTGCTTTGACAAACGTGCACTTATTATCAAATGACTTCTCATCACCTCCCTCATGGGGCCATGACATGGTGGCCTATTGCTTCCTGTCACCACTAAACACTCACCTGCCATCAGGACACACCTGCCGGACACCCAAGGGCTCCTCCCCCAATGAACATTTTCAATAGGAAACTTGCCACATTTCCTCCTCTCCTGACTCCTTCTCCTCACCTTTGTCATGACTGAGGACGTCACGGTCCCATTTCTACCTCAGACTATCCTTACCCTCCTCATCTGTGATAAAATGTCCCTGCCTTGCATCTGACTCTGCCCCCACCAGCATCATGCTGCCACTGACAGGTTCAAGGGCGCGTTCACTCTGGGTCACCTATTTTAGAGGTGCATTAATTTTTGCATCATGTGGCTGATGTGTGCTCAGAGGGGTGCATTCATTGGAGGCTGATGTGGAGAAACAATCACCAACAGCCTCACCTTCAGCGGGGTGGCTCCCCCTGAACTGCGGGCACCTCTCCATGGATGGTTCCCACATGTAGTGTTATAATAGTTGTGATCAAAGCACATCACACACATCACACTTTTCTATTTTGCTTTTCCTTTGGTAATATCCTGATGATTTTCTAATATTATGAAAGATTCTTTGTAAACTTCTAAGTTTATAATGTTTTCCTTTATATGAATGTATGGTAGTTTATATAATCATTCCCCTCACTGTTCTGCATTTTCATGAATGTCAATGTGGATAAAGTTCTTTTTGTAGGTTCACTTGTTTCCTTAAAATAAACTTCCAGACATGGGGTTACTCCATTCAAGTCTGTAAGCATTTGAAAGGTTACCCATCTCTATCGTTTCTCCATAGCACAGCTACATGTACGTGTGGTAGAACATAGCTGATCCTATCACTTGCCTTCCCGAAACACTTTTATGTGGTCAGCCCTTCATACCCTATAAATAAATGTAAACCCCTGGCCTGCCTTCTAAGGCCTTTCATAGGAAGTCCACCTGCCCTCCTTCTCAGCTCCAGCATCCAGGCTTTCAACCACACCAAACTATTCTTCATTCTCCAAATACACCTCTGTCACTTTGTTCCTATCTCTAGGTATGGTGTCTTTACCCAGACAGACCTTTTCATTTTTTACTTTCACTTTATTTTACTTTTAAAGATTTTACTTATTTATTTTTAAAGAGAGGGGAAGGGAGAGAGAAAGAGAAGAAGGGAAACATCAATGTGTGGTTGCCTCTCACACATGCCCCTAGCTAGCTGGGGAACTCACCTGCAGCTCAGGTACGTGCCCTGAATTCCTAAATTGAACTAGCAAACCCTTTGGTTTGTAGGCCAGCACTCAATCCACTGAGCCACACCAGCCAGGGGTATTTTGAATTTTTAAAAAATTTTAGTCTTTATTGTACTTTTCTATTACCCTTATGCCCGTCTCCCCACTGCAATCACCACACTGTTGTCCATGTCCATGAGCCCTTCTTCTTTTTGCTCCATCCTTCCCCACCCTACCTGTCATCTGCTTTGGTTTCTCTTCAGAGAGGATGAAGCTTTCACCTTTTACTTTTAAATGTTAATTTTTTTACAGCAGGTTTAGATTCACAACAAAACTGAGCAGACAGTAGAGGTTTCTCATTTTCCCCACCACTGCACACACGCAGCACCCCACTATTAACACCCCTCCCCAGAGGGTGCATGAACCCACACAAGCGCATCATAATCACCCAGAGACGACAGTGTAGCCGGACATGGCGTGGGTCCAGACAAACTTATCATGACCCATGTCTATCATGACCCATGTCTATCATGAGAGTCTCACGCAGGATGTTTCCGCCACCCTAAAAATTCCACTGGTCATCCCCCCTCCCCTCCCCCCGGCAACCTCTGACCCTGTTACTGCCTCCTTCGTTTTCTCTTTGCCAGAATGTTGCATACTTGGCCTTTTTAGACTAGCTTCCTTTCCTTAGCACTATAAATGTAAGGTTCTTCCATGTCTTTCCGTGGTTTGAGAGTTCATTTCTTTTTAGTGCTGAATGACATTTCATTGCTGAAGGACACCCTGGTTGCTTCCAAGTTTGGGCAATTCCGAGTAAAACTGCTCTAGATACCCACGTGCAGGTTTTCCTGTGGACATCGTTTTCAGCTTGATACTGGGTAAATATCAAAGGTTGCTGGATCCTACGGTAAGAGGTTTAGTTTGTAAGAAACTGCCGGACTGTCCTCTAACGCGGCTGCAGCGTTCTGCCCACCACCACTCCGCAGCGATGTCTGAGCGTCCCATTGCCCCACATCCACGCAAGCCTGCAGCGCTGCCCGTGTCGGGGCTTCGGGCCATTCAAAGGTCTTGCTTTGGTTTTCATTTCCACTTCCCTGGTGACATACGATGCGGAGCATCTTTCCACAGGCTAATTTGCCATCTGTACGTCTTCTTCGGTGAGGCGTGTGTTCAGGGTTTTGTCCCGTTTTGTAATCAGCTTATTGTTGATTCCGCAGAGTTCTCGGTATGTTTTGGATAGCAGTCCTTTATCAGATGTGCCTTTTGCAAATATTTTCTCCTTACGATCTTGACATTGTCTTTTGCAGGCCACAAGTTTTTAATGTTAACGAAGTCCACCAGATCAATGGTTTATTTCTGGTTGATTATACTTTTGGGGTTGTACCCAAAATGTCACCATACCCAAAGGTATCTAGATGTTCTTCTAAGAATTTTATAATTTTCGTAGTTTTTAGATAGATCCAAGGTCCATTTTCAGTAAATTTCTGTGAAGAGTGTAAGTCTGTGTCTAGGTTGACTAAACAGAACGTGGATGACCAGTTGTATCGCCTTGGTCCCTTGTGGTCAAAGGCCAGTTGGCTATAGTCAGGGGCTAGTTTGCGGCTCTCTGCTCTGGCCTGTTGATCTGTTTGTCCATCCTTTCACCAATACCACCCTGACTTGACACTGTAGCTTTAGAGTTGAGTTAAAGTGGAGTGGCACCAATCCCCTGTCTTTGCTCCTGTCCTTCTGCATTCTGTTGGCTGTTCTGGGGAGTTGCCTCTCCATACAAACTTTACAATCAGTTTGTTGATATTCGTAAGATAACTTGCTGGGATTCTGATTGAAATTCCATTGCATCTACGGCTCAAGTTGGGAAGAACTGATATCTTGGTGATATTAAGTTGTCCTGTTCATGAACATGAAATATCTCATTACTTATTTAGTTATTCTTGGTCTTTTTCACCAGCATTTTGTAGTTTCTCTCATATAGATCTTATACATGTTTTGCTAGATTGATACATAAGTATTCTGGGTGCTATTCCCTTCTCTACATCATAGAATTTTAAATCTCTGCTTCAAAGCCCAACCCATCTCTAGTGAAATTAACCCTAAATTCTTCAATGTAAAAAATAATTGTTCCTTATTCCTTCTTTCTGTTCTCATGATACCATATATATATCTACATATTGTATACACACATATATGTTTAATGCCACCTTATCTTGTTGTATAGTTTACTATGGAAAAGTGTAATAGCTTCTTCTTCTTTTTTTTTTTTTTTTTACAGCAGAGCCATATGTTGTTATTGACGTACGACTTAGTCTCCCCAACACTGTGTTGCTAAGCAATGTTTATGAAGCTATATTTAGTTGACCGGATGCAAGTTCAACAAAGACCTTAAAAGGATTAAGAACCCTTCTAGATTTAGTTTTCTCTCTGTAGGTTAAGTAGATAAAACAGCATTTTCTTGTTGTATTCCACAGAATGCTTCTAAAATGAAAAATTATTCATATATGAGCATGCGTAGAGATTCTAAACAAACAAGGAACAAATGAATGTATATAACCAGGTTATTACTTTCCTTTAATTTATTATCTACTTCTGAACCTATCCCATTTGATCCTGAGAGAAAAACATCATGATAGCATCTAAGTGGAGTGTTCTCTTAATATAAGGCAAGCAAGCAATTAGGTCTCAATTGCCTTGCTGAAAATAAATAAAATTTTTCATGCTTACTTCTCAGAGGGTAGATAAAATAATGGGAAATCTACTGGATAATATTAAGTACAAACCTGTGACTTGGGTCTAATGGCATCAAATATTCACGCAATATTATTAAACTTATTCCAGGAATTACATGGAAAGTGTGTAAGTGTGTGTGTGTGTGTGTGTGTGTGTTTTATGTAACTATGATAAGCACAACTAGCATTGGGAAAGCCCTGAACCTTCTTAGTTCTTAATATAATGACTTTGCTGAATAAGACAAACTAATATATTGACAAGCTATAAAATGCCTCCATTAAACTACATGAATTTCTAAAATTCTCAGACCTTTATTCTTTCTCAATATACATTTTTAGCAGTTTCTTACCCTTATCTGTACATTTTTAAGTTTCATTTTTCCAACCTGAATATTATTTCTCAATTGTAGTCTTTAAAGACCTTGGTCATAGGGATTTTAGTATCTGTTCATTTATACTATTTAAGTAAACCTTCTGATTACTATTAAGTAGAATGTGCATAAATCATATTAAAGCTGCATTGAGCTATCGTTACAATTCTTTGCTGCACATATTATCCCATTAGAATAAACTAAAACTGGCTAAAAACAACTCATGCAAATTATAAAATTTTATTAAAACTTCAAATGTCTAGGCAACAAAAGTACATCAAACAATTTAGTAGTAATTTCAATGTATTAGCACCCTTTAAAGGGGGACTGTCTAACAGATAGACTAGGAAAAAATAACACTATTCTCTTATGAAATAGATATCATTTACTAGAATCATCTAAAGTAGGGTACAATTTGAAAGCTAGAGAGAAGAATTATGGACTATTTGTGTAGATTGACTGAGACACATTTGTAGGAAAAAAGCCAAATTGCAATATTAAATTGCAAAGCCAGAAAAGTCATTCTGCTTCAGGTTCCCATGTACTTTGCTCAAAATCAATTCAATTTGACATGTATTGGGACCTACTATTTGCAAGGCCCTGTGACGGCAGATTTTAAATCATCAAAATATAAGAACTCACAGACACGGACAACAGTGTGTTGACTGCAGGCGGGGAGGAGGGTGTAAGAGGACTAAATGGTAATAATAAAATAATAATACAATACAAATTAAAAAAAATAAAATAATCAAAACATGCGTTCAACCTACAAGGACTTAAAAGGCTGGTAGATAAGAGAAGGCATCTATACACGTAATTATAACATCATATACACATACTAAGAAATATGATGTGAAAAAAAAAAAAAAAAAAAGAGGGTGGTGGGGTCACCAAGATAGCGAGATTCATTCCCTGATGGGTTAGAGGAAGGTTCAATTCAAGAGATGGCACTAGTCTGAAACTAGAAGAACGGGTAGGATTTAAGCAGCAAGTAAGAAGAAACCCAGGGGTGGGGATGGGGCCAGGAGGTGGCATAGCGCAAGGGCTAATTTAAGAAGAGGCAAAGGTGACTGGAGAAACAAACTCCAGAACTCAGGCGGGGTTTGAGAAACTGCTAATAGTCCGGCGTGGAAATTGGAAGTGGAAAATGGAAGAGAAAAGGAATGCTACACTGGTGGGATTGGGTTGAATTCATTTTAAATCTTTAATAGTGAAATAAACACATTCTTGCTAAGAAATCAGGTGATGCCGAAGATAGGTTATTATCAAAACAATGAAAACACAGGACATAATTAAGAAATAGTTGTTTAAGGTTTTTTCAATTGCTTTTAATAAAATTCAGAAGACTTGAGAACAGGGCATGACAGACACTGATGCAACTACATGCAATTTACAGATCTGAGAACTTGGGTATGTTTTCCTGGGAAAGAAGTTTCATCCAATTCTTCTAAGAGCACTTCACCCTTAAAATGAGATATTTCTTCTTTTAAAATGAAACTGGTATCCTTCCAAACAAAAACTGCACATTGCTCTTAATTTTTAAGCAATGCATTATGTACATCCTTCCAGTTCAATATATATATTTATATATATATAAATCTAATTTATTCTTTTAAATACAGTATTCCTTTGTAGATAGAAATGCAGAACAATTCATTCAGCCATTTTCTAGCTGACAAGCACATTGTTGATGGCTTTTAGGTACTTACTATTCAGTTACAAACATCTTTACACATATGTCATTATAAATAAGTACTTATATTATTATAGGATTAAAAAACAAGGTGTGATGGGAGTATTAAAAATAATAGACATAGTCACAGACCTTTTCAAAAGGTTTCTGCTGTTCCTATCCCCACCTGAGGTATGGGCAAATGCGGCTCATTTTGCTCTCTGCTTGCCCAAGGATAATAGTCCAAATGTTGAATGGTAAGTAAGGCAGAAACCTTCAGCAACATGCAGGTGACATGCACCTACTCTAATGACCACATGTTGGAAGGGTCTGGCAAGTCGGAGAGGGCGTGGGATTGTGGGTGAGAAACGGGGTCAGGGAGTCCATGTTCATGGGCCGCAGTGGGAATATTTTGCAGGTCATCCTGATAATGGGCCATGAAAAATACATCAGCCCGCCACCACTAGGCTTGGGGAAAGCTGGATTTTCTTTAATTCTGCTGAATTATTGACGGAAAAAAAGAGTATCTCATTGGTATTTTTAATTTTCATTTTCTTAGCTTTTAGTTTGAAAGAACTTTTAGATGCCAATTTAATTTATTACTTGCTAATTTTTTGTCTGCTTTTATTTGTGCTATTTATCTTTTTAATGTCAATTTTAACTAGCTATTTGTATGTTACAAATAATATCACTAACACGCAAATATATATATATATATATATACACACACACATATATATATATATATTTATATTCTCTGGGTCTATCCTCCATTGTTAGCCTATATTTAAAATATCTTTAGCTATACCAAATACTTAATATTAACATAATAACTAATCTCTTAACCCAAGTGCCATTACATTTGTTTGTTTAATGCAAACTAAAAATGTTTAATGCATTTTTAGTTTTTATTTTTTCAAACCTAAGTCCTGTAATTTTCTTGCTGTATTTTCCTTAGGAACTACATATACTTGTATATATGTGTGTGTGTGTGTGTGTGTGTGTGTGAGTGTGTGTGAGCTTTTCTCATTTTTACTTTCAATTGGTCATTAATACGAAAGATAACACTTTTGTACATTTATTTTATATCCATACATCCTATCCAAATTATTCTGGTACTACTCATAGTATTTTGATTGAATATTTTAGGAGGTTTACATCACATAACAAAATAATTTTATATTTTTTGCATTGTCATACACTGCATTTTCTTGACTTATTAGTCTCTAAAATTATGTGAAATAATATAAATAAAAGCAGGTATGGATGCTTTAGTCCAAATTTTAATGTCAATGACTTGACTTAGGCATAAATAATTGATTTTTATTGCATTTTGATAAGCAAGAGTATTTTTTAATTTACATCATATTTCATTTTCCTGAGGCATTTGATACTTACATATTGACATGGATTTTCCATTTCCAATAAAAGTGCCTTTAAATTCTTCCACCTCCTTGACTGCTTCTTCTCAGTTCATAGCACTTGCTTCCCACTTTTTTTTCTG
Organism: Noctilio leporinus; assembly: GCA_004026585.1. Taxonomy (NCBI): domain Eukaryota; kingdom Metazoa; phylum Chordata; class Mammalia; order Chiroptera; family Noctilionidae; genus Noctilio; species Noctilio leporinus. The sequence continues at coordinate 331,459 of PVIW01000509.1, forward strand.
AACTTGAAATTGCGGCCATCCTCAGAATTCATGCTTGGTGGTCTCATTTCATTTAACCTTTTCCCAAAAGCCAGCTGTTCATTGCCTGCAGTTTCGACCATCACAGACAGAATGCCTGTGTGCCCCAAACTCACCCTGACCCTCTGTGATGGCTTCGGAGGTGGAAGGCTGTAGGAAACCAGGTTGTGAAGGCGGAGGCCTCAGGAACAGGATCAGAGCCTGATGAAGAGACACCAGGAGCTGCCTCCTCCTCTCTGCTCTCCCCCATGCAGGGCGCTGCGAGAGGACAGCCATCAGAAAACCAAGAGGAGGGTCCTCACCGTGCGTCCATGCGCAGGCGCGGTGATCCTGATTCCCAGCCTCTGGACTGTGAGCTCAGTGCCTGCTGTCCGCCCCCAGCCGACGGCAGGCAGCCTGGGAACTGCATTTTCCATGCCTGCAAAGTGGGCTTGAAGCTCTTCCTCACCTTCAGACTTCTGTTCTTCAACTTGATTTCTGAATCTGGATGCCTGACCACTGTTTAATCTCACCCTTTGGCATCCTGAATTACCTTTGTGCACAAGCTGTTCTTCTTCTGAAAGCTCTTGCAATAGTTCATGGCAGCACCATTGACCACGCCATTCAGACAGCAGCAGGAGGTCTCCCTTCCACCACTGCTCTCACCCTCCGCTCTACTCAGTCCTTACGTCCTGGCGAAGCTACTGGAAACCAGCTGCGCACTCCTCTCCACCTTTCCTCTGGCGACACTCTCCACACCTTCCAGCGTTGTTCAATGTCCGTGGATGCTTAGAACTGTTCCCAAAGATATTTTGTGAAAACACAAAACAGTGTTTCTCCTCTATTGGAAAAAAAAACATCTCCTGTGGTTTTTAAACCTTCACATAAAATTTAAAATGTCAAAATTGTACACAATGCCATTGGCTGCCATCTCTCACCCCAGCAAGTTACTGGCTGGCTGGTGGTTTCAGGGCACACACTGGCCCTTCGTCACCTGCTTAGCCTCCCTGCACCGCCATGGCTTCCCTGGGTGCCCCGGTCCAGTCCAGAAGCCAGTCCTGTCCAGCCTCCGTCTCTGCTCTGCGCACGCATGGCCGGTTCTCACCGCATGTCAATATGCTCCTCTGTCGTCATGGCACGGCACTCAGCACAATGGAAATGTCATAGTATGTATGGAAGGAAGGAAGGAGGAAGGAAGGAGGAAGGAAGGAGGAAGGAAGGCAGTAAGCGGACCTGAAGATCTGAATTGAATTGTTTTAGAACTACCTATTGCTAGGACAGAGCTAAAGTAGTAAAAAAATGTTGAGGTGATTAATAGGAATAAACTAAACAAAACTGATTTTTAATATACAGAAATTGTAGAACAGACAAGTAACTGAAAGAAAAAATGAGTAATGGTGCTGTACATCAGCAAACTTATCTTTGGTGAGAAGTGGTTTAGAGGGCAAAAATAAATGGAAATGCTAAAGTAAAACATGAAAAATGAGCATAGTGCTTTATGCTTTGTCAACACTTCATTGTGTTTAAATTATAAAACAAAAACATAAAGAATAGATATCCTGGAGAAGTGAGTTTTAGCGAAGAGCAGATGATTAATTTTCTCACGTATTTCCATAGCACTTATCGCAATACCACCTTGTATTTTAATACATGTTTTCAATTTAGCTCGTTGTAATACATGCTATTAATTTTTCATATATCAGGGCTTATTCATATTTACAACATCATGTTTTAATTATGACTAAGATAATTAAGCTTAGATCGCAGGAGCAATTTGCACGAAGGTGGTTGGGTCCCTCCCTAGCTATGGCCCTCAGTGACGTTCCTTCTCTGCCTTACTCACCTAGTCTGAGTGTCTGGAGATGTTGCAAGGCATATGCCAGGCATGACAGCAGGGGAACTTAGCAAAGTCAGCTCACAGGGCTGCAGTGACATGCTTGAAGTTCCACCACATTTGTGTGTTTTTTCTAAATATTCAGACAGATCTTGGGTATCAGCGAGCTCCCTTCTTTCTCTAAGACTGTCACAGCAGGTCATAGTAAGATGGATATTGTTATCAAACACTGATTGACTTTGAATACGGAACATGGACTGTGGAGATTGATGGCCAGGTCCAGGTGCCACTCATTACTAATTAGTAAGATGAGCATGTGACTCCATCTCTCTGTGACTCAGTTTAACTATCCACAGAAAAGGAGCTAACTGACTTCCGGTCAAGATGGAAGTGCAGGTAGATACGTTTGGCCTTCTTCTACAACCATAAGAAGGATTACATCCACCGCAAAACAAAAAACCACCAGAACTACCAGAAAATCGAGCTGCATAGAAGTCTGACAAACCAAGATACAAAGAAGCAATATTCATCCAGACAGGTGCAACAGCTCTGCCTAAGACACAGAGGCACACACAGGAGGCTGTCAAATTGGGGAGACAGAGAAGTGTGGCCCAAAAGAGGGAGTGGATTAAGACTCCAGTGGGAGAACTAAGTGATGAACAGAGCCAGCCTAACAGATACAGAGTTCAAAACCCTGGTGACAACGATGCTTACAGAAATGACTGAGTGTGGCAAACGCGGAAGGGAAGAAGCGAAGGCTACACTAAGTGAAATGAAGAAAAATCCACATGAAAGCAATGGTGAAGGGAAGGAAACCAGGGTTCAAATCAATGTACTGGGACATAAGGAAGGAATAAACAATCAACCAGTATAGAAGGAGGAAACAAGAATTGGAAAAAAGAATGAGGAGAGGCTTAGGAACTTCTGAGACAACTTTAAACATACCAACATCTGAATCATAGGGGTGCCGGAAGAAGAAGAGGGAGAACAAGAAATCAAAAACTTATTTGGAAAAATAATTAAGGAAGACTTTCCTAATTTGGTGAAGGAAATGGACATATAAGTCCAAAAAGTACAGTGTGTCCCCAAACAAGCTAGACCCAAAGAGACCACACCAAGACACATCATAATTAAAATCCCAAAGTTTAAAGATAAAGAGAGAATCTTAAAAGCAGCAAGAGAAAAGAAGAGAGATACCTACAAATGGGATTCCCATAAGACTGTCAGCTGATTTCTTAAGAGAAACTTTGCAGGAAGAGACTGGCAAGAAGTATTCAAAGTGATGAACAGCAAGGACATACCACCAAGGTTACTCTGTCCAGCAAAACTATCATTCAGAACAGAAGGGCAGATAAAGTGCTTCCCGGACCAGGTAAAGCTAAAGGAGTTCACTATCACCAAGCCATTATTATATGAAATGTTGAAGGGATACATTTAAGAAAAAGAAGAAGACCAAAACTATGAACAGTAAAGTGACAATAAACTCGTAATTATCAACAAATGAATCTAAAACAAACAAACAACAAAACCTAAGCAAACAACTAGAACAGGAAGAGAGCCACAGATACAGAGACCATATGGAGCGTTGTCAGTGGGGAGGGGGAAGGGGAGAATGGGGGACAAGGTACAGGGATTAAGAAGCATATTCGGTAGGTACAAAATAAACATGGGATGTTAAAATTAGGAAAGAGAGAGGCCAGAGAACTTATATGCACAACCCATGCACATGAACCAAGGGTGGGGGGGATTGCTGGAGGGAAGGGAGGTACCAGGCAGAGGATAGCAGGTGGAAAACATTGAGACAACTGTAATAGCACAATCAATAAAATATACTTAAAAATAAAATAAAAACTAAGCTCATCTAATAATATCAACCTCATAAAGCTGTTCTTGTGAGGAATAAACATAAAGTTCTTAGAGCTATACTAAGCATTATATAAGTACTAGCTATTGTTGGTGTCATCAGTATAATATTTTAAAAATATTTTATTTATTATTTTCAGAAAGAGGGGAAGGGAGAGAGGCAGAGAGGGAGAGGGACATCATTGTACAACTGCTTTTCACCTGCCTGGACACCTGGCTTGCAACCTGGTTACGTGCCCTGGCTGGGGATCAAACCAGCGACCTTTGGGTTCACAGGCCTGTGCCTTATCCACTGTGCCACCAGCCAGGGTGGTCGTCAGTATAATTTTTGAAGGAGGTAGAAGGTAAGCTAGCAGGAAATGAGGGAAAGGAAGAAAATTTCATGTAATGACTAATATTTTGATTTAGGAAAACTTTCTGTGGTATGTTTTTGGAACTGTATAATGCATATATACGCCACATTCCAGAAGAAACTTCTTTATGTTAGATATACTGCTATATTTTTCAGAACTTACTTTGGCATTATATTTTGAATTCTTGTGAAAATTATGTATTATCAACATGTTTTCCGGAATGTCAAAAGTAAGAATGGCTTGCTATGAATTATACCACTGCACCACGCATGTTCATGAGAGGTGGTGTCCAGCGGCACCTGACCTGCACTCACAGACATGTTTGCTGGAGCGGAAGTGCTCATGGGAACTGCATCATACACATGACACTTGCTCTTTTGTCTTAAGCTCTGGTAGGGCCTTTCATTTTTTGTTGTTGTGTAAGTTATTTTATAACATTGCTTGCAATAAAATTTTCTCCAAAGCTTTATTCTAAAAATTCAAATAAAGACAAGACTTGATTGAAAGTTTAGAAAATAATCATTAGGGAATATTTCAAAAGCCCAAATACCTTGGTAGCTTGGAACTTGTTTCCCTCTCTTTCTTCATGAAATCCCCGTTTCTCTTGACTGTAAACCAGCTCATTTAGCGGCTCTAAGTAATGGAACCTCCACGGTTATGTTCCTCTTCTTCAAAAGGTGACTCTGTGTCACACACACATCATTTCTGACGTTTTGCGCAAAGCAGGGTCCCTGATCAGTTTCTAACACTTGCTGTGTCTCTTCTAAAAAGGCTTATTACATCATAAATGGACCGAGAAACACCTGGGAAAAGTGGACTATCCAATTTTGGGAAGAACTTGGAAGGGAATCTCAACAAGGGACGCTAACAACTTTAGACAAAAGGGCATCAAATTCTAAGGAAAGCGATCGCTGGACTTGCGACAACGCGACAGTCGGTGTCCTGAGCCTGCGGAGGGAAGGGGGCACCCCTGAGAGTGGGGTCCGTAAACAGCAGCTTCAGCCAAAACACACGCGTCATCCCGAGATGGGGCGACGCCTTTCCTTAGGTGAGAGGTGAAAGGTCGCCTCATACTCGCGAAGAACATTCGCATCCATTCTCTCATCGGGGTTTCAAGCCAGAAATGTGAACTAGTTAGGGCAGCTCTCCCTTTTATTAAGTTTCCAGGAGAGGATGGAGGCCGGGGAGGCACGCAGCCTGCCTGCGGTGCCACGGCTGGGCGTGCTGGTGCCCGGCCTGGGCTGGCCCCTGGCTCCCGCGGGGTTTCAGCTGAGTCACATTTACCATCCACAGTGACCACCAGCATGAATGTCCTTCACCCCCCGGAACAGTGCTAAGTCATCTGCGTTCCAGTGTTCTTTCTGTCGAAGCTACAGGTTGAAAAGGAAGGTTCCTTGAACTAGAGGCCGCTTCCAACACGTTCCTGACGCCTGCGTTACAGCTTCTTCCCAAGTATGACACGGTGGAAAACATCACAGATTCTGACTTATGACCAGTCACCGTTTGTTAATAAACGTGTGGGGCTCCTGAATGCCGTAACAAGCTCTTCAATGAAAAAAGTCGTGGTGGCAGCCATTACGACTTCCGGAGCACCTGGTTCTCCACCGGGGTGTGGGACTAGACCATTCGAACTGCGGCAAACGCTGGGGAGACAATGCGTCAGCACCTGTGCCATCACCACGGAGAATCTACACAAGGTGCCGTTGGCCTTGAACCCGGGGAAGCCGCTGCACTGTGTCTCCTCAGCTTTCGGCCTGGGAGGACTTCCCGCTTTAATTTCAGTGGCTGCCCTGCAGGTTGCGTCAGAGGGTGGAGGTGAGTCGGTAAACAAGCCCCATCTTCCATAAGCGCAGGGCACGCAATGGAATGAGTGGCTCGGCCTATGATTTATCGCAGAGATAAAGCGGGTCAACAGCGGGTACCACGCTGGTGTTAATAGGGAGGGCACAGCTTGCTTGGGTCATCTTGGGTGGTGAAGGATTGGCTTGTGATCAATAACCAACAGAAAAAAGTCAACTCTGCGAGAAAATGCAGAGCAACTCGGCTGGGTGGCTGAGGTAGACACTTTGAAGGCCCTTCTGCAGCCCCAGTCACCCCTCAGCTGGCCGGTAAGAGACGCAGGACGCATGTCCTGTTACAACCACGGCAGAGGCAGAAATCCCAAAGATCACACGACTGGTCTCTTCCTCTTACAGTTGAATCTCTACGTCAAAACCGGGGGCTTGAGCATTTGAGACTGTCTGAGCCTTAAAGCCTAGGCTGGCGCTAGGAGGAGGTGCCAGGTTTCGGATTCTTCACCTGCTCCTGACCCAACGGTCAAAGTCCTCACAACTGTGTGTGGCCAGAGCAAGGGGGAAACAGGGGCGCCTGTTACAGCACAGACGGGGACATGGGGGGAAGGGCCACAGCGGCCCGAAGCCATGGCCGCTCCCCTTGGCGGGGCCTCAGGGACACACGTTCGGAAGCAGGTTGCTTTGCTTCTGAGCCAGGTTTTCTGGAGAAACATTGGACCCCATTTACGGGCGCCTCTGAGATTCGGGGCGCAGTTCTGGAGGAGGCTGCCTGGCTACTGGGAACCTGCAACCCCCAGCAAGGTGGTTGTCTGGCATGTCGAGGCTGCACTTGGGCGGTTGCTCTTCCAGGTTGTCCATAAATTCTTCGTGCTTAGATGCTGGTTTCCTCCCAAGGCGCCTGGGAAAGGGGAAACGCTCACTCACTGGTCTTCATGGCACCGCGGGTGCCCCTCATTGCTGCCGGTTCTCCAGCTCTAACGAGCCACTCGTTAGGTGACACAGGTTGGCAATAGGGCCAATGCTCCGTATTTTGTGAAAGGCAGAACAGCAGCCCAGAGAGAAGGGGGCACGAGGTCCCCAAATGAATCTGGCGCCCTGCTATTCCTCCTCCCCAACTTTATTTACCCACTTTGGCTCCCGAAGACCCTGTCAGGTGCAACCGGCAAATAACACGTCTTCCCCAGACAGCTCGGGGACAGTGGAGGAAATTCATTCTTCACAACCTGGATCCGTGTTAACGGAAACTGTCACTACAAACTGAAGTTGCGGAAGACCGGTGGAGACCGCCTCCAGAGGGTCCCAGCTTCTAGAATCCCGGTAAGGTGACGCCCGCCCCTCCCCCAGCCTGATCTCCAGGACGGATATTACAAGGGGCGTGTGTGTACAGACCCCGGCCTTTGGAACAACGGTGAATTACAGCCCCGCAACCCATCCTGCTGATTACTTCCATCAACAATAGACAGCTTAGGGAGCGGGAGGGATGCTGGCATTAAATTTTGTTTTATGTGGTCATTTTTACCTGGTCGGGAGCTGAGTTGTAGTGGGAAATGCTTCGCTCCTTTGATTTACAGTGTTCAGAACAAGGATTAATGACAGGCCACTTTAATTGATCTCCCCCAAAACCTTTTCCAGAGGAAAAAGGGCTGCAAAAAGACCCCAGGGTGTGGTCCAGCTTACTTACAAGGACGGTGACGGGGCGTTTCCCTGGCGTGATTTCCATCCGGGTCGGGAGATGGCTTGGGGAGATGGAGTGGGAAAGCCAGTGGCTGGGACATCGTGTAAGCACCGTGCTTGCCTGCTGCCCAGGAAAGCAGTTGGTTTCTTCATCAGGAGCTGAGCTTCCTGCCAAAGGCGACGGCAGGGACCAGGAGAGCCAGCAGGCTCAGTCCAGCCACCCAGCTCCAAGACTACCGCCCTGGGCAACCATATGTGCGTGCCGGCCGCAGGCCTGACACGCCACGGTGCCCCCGCCACGCTTCACTCAAACTGTGCCCGCTGACTCCTTCAGGGACCCCTGAGCCGTGGGCGGCATTCCCGGGAGCTTCTGTGGCAGAAGCGAGCTTGGTGAGCATCTGTTCTCACTTCTCTATTTCAAGTGGGGAGACGGGGAGCCACCTCGCTGCAAACTGAACTTGCAGAAGAAAGGCCCAGCTGCCTAGGGCGGCTGCATGCAGGGCTAACAGCCCGCTGTCCAACCTGACCCGCAGCTCATCCTACGAAAGCGTGTTAGGCTCGTGAGCCTCTAGGATAGCCAGCCTACAGGCACCTGTTTTCCTCCCTCCGATCCCGCCTTCCATTCTCTCATTCATTCATTCGCTGATGCTGTGCACAGGGGACCACCTGTGCGCTCCGGCCCTCAGAGCCGCCGTGCACGGGGAGGAATTCATCACAAAGCCTCTCAAGGAGGCCCTTCCTGCCTCATTCGCAGCGTTCACCCTGACAGGTCACAACTCAGGTTGTGAAGTGAGGAGACAGATGCCAATGCCAGCTTTGAACAGGGGATCACGCCGGCAGTCCGTGCAGACAAGAGCACCGGAGAGGACCCGGCCCTCAGGCAGGAGTCAGCCCCGACAGGTTTTCAGGAACGGGGACGGCACCAGCGGGACCGGCTGTGGGGGGCCAGGGGAGGGTGGAGCCGGGTCCAGGTGACGAGCTGGGGTTGTTAGTAAGCATGCCGCAAGGTCGTGGCAGTGAACTGTCGTGACGTGATTGGCATTTGCATCCTGGGAATATTGGGTGGGGGTGTTGGCAAGAGAGAAAGCAGAGTGACCAGCAGGGGTTAGCTGCCATGTTCAAGTCCAGAGATAGTGCAGCAATGGAGGTGGAGACATAGGGTGGATTGGAGATGCGTTAAGAGACAGTAAAGGCCAGGACTGCTCACGGATGACCTCAGGGGACAGGACAGGAGCCAAGGACACCTGGCTTCCTGCCCTGGACCCCTGATTAGCTATCAGTAATAGCTTTGCTTTGAAGTTCTGAAAATGAAGATACCAACTATTACTTCAGGGAATAAAATTAGCCAATGAACCTCTATTGGTGTCTAACTTAAAGTTACGGAATAAGCAAGACAGAGGTCAGTAAGGCTCTGGGTCACTCACTCGTTTCTAAGTTTTGTATTTACGTGCAACATGAACGTGTGGCTTTCCGTTCTCAGAATACCATATTCTGGCATTCTACCATTCAACTGAAAGGTGGATAATAATTCCTTTTCCTACCTACTTGGTGCCTTCACATCTAGGGTTCTGTCACATTGGAACGTCAATAATTTGACGTGTCCAAGAAAGCAGGATGTTAACTCAGAAACGTACGTCACCCCGACAGCTGTAAGTTGGATTTCACAGGAAAGCAGACGCCTTTTAAAGGGAAGCAACTCTCATGTTATCACATCCCTGCAAAGCCCGCACCTTCTCACTTTGAACATCTCATTATCCTCACGGTCCTTCAGTGAGGGAGAGAGAGGCAGAGTTTGTTTCCACAACATTCTTAGTGAGGCAGACGCCATAGCAACGCATGATAATTTTATCAAGTACACTTTAGGCTAACGTGTATATGGGAATGTTTAATTTGGGGCATTTGCTACCTTGTGAAGATGAACCACGTGTCTAGATGATCCCAAGCAATGGTACGGCCCCAGTGCATCTGGCTTATAACATAGAGAAGGACAGATACACTCTGAGAGGCACCGGAAGAGATATTCATTCTCCCACTTAGCAATCACAGTCTAGGACAGGCTACATGGCTCACTAGGTAAGTAACACACAGACTAGTACTAGGTGAATGAACATATTCTTGAGCAATATTTGTGACTAACATCCAATGTTTAACATCCAATGAAGAAATATGAAATATAAAATAATCTTAACATAAGCACCATGATTTATTTTGCAAAATGTGCATTACTATCCTATTTCAATTTTAATTTATAATGGTTTTATCAAACAGACCCACTGTTAAAGAAATGTTTTATATTGCTAAGAAAAGTTACAACTTGGAAAGTAAAAAGAGGTCATTCAAAATAGAAAGTGCCTTCAACCCACTGAAATACAATGATCAAAAGTCTAAATGTAATTGAAATAGGAAGACCACCAGGTAGATGTGACAGAACTTTCACCGGCATGAAACTCAACTGGATAAAGTTGTGTAGACAATGTAGGGGACAGGTCAACTTTTAATAGTGCTCTTCCAGATTTTAATAGAAGATGCTAGGGGAAGAATTTGAAAACTCAGATCACAGGCTATACGTACTTAATACCTAAAAAAAGGTTTTATATTTCATTTTCAGTTTTAGCAATAGAACTGCTACCAGGGGTACTTTGGCAAAATACCTGCTTCTTTCTTTCAAACCCCAAATAGCCTGTGTTCTTACCGGGGACGGGGCACTCATTTCCATAATAAACCGCACTGTGTGTCACCTTTGACGTCGCCCGTTGAAAACCCCCAGTGCAATAAGAAGCGTAACTGGGGGCAAACACATGAAGAGCACAGGTACAAGTGTAATAATTATAGAGTCCAGGTTTAAGTGGCCCAGACGCTAGCTCTTGATATATTTATTTGTATTCCTAACCACTGTAATTTCCATGTTATTTTGATGTGATTATACAAACCCTGGACCTTTACGAGCTGGAAAAATACATGCCAATAAACCACCGCCAGTCATTTTCTTTATCAGTCTTCTTCACAAAACCGTACAAGAGACTATCAAGCAACAAAATATTTTAACATAAGGCCTTCTCTTGATTAAAGTATCTATCAGGCCCCTCTGGCCTGAAGACCTGCCTGCCTCATTTTCTTGTCTCTTTCCCGTTGGGTCTCTGTGACACCCTCGGGGAGCTGCTTCTACAGGGCACGGCACCGGGACATGACGGTGCTTGGACAGCCCTTCCTGGCTGCCCGTGGGGACCAAGAGCAATGGATGGATATGAAGACTGAGCTTCGAAACCCACTCTCTCTTCATTAGTGCCTAATGACGCCTGTGGTGGCCGTGACTTCCCACGCGTGATGCTATGGCTCAGCTCCGCCCTCTCATGTAGTCAAGTCCAAGGTAAGGGAAGCGCCGTCCAACTAACCTGCCTTGAACCCGTGCGATGTCCAGAAAGATTGATCGACCAATGTGAACCCTTCCCCACACCCCTGAAGGTCCAAATCGCTCAGCAACATTCCCCTCGGGACCAAAGATCTTCCCTTTCCTACCAAAGCGGTTCCTACACAGTCACGTCTTCCAGCGAAGTAGCTGATGATGAACAAGACGATGAACAAAAGGCGGGTGGCTAGGACTTCACTAAGTTAGTATTTCTGTGATTATTACTTTCCATAAAAACATCTGAAAGTAATCCGAGTTTACCGTGTGCCGAAAATTTTGCCGCACCTGGTGTCCTTTCACCTTCGGCGAAGCTCATCTGTTCGGGAGGGAAGAAGAGAGCAAGCCTTCCGGAGCGTCAGTTCTCTCTCTGGTCGAGGGCAGAGCTGGGAGGCGGGACAGGCCCTGCTCTGCCGTCCAGGGGTCAACACTGCAGCACCGCGCTGGCTCGTACATGTCTTCATGTGTGTTTATCTATTTTCTAACCATTCAGTAAGTCCCTACGGCGTGTCCTGGATCCTCCTGGCCTGCTATCTCTCTGTTTTTACAGCTTGGTGTGCGAGACCCTGTCCCCCAGGGGCCTGCTACTGGCGTGAAGCCCTGCGGCAGGGCCACATACAGCCTCAGCTCCCGGTGGAACGAGGCAGCGCAACCACGATGAGTCGGGCAGGAGAAGAAAAGTGCGGAAAACGCGCAGGCCAGATGGAGTTCTGCTGTACTGAACACACACGCCTGAGAATGGCAGATTTCAAGGCCAGAGGAACGATTTCAAGTGCATAAAAATAGGCATGTGTTTCTACAAAATTATTTAAAATATAGCTATGTACATGTTTCTCTCTACACAGATACACACGCACACACATGGATGCATCTATGTTTAACTGTTAATTCCGGGCATTTCTGCTGCTACACTCACATTACGGTGAGCTGAAATCTTCACATAATATATCTGTGAACCTTGGGAGCTTCCTGGACACCCTGTAATTGCCAGCATCGTGCAGTGAGATGAACAATTCCACGCTTCGATATTTGCACACCCAAGACATGAACATCTTTTAATAACTGATATAATCACTGCCTGGAAAATCTTCTGTTACATAGACATAGTCATTAAAACTACATTCGCTAAGCAAATGTGCTCTTTCGTACCTTCAATCCCCCACCTGCCCACCAAGTAAGCACCTCAGTGGCTTTCATAAGCAGTTAATGACAGAAAGCCTGCCTTTCTTTCTGTAACTGTGTTTTCTGCCCGTCTGAAATTTATCCAACACTTGCATAGACATCTTCATCTTACTGCAGCAAACTGGTGTTATTACAACTAACGCAGCTCTGGGAGGGACCCAGGGGTCCCCTCAGAAACACTGATTACACACTTGAGAATGTTAGCCAGGAGGCGGGGCGGATCTCTGCCTCTGGTGGACTCATGGCCTGGGGGGGTGGGCAGCTGGGCATGGAGGTGGATAGAAGTCACCAACGTGCCTCGGGGGCTGGGGAGAAGGGCCCATGGCAAGGTGGGACCCGCAGGATGCACAGGGTAGAGCGGGGTGGGGTCAGAAAATGGTTCGTGGAAGAGGGGCTTTGGCCCTGAGTCTGGACAGGGGTACATCACACCCACGAAAGAGGAAAGGGACGCCAAGGGAAACAAGACTGGAAACAAACATGCAGGACTCATGGGTTCGGGACCTGGGAGCACGTCTGGCCGCAGCATTGAACGTGTGTGGGTGTAGACGGAGGGGTAGGTGGGAGTCAGCACCCAGAGCACCCGGGTGCCCCGCGAAGGAACGTGGGCTTTGACTTGTAAGAAGGCGTCACTGCAGCGTTTAAGTAAGGAATGCACCACCGCACTCAGCCTGGAGGGGTCTTCCCGGCTCAGCTCTGGGTCTGACTGGCAGGGCATTAGTAAAGGCAGGAACCCAGAACCATGGGTGGGAACGGGGGTGGTGAAGGAGCGGGGGCTCTTGGACACAAGGCTTGGCCACTGGGCCAAAGGGAGAGCTCCCAACCAAAATGGGGCCAGGAGAAGATCCGATGTGGGGTGCGGGGGTGCAGTGTGGCGGGGGCAGAGTCAGGGTGGTGGAGAGCCATAGACGAGGTGCTGGGTGCGTTGAGTTCAGGGCATCCCTGCAGCCATAGGGCTAAAGCAGCCAGGACGCAGGAGGACAGGAGGACCACGGTTCATGGGTGTAGACGTGACAGAAGACGCCCGAGGCTGTGTGTAGGGATAAGTTAGACCTCACCTGCTGTCATGCTGGGGCAACCGTGGGGCGGGGCTGGAGACGTGGTAATTGCATGTCAGACGATCAGGATTTGAGGGGGTCTCATTCCCCCCAGACAACTTAACATGCTCCTGGCAGCCCTGAAACTGGGAATGGGACCACCGGGGGGACACATAGCAAGGCCACAAGCAGCTGTCCCACTCACCACGGACGGAAACAGTGGCTTCTTTCTTGTCTCACGGGGGCGCATCTAAATGTACTCAATGTTGTGAACGAACACACGAGTGACAATAAAAATGCAAACAGCATGGGAGGTGTGGGACCCTAAATTTGGGTTTCAACTACTGGCAAAGAGAGATTGCCCCCTGAATTTGGGCTGCTAAGCTACCTGGGAGCGAAGGTAACACAAAGAAAATACCCGGGAAACAGAAAAAGGGACTGTGTTCATGGCATCGTTTGTGCCCCTGGACCCAGCCATGCATGAGGCAATCTCAGTCCTGTGCATTTGAGTTATTCAGCAAAGGAGATTTTTCTTAAGGCAATTCGTCAACAATCTGCCACTAGCGACCAAACCAGACCTGGAAACTTCAGAAGCGTACTAGCGGTGTGCTCTAAACCTAACCGCTGGGATCAGGTAAAAGGACAAGATAAATTCAATCATCAAGACTGACGCGTGGGGCAGGGACCCACCCTGGGTGGCCAGGGGCTGATACCGGCCAGCGCCAGGCTCACCGGCCCGATTCGTAGACATTCCTCCAACTTCCTCTCCACACTGGCTCTCCCTTCCCACTGTATCACTTTCTTCTTAGCTTCGTGGTCTGAAGCATCAATCCAATTTTCAGCCCAACTCCTCGGACCGGCCATCCTGCCTGGTTTCCTCCGCGCCTGAACGTCCCCAGCGGAAACCTCCAGAAGCAAACTCTAGCCCCTGCCCTCCTGGCCCGGGTCAGGGCCGCTGGGCCCGGTGGGACAGCCAGTGGACACATGGGTCACCAACCAGCCACTTGCAAGCTAATGCGTGAGACGCCAGGGAGACTGGAGCTCGGCAGACAACAAAAGCAAGTTCGGACACAGGAGACGCGGGTGGGTGCAGGCGACAGCCCCGCCCAGAGCTGCAGTGCGCCTGTGTTTTCTTGCACGCAGGTTCCTGGTGCGCAGGTGGGGCTGAGGTCCTGCTGGGACCCTATATGTCCTGGACCGGGCCACAGGCCACCACCCGTCCCCTCCCCGCCATGGTCCAGCGTGGCCCCCCTGCATTGATGTGGTCGCCGCCCCACCGGCCTCTGGGTGCCTGCACTGGCTCCTCATGCAGGGCCACCCCTGCCCCTGCTGACCTCATCCTGTCACTGTGCCCCCCGAGACTCCCAGCAGGGACATGCCCCTTGCCCCTCACAGAACACGTCCTCCCCTGCCCTCAGTCACCCGCCAGGGTCCTCCAGGGCTGCCCTTCCCAGGGGGTGCCCACCGGTGACACCTTCTCAGGACACTGGTCCCTTATCACTCTTTCATGCTAGGACCCCACCCTGCATGGCAAGCCTTGCACTCCTACCCTCCCCTGACTGATCTTTTGGCAGCTCTTGCTTTCCAACACACGCTGGGACATACTTCCACATGCCTACACTTCGGAAACAGGGCACTGGCCACTCTGTTACGACTGAGTCGCATGGGGCCAATATCCAACCTGCTGTTAGGTGTGTAAGAAATTTTGTCAAGTGCATCAGTTCATGTTCCAAGCAAAACAGCACTCTGTCCGTGGATGAATGGGACAGATGCCACAGCAGGTCCCCCAGAGGACCTAAAGGACGGAGCCAACGCCATCCCTTGGAGCTGCGCATACAAAACCCGGCAGCAGGTGTGCTTGGGAAATGGTAGGCTTCGTTCCAGGAATTCCAGATGAGCCACCGTGGACACGCATCCATCCTGCGAACGAGGCATGTTGCGAAAAAACCCTTAACGGGGCTCTTCTAAAAAGTGAGTTTTAAAATGAACGCTTAAATATTAATAGGGGATATGAATATTTGAAATTCATCCTTTTCTAAAAAACAGAATTCATCTTAAGGCTGGCACTGTTTTTGAAAACTTCTGCTAGCTACGTTCGCAAAGTGCGGTACCAACGCACCCACCAGGCTGGAGGTTACACTTGTCTAATCAGTGACTTTACGTTTATTTCTTTTCTTTGCTTAACATGGCGGCGGGTGTTTAGATTCTTCATTCCGTCAAAATTCCGGAGTATCCTCAGGATTTCAGTGGCTCTCTCTTCCCAGTAAGCATATATTATACCATTACGAAAATGTGTAATAACGCTGAAATTAAAGCATCACTGAGGGAAATTCCAAATAATTTCGCCTCGCCTTCCCTCATCCCTGAAGCATGCCCTGCGTCTGCAGCAAGTGACACAGGGTCCATCCCCAGCTTTTCATTTCTGCATCTCTGTTTCCTGGGGCCACGGCTTTATATCCAAGTCAGTCCCAAAAGTATCAGCATGCAGACCACTTTCATTATATTGACATTGGCTCAGATGCTTTTGGGACAGACCTTGTATGTCCTTTATGATGAAAATAAATCTACATTTTCCTAACTAAAGAGATAAAAGTTCTGGGCGTCTTGATTTTGAAAGAAACACCTTCCTCCCTCCCTCTCTCTCTCTCTCTCTCTCTCTTTCTCTATCTTTCTTTCTCTCTCTCTTTTTAAAGGAACACTTAATTTATATGGATGTTGGACAAAAACAGTAAGTGAGCAATGAAGTCAAAGACAAGCCAGGGAAAAATAAATGTAACGCGCCTCACCTTCAGAAACATGCATGATGCTAACAGGGCCACCAACTGCATGTTGGAGCCACGGTTCTGTGCAACCAATGGCCGGGTGTCCTAACTGACAGTTGTCACTGTGCAGTGGAGAACAGGTTACTAAACCTTCAAGAAACTTGTTGTTCCTGGTGTTGAAATGCATCATATGTCAGCTGCAGGGCTACAAAGGCTTCAGTGTGAGACCTAAGAGCATGACTTCTATGGTTCTGACCTCTGGCCGGGCTGCCCCTGGTCGGAAGATGAAGTCAGGGACATGTGGCCCTTCCTCTGCAGTGGGGTCACCCCTAATTCAGATGCCACATGCCCTCACGCCTGTCACAGCTTGCTCTTCAATAATGCAAACCATAACTGGAATAAATGACTAATAACGAATTAAAGGGTTCCCCCTGTCTGGGAGGGTCACTTCAGAATCACAACCAGCAGAACGTTCGCAAGCTGAGGACATCCGTTCGGAGCTAAGGAGGGATTAACGAGTCTCTCAGGACCTCTATAATATTCCTGAGGTCAAATCGGAGAGGTTGCCCCATCATTCTCCCTCAAATTTTGTGGCTTAGGACAGGTGGGACTTGATAATGAACCGCACAACTCTTCTGGTGACATTTACAAGCCTCTCGAGAATGCCTTGCCTCTGCCCTGCCACCGTGGATCATATGTACAACCAAATGGCTTCAGTTCACGCCAGGTGTCTCACGTGCACCTCTGGGCCTGGGGCCCCCACTCACGGCAGAGTTGGGGTTATCCTGTACTTGGTAACAGGTACTGCCCGTGTCTACCTCTGACCCTTGGGGTCCGGGATCTCTTGCCACCCCCACTACTGCTGTGCCCCACCCCTGGCTTATTTCTGCCACTGACATCAGGCTCTCCCTCCACCCTTGGGACCTGC
Organism: Noctilio leporinus; assembly: GCA_004026585.1. Classification (NCBI taxonomy): domain Eukaryota; kingdom Metazoa; phylum Chordata; class Mammalia; order Chiroptera; family Noctilionidae; genus Noctilio; species Noctilio leporinus. Next base: position 348,282 of record PVIW01000509.1, read on the forward strand.
AGCGCTCAGTGTGGGTTCTGCCCGGCCTTCCAGTCCCCGTCTGGGCCCAGGTGAGCAAGCTGCCACCGACAGAACACTGATGAATGACAAGTTTTACTCATGCAAGCAGGATGTGATGCCCTGTGCTGACAAGGCAAGAAAGAAAACGAACGAGAGGACACCATAGGGCTTAATTCATGTTCTACTAAAACTAATTAAGATTTCTTTCTAGGAGCAAAAAGACAACAGATTTCAATAGCATAATCGTAATAAAGCACTGACTGTACAAGACACTATGCTAAGTGCTGCGCTTGGATCCAGTGATTACGTCCCCCAACTTCAGGAGGACACTGAGGCCCCAAGGAAATGCAGCCCCAGGTACGCTGCCAGTGAGCAGCAGCACGAGACAGATGTGACCTCACGTGTGCCGGTGGTTCTCAGGCGTGCTGGCTTTTGGTTTTACCTTCTACTGGAAAACATGTTAAGTCGCTGTGTTTCTAAAAGCACCACGTGAGATCTGCCCAAAACCCATGTTCAAAATGGGATAACCTTCCATGGGCGATATAAAGAAACCACCTCTAACCTGAACACCTTGGATAACTATTATGAGTTGTGTCTCCACAGGACTTCGGAATGTGGCCTTATTTAGAACCAGCCTGTGCAGATGTGGTCAAGTTAGGTCAAGGTCATGAGGGTGGGTCCTTCTCCAATGTGAGCTGGTGTCCTTATAAAAGGATACAGAGACGGACGTACAAGAGACGGACGCATGCATGCAGGAGGAGGCCTGTGTGAGGAGACACGGAGAACGCCACGGAAGGACTTGGAGCGATGCAGCCACAGCCAAGGAATGCCAGGAGCTACCAGACACTGGAAGAGGCCAGGAAGGGTCCCCTCTACGGGCTTCAGAGGGACGGTGGCCCCACTCTGATCTTGACTTTTGGCCCCGGGACTGTAGGACCGTAGCCTGTGCTGTGTAAGTCACCCAGCTCGTGGCACTTTATCACAGCAGCTCTCGCAAACTAATACGACCACAGTGAACTGACTGGTGAACATGTCAAACCACCTTGCAAAGTAGACACTGTGGGCTATTGACGTGAAGCTAATTAAGTTTGTGAAAAAGTCACAAACTGCTGTCAAGAACATGCTGACGAGAGAGAATGGCCCCCACCTGCTGGGAACCGTGATGCAATCTTAGCGCTGGTGTCCAGGCCTCTGTCCCCAGTGGAAACCACAGGCCCGGGCTTCCGCCGACCCTCAGTTTGCAGCCGGGGACTGTTGCTGGCAGTGTCATGGGTGCCACCTCCCCCTCTGTCTCATGCTTTAACATGAGACACGGGCCGCTGGGCAGCGGACTGGGCTGGGGCCGCAGTGTGTGTTGGTCCTGTGCTTACAGCACAGGGAAAGGAGCAGGACAGACGCCAGCGACGTCACCCAAGGCACAGAGCCCACCAGTCCACTCACGGGCGTGTCCACACGCACCAGCCTGATGGATGGAAGGTCCAGAGTGGAAATGGCAATGGCTGAGACCCCGAAGGGACCGCAGTGGGTGGGGTTCAGGCTGGAGCTCACAAGTACACGCCCAGGACTACAAGCCCACCTGAGCCCCAACAAGGAGGATGCACTTCAGTGAATCTTGACACGTTGCAAGGGGCCCAGGATCATGAACAAACAACACCACGCTGAGGGGGTCCCAGCAAATGTAAGCGGAACACGGGCACAGAGTTCTAGGCCACCAAGGGAACGTGGCCGACTTCCCCTCTTTCCTGTTGATGAATTTCCCCACTCGGCCAACTCCCCAGCTTGTTCTTCCTTGTTTCTGTCCTTTCTGCCTCAATCTGGTGCGTCTGTGGCTTTCTTTCAGGGTAGACAACTAATTGCAGGCAACGTCGAAACGTAAGTTGATTTGTAAATGCAGGTAGTTGAATGTGAAACAGGCCTATCAGTTACGTTCCCACGTGTTCGCAGCAGTAGCGGACGCTATTGGTCCTCAACTGATTGACCGCGATGGGTTCATTGTTTGCTAGTGTCCTCAACCGGTAAAGCCAGTTAACCCTTACGGGAAGGCAAGCCCAGCTCCGACATGACTTGTCAACAGATACGTCCCCAACGCACTCTAAGGACCCATCTGCAGGACTAAGGGTGGAAGGGTACACTTGCTGAAACACCGCATTGATGGGATTGCTTTCAGTCCTCTCGTTCTCACCTTTAAATGTTCCTGACACTTACTTAAAAATAATTTTTGATACAGGATTTTTATTCACTCATCCAATTTCATTTATTTCAGCACAATGCCTAATTCATGGTAGGCTTCAAAACTTGTGCAGTTAGTGAATAATGAATGAATACTAATAAGATGGTGAAAAAAAAAATCACTCCAAGTTAATTAGTGGGAGACAGAAACAGATACCAGAAACCCTGCTATAATGATCTCCTGTTTGAGGCCAATAGTTTGTCCGGTTATAGAAATAATGTTTAAATATTTGGAGCGATTAATTCTAATTTGAGAAAGTAAGGGTTATGCAAAATATCAGAAAGTTTTGTAGGGTTTTTTTTTTCCCCCAGCCTAGAAGTCTAAGAAAGGGAAGATGGAGATAAGTTCATTCATATTTCCTATGTTTTTCATATTGGATATGAAGGTCGGGGATTTCAAAACACCCGCTTCATTAGTATGATAGCTAAATAACAAAGCCATCATTCTCTTTCTTATGCAACTGAAAAATTAACTGAAAATGCATTAAAATAGACTACTGCTTTGAAATGTTTAGTACCAACCTATGCAAAGTGAAACCCTAAGTCAATCTCTAACTTGCTGGCTTATACTATAATATACAATAACAATGCAGCCCTGGCTGGTGGCACAGTGGATAAGGCGCTGGCCTGTGAACCAAAGGTCGCTGGTTCGATTCTCCAGTCAGGGCACATAACCAGGTTGCAAGCCAGGTCTCCAGCCAGGTCCCTTGCTGAAGGCAGGTGAAAGGCAGCCACACATTGACGTTTCTCTCCCTCGCTGCCTCTCTCCTTACCCATCTCTCTGAAAATAATAATAAAAAAAATCTTTTTAAAAAATAAAAAATAATGCGTACTTGTAAAGGTGACTGTTACTTTTTAATATTGGAGATACTTGTCTGCAGGGAAAGCAATTATTGTTTTATGTTGCTTTATTTACTTTTCAATTAGTAAATGAAAGCTATGTGAAGAATATTGAGGTTACAGCTATTTAGTTCTCCTATATTAAAAATGTTATATAAAAATTGGTGTTCTATAATATTTTACCTTTATTGACTTTTATCATTAAAGGAATTTTTTAAGAGTAGTATCAAAAAAAAAAAATTCTGTGCTTTTTGCCTGTGTATAGTGGCATAATAAAGACACACACACACACACACACACACACACACAGCATACATATACGCCATAAAGTCTACAAAATTGGTAAAAATGTGAATTTATATTTGAGACTAGACCATGTCATTATTCCTTCCTGTTTAATCATGGATGATTGACTAGTGTAACAATGAAAGAGCCAGAGTCAGAAAGAGAGAAAGAGAGAGGCAGACAGTCCTGTCAGTCAAGTGCTATTGCTGTTCTAGATGGTTCCAGAGAAAAATCACCTCTATTTGATAAGTCTGCTTGACAGTCAGAGAATAACCTCAAGGTCATTTCAACCTTAACATTGTTGGGAGCAATTTATCTTAAATTTTCTACTTTTACTTGATAAAAGTTCCTGTTGATGTTGCCTTTCAGGAAAAAGCAATCATTTTATTGGTGGTTATTTGTATTATCTTTTAAATTATTTTTCTTTCACTGACTCATCTACATACTATACATTTAAAAGAAGCTCTTTCTACATCATTTAAAGAGTTTAAGTCTGAAAATGGCGAGTAGGTATCATTCAGTAAAAGTTTAATAAAAATTCAAAAATATTGAAGTTATTCTGACTGTTAAAGCTATACATTTCCCATTATTTTTGTGGGAACCCCTCCTTGACTACTGTTAGTACAGAGCTTACAAGGCTGTGAGCAGAACTGATTAAGTATAGCTTATAAGGAAAGTATAATTTGAACACAGTACGATACTCCTGGTTCTGTACATTGGAGCAGTAAACTGACTCATTCCCCTGGTTTCATCACTTCAAAATATATTTTTAAATGGCTAAACGTAGCAGGTAAATAAAATGTGATGAATTTCTGGGTGCCAAAGGGGACCCATGGACCACAACCATAGGAGTCTTCTACGTCTGAGATACAGATATTTCTTATCATTGCTAGAGACAAATAAGTTAGCAAGAGCAATTTGCACATTTATCAGTGAATGGAATACCACACAGAAACTTTGCAGCTAGAAGCAGCTGTAGAGGAGAAAATGAATCACTTGGAGCAATGGGAGCTCCCCCGGCTGATTCAGAAATGAACCCAGGGCGGAGCTGGGAGCGCTCCTCTATCTGGTCGCGGGCGAAGGACAGCGCGCGTTACTTACCGTGCCGCGTTCATGTAACTGGGCCCTTGCTAAACGGGGCTATCTCCTCAGAAGACGCGATACAATTTAGTGTGGTTGTTAGTTCAATCCTGGGCCTCTCCTGGGCCAAGACTATCAATCATGCTGAGCAGCGGAATTATTCATACCGTTCAGTATTCTGAACCGCTGCTCACAAGAGACTGAAAAGATAAGATCAAGCTCATTTAATTTAGACTGCAGGCTGGACGTGAACTTCACCCCCTGTAGAACAGGACTATTTATCTATTGAACCACCCAAATTCCTTACACTTTGCTGAAGTAGTTTCTGACGGGAGATTCTTTTAAGGTATTTTGCATTAAAGAGGAAAGGATTACATTATGAAAATAGAGCAAAACTATAGAGCAGAGCAAAGGATTTTCAAGTTTGAATACTTAGGCTGATGGAGGTGAAACATTGGATACATCACCCCTTGGTTTCTGGGGGGATTGGCTGGTTCCAAGACCCCTCCACCCAGACACCAAAATCCTTGGGTGCTCAAGTCTCATGTAAAACGAGAGTATTTGCATGTAATCTGTGGACATCCTCCTGTACACTCCCAATCATTTTTAGATGACTTATATTTAATGCAGTGGAAATGCTCTGTAAATAGCTGTTATACTGCATTATTGAGGAAATAATGACCAACAAGGAAAAGCCTGTACACGTTTAGTACAGATGTGGCCATCACAGACCTAATAAAATATGTTTTTTGGAATATGTTCGAGCCACGGTCGGTTAAGTCCCTGGATGCAGGACCCATGCTTACAGCTGGGCACTGTTTGGCCCATTTCAAGAGCTGTAACAAAAGGGTTCTGTGTATTTTTTGTTATGTTTTCCCCTGGGCACTATCTCATTGTAAGAAACCAGGTTAGTAACTCATCCATTTCTTACAACGTACAGAATGGAGAGCTGACTGATTAGAGGGGCTCACTTTCATGGCTCCCAGAAGCAGGAAAATGGATCATCACCACTAGGTTTAGGTTCAGCTCTGGGCGGGGTGGGGAGTGGAGCTACTGTCACTCCTGCTTAATGACAGGTCTCATTCCTACACCTGTGACGCAAAGGGCCTTTTCTGCTAAGGTTTGTCCTCAGAACCCTGGAAAGCAGAATGGACACCTCGGAGTCTCACAGCAAACAGCATGAGATTAAGTCCAGGAAAACAACTTGGCTGCTACAGAAAGCTCCCTAAAAAAGAGGGCAGAATGCTGAACAGATGCATTCTTTAAAAACTGCCAGCTGAAAGATTACTGAACTGCTATCCCCGGAATATCTGCAACTCAGTCACTGATGATGTGGGGTAAAATTTTGGAAATGTGAATACAAGGAAATGCCATCTAACTTACAGGGAAACGCAGGCCACCAGCCATTACTATTACATGTAGGATCCCATTTCTCTGTAAGAGGACAAGATCCTCCTTTCATCTGTTCAGGGGTAAATGAAACATGCCATCTCTTTCGGTATGAATTTTTTTCTTATATCAACTTAAAAGCTGTGCATTTTAGCCTTCCAATATTTACTTATCTTTTTTAAGAGTTAGAACAAGTTTACTTATTCTTACCCAGTGACTTATCTTCCTCCATCTAGGTTTTTCTTTTACTTATTAGACCTTCCTACACTGGGAGAATTTTTCTGAGTCCTCATATTGAATTCCTTCCCAGATCTGTTTTATGAACTTAAAAAAATCAGTTTGAATTAAGTCCAGGAATAATGAGATATTTATAGTATTTTTTCCTTTCCTTCATTCACAAGAGCAAAAAGATTGGAAAAGATGGATGTGTTTTAAATAATGAAAAAATGTTTGAATAATGAACATATTTCGAAACCTAGCATATTTTTAATTTGACTGAAAGGAGGCATGTGGCTTTCTGTCTAAAATATGATCTGTTCACTGGTGTTTAATAATTGTATTCCCACAACTGTATCCATATTAGAAAAAGACAATTCACAGAAATAAAAATGTTCAAGGAAAAAACAGGAGTCAAAATGATGTTTTCACAAAAATGAATAATGCAATTTCTTAATTTTCAAAGAGGTAACTGAACACCAGTATTTTTAAAAAAGAGTAAGATACTTGATATTGCAAATGCATCATTACTTAGTGGAAGCACCAATTTGTGGAGAATTCCAATTTATCTGAAGCTTTGGCCAAAGTGTTTAAGAATTCTCCCTAGCTCCACTCACTGTCATCTCTAAGCACACTCATAATAAAAATAAAAATTTTGCAGGGATGATGTGAATGGTTAAAAAAAAAAGTTTTGTCACGGATCTACAATGCTCCAATTTAAAAATATATTTAAACTAAGATATTGAGCAGCAAGATGGTAAAACCCTGTCAAGACTGCTAATGGAAATTCAGGTTTCTATAAGCACAACATAAACATTTCCAAGGACTTTGAGAGTCACCTCAAATACAGGCAGTGAATGGCAGAATAAAATGGGTAGGTATATACACACAGGTACACATACAAGGACAGATATGCACACAAGAATCTATTTTTATTCATTTCCCTGGATTTCTTGTCAGGCTAGAATAGGGTTGGTGGCTTCAGCTAACTGAGGCTTTGGAAATGGTTACTCAATGTATTTTGGGGGCGGGAGGTGCAACGCAGAGAGAGATGATTGACGTGAAAGAACCAACTTCTGGATACCTTGCATGAAGCTAAGCACACCACCACGGACAAACACAGCGTTTCGCAAAAATGCAAGAACGAGCTGTTGAAGGCCCAGCCAGTCACCAAGGCCTCTGGGCCCTGCAAAGCCAAAACTGCAGAAAGAAGGAAAATGACTAAATTTGCCAGTGACTTTCCTCTTTGGGGTACTTGTACATTCCAATTCACTTCACAGGTCAGAGACTGAACAGAAAACAGTGGCCTAGAATGTCTATCTGTCCCACTGCACTGGGGAAACACACTGGAATTCAGGCTGTGTTGGCAACCAGGGCTTTGGCTAGCAGACCCTGGAGGAAAAGGGCCCATGGGGAAGGGCCCCCAACACCTGACACCATTTCCAATGTGGACATTCGCACCGTCCTCTGCTCCAGGAGCTGTGGGGAGAGGCCTAGGAACCACACAGGCCACAACGGCCAGAGGCTGACACTCCATGGTAGCAACGCCGCAGAGGCAAGGAGCCTGGTGGAGGAGGGGTGCCCAGTAGGTGCCCCCATCTTCCTTCGTAAGAGCCAGGTCCCAGGTGTCACAGGCATTGGACAAGGCTCGAGGTTTCTGAGGGAGGTTCTTCCTGGAGTAGGTCCGGCCACTCACAAGTACACACTATCCTGGCAAAAACATACCTGTCCAGAACCTCAACATTTCTCACACGCAATTTCTGGCATTCAACCAGACACCACCAGTCATGCCAAAATCCAAGGCCACATGACTGAAAGCCAAGAACAAAGGCAGACAGCTGAAAGTGATTGATAGGTAAATTAGATGTTATTATAAGACACGGACTTTAAATAACATGTTCAAAAAGAGAGGGAAATAGGATGAGTTTTATCAAAGACCTGGGATATATAAAAATTACCAAATGGAAATTCTAGACCTGAAAAACACCATTGTATGTTGAAATGAGGAATGTCATAGGCAGGGCTAGGAAACCTGGTCAGTACAAGATATTCAGATAAACCAACAGGAAAAACATAGGATGAGAACAAAGAAAGGAGAGTGGGTGATGCCTGCCCTTTGTTGTATGTTCCCCTAAAGGAAAGATTGCGTTTGGGCAGGAATATTGAGTGTTTCAGGCTGAAAATAACCTCCCCCCTCCCCCTGCCTAGTATGTGGGAGAGGAGTCTTTCTATTCTCCCCCCTGCCTGGGCCTTTGTCATGTTAAAGAAACCACAATGGCGCATTCCAAGGGCCTGCACAGTGTTTGGTGTTGGGGAGGATGAGGAGTAATGGACCGGCCAGTGACGTTTCCACTTTGGTTCTGCTGGGGAGGCCTGACCTGGTCCGAGCTGAGAGTTAGCAGCTCAAGTGTTGGTGTGGGAAGGAGCAGCCACTTGGGATTCAAATCTGCAGCAAGTGGGTGAAAAGTAAAAATGGGGTGTCAGAGGAAGAGCCAGACAGAGTTACAGAGATAGAAGGCCAAAAATCCCCACAAAAATCCAAAACAAAACAAAACAAAATTCATTCCGTGACATCAGGGAAATGGGCGATTGCGGGTGAAGTTTTGGGAGATTGGTGTCTAAGACTTGATTCCGATTCAGTTTCTTCTCACTGGGACGTGCTCCAAGCAACATGTAGCCCCCACACCATCGAAGGTGTGTCACAAACAGGACTCGTGCTCACGGGACTTTGGGGAAATAAGAGAAAGGGGTTATCTTGTGCAGGATACAAAGGGAACATCAACAATCCGATGAAACAGGGAGTCAGAGGAAAAGAAGCAGAAATGGCCTGACCCTGCCTAAAATTGGGGGGTTGCTGGAGAGAGGAAGGAGGACACAGGCCAAATGTGGGATGGGGGCTGGAGCAACCCCACTTCCTATCACGGGAGGGTGACCCCTAAGGCGGGAGGACACGGCAACACCGGTGGAAGACTTTGGGGTTCCAACGTGCACAGTCATACACACGCCGAAAGAGAAGCCTGTTGGCTGAATTCATGGAGAATGTGTCCCTCTGCCCATGTAACCTTACACCTTGTACTGGGTTTCCAACAGCCAGTGGCCCTCATTTCTTGGTGATGGTAAGGGCACAATGGTGCCACATGGTTCAGAATGACAGCAGGTGCCACTAGGTTCCTTCATCATGTTTCACCCCTTTGCAGCATCTCCAAGTCCACAGAGGGAGCTGCAGAGGGACCCACAAAAACTGCCAGCTGAGTCCACGGAGGTGAGAAAGGAAGTCGGGAGGAGTGGGGCGGGGGTGCCTGTGATGTCCTTTTCATGTCCTGCAAAGGACAGACTCCTGCGTGGTGCCACCTAACTCTTAGGGAAGCAGTCTGCCTCATCTGCTCCATTCAATCAGGACTCACATCTGGGGAGTGAGGGAAGAGAGACAGACAGGCAGGGACAGAGGTCATAGAGAAGCGCTTAACAGAAGACGGCCAGGCCTGGAACAAGGAAACAAGACAGGAGTTGAAGACGCGACAGCCAGTTCCGCCATGCGTGGCTGGGCACTGCTAGCGTTGAGTTTCTCCGCTGACCCTTTGCCTAACTCGCTCTGACGCCGGGCACAGCGGGGCACCTCGCTGAGCTTCGGCCTAAACATCTGTACGTTAAATAATTGGAAAACTTGCTCCTGGCGCTTCTTCACAACTGGACTCTTTCGGGGCTCCAGAGAGATGCAGAAGGAACACGGAAACCTATTATCAAGGCTGTCTATAGGCAATGAAAATGCGCTTCAAACTTAAATTATGGGTTCGGTTCAGCTTCATTTGAGGAAAAACTTTGATATTCTCATTTTAATTTGCTTCAATAATTTCAGAAAATATAATTATCAGTACGAACTAATTTACGGCATGGTTCTTAATTTAAGAAAAAGACTGACAGCAGGCACTAAATAAATTCTGCAAATTAACAACTTAACGGTAACTATGGAATTGAAATATTGCTTGAGTGAAAATAAAATGAGAGCCTAGCCCATAAAACAGGGTCCAATAATGTAACAGAACACAAAACATGCATTTCCAGTCCACATTAGATTCCCAAAATGTGTGCCTTATTTTTTTTAACTATGCAAGCAGTTATTAAAGGAAAATTTTCTCCAAAACAGTGAAATGAGGAGGAAGATGGTATGTGTGCACATGTACAAGGTCTGTCCCGAAAGCATCAGCTGCGAAATGTTCCAATTAAATTGACGCTGGCTGGATACTTTGGGACAGACCGCCAGTAGTAGCTACCAACTACCTGCTCATTTGATGGATGTGTTTAAAAGTATAGACGGTGTAAAATGAATGGAAGAACTGGAAAATACAGGGGGTGTAAAAGGGGACAGAAATAAGAAGGAAGAATGGGAGGCAGGAAATGAAAGGGGAGGGAGTGGAGAAGCAGGTAAAGAAGAGGTGCAGGTGAGGGGCGAGGACAGGGGACACAGCCAACGTGACAGGTGACAGCTTCACGGTGTCTCCTGTCCCCCCTTCACCACCCTGGTGTCTCCGGCAGTGCTGCCTCCGGCCCCAGCTGAGCTTTAGCCTGTGGACAGCGGGCACCCAGCTGCAAACCCCGGGGATGGGGGGCTGTGGTCTGACACTTCTCCCCACTTTCCCGTGGCTGCGGCTGAGCGCACCGCCTCGCTGGGCGTGCCCAACCCCTGCGGCGCGCTGCTGATCCAATGATCGCTGATTAAAGGGGCTGGCAGGCCGGCCTGCAAGCCCGGGGAGAGGTCACCTGCTCACCCGCAACCTGGAAAGACCGAGTCCTTTCCTGGCATGGGAGCTGGAGTGTGGCCAAGATCAGCAGAAAGAGGTTTCCAGGCAGCGTGTGGGAAGGCGCTGCTGTCCACTTGTGGATGAGCTGGGATCCGGGGAGACCCCTGCTCACCTCCACATTAGGGTCCCCCCTGCATCTCCCTGCCATTCGACTGCTGGGATCGCCGTGGTGGGTTCACAGCCTGCCTCCTGCTGCACCGCCTGCAACTGCCACCTCCACGCGGGGCGGGGGGACAGCAGCGTGGGAGCGTGGTTAGGGCCACGTGTTGCCACGATGTTGTGACCATGTCGGGCTAGTGCCATTAAAAATAAATTAACCAGTTTCACTTTATGGTTTCAAATGTGGCTACTCTAAGAAGGTAAGATTACATCTGTGGGTCATATTGTCTTTCTATGGGATAGCCACTCTCCCCACCACATAGGAAGGAGTAGGGCAGGTAGGCTGTCACACGTGCCCTGCCCCGAGGCCTGCCCCGCTGGAGGAGGGTGAACATGGCAAGGACACAGCACAGACAGAGAAGGGACAGGAAGGGGACACCGCAAGTCAGCCTCATGCTCTTCTACACTGGGGACCTTCTGGCCGACACGGCGATGCTGGTGGATTTAGACCTGGAGTTGGGAAAAATGTGTTCAGTTCCACCAACACGCTTCTTCAAGGAGACCTTGATTATGTGAAAACACATCAACATTCCGGTTTGGTTTGTAGTTTAGCTAATTATTGCAGTTTGTTCCACTGCTTAGTTCAAAAGTCCCTGAGTAGAAAAATATATGTTTCAAATTATCCTCATGAACATAAAATATAATAGATACATTATTTTGGAAATTAACTCTGTTTTTATGAAAGCCTTAGGCAGATATAACATGAATAGCATTTATTTTCACTTTGCCGTAGAATTTAAAAATAGGAGCTTTTGTTCTCACTGTTATCCAGAAAGAAAACAAGATCTAATTTAAATATGGACTGATGAACTCTACCTTCTGTTTCACTGTCAAAATACTAATTTTGATTCTTAAAAAAAATACTAATTTTGATAACCATGCTGTTTTCTCTGTGTTAGTTCTCTCCTGAAAGAGGCTGAGTGTCTCCATTCATGAGTGTGGGATGGTGACCTATGACTGATCAGTTAGAGAAGCAAACTTAGGAGGCAACATATTTTCATTGTGAGATGATATGTTGACTTACTCTGATTCACCCTTACTGGACATGCTCCATACCCAGTCATTTTAAAAATACTTGCCAATAATTTTTAAGAAGATTGGGTAAGGGATGTGGATGGATAAACACAAATCTGGAAATGCATGGATTCATCTATCCATACTGTCAGGCTCGAAGCTGCTTGAAGCTGCTTTGGGTTCCAGTAACGAACCCAAAGAGAGGAAAGGGAAATGCAAGTAGCGAAGTCAGATGTTTTAAGGGTGGATGTCAGGATCTACCTGGGAAACTATGGAAACTGGGAGTCCTGCGTGGACTAGGCTAAGCCTGTAGGTTCTAACCGGAAGACTGGGAACGCTGGGTACATACATGTTTCCATTTAATAGCCAGTGGACCCTAGGGGAGGAGGAACTAGGTCATGGGAAAATATTCAGCAATTATGAAGCCCAGCCTATTCTCTCACCTCACCTGATCCTTTGTTGTATTAACTGCAGAAGTTTTTAAAAATTTGAATGCACATCCTGACCTGCCTCTCACTTGTTTTTCCGTTTCCCTGTAATCAGCCTTGATTGATTAGCATTGATTGATAAGATACATGCCTTCAGGCTTACCCCTTTCAATAAAAGATCTTTGGGAACAAAGATCTGGGCCTTTGGCCTTGAGCCACTGGCCAGCTCTTCCCCTTACGCACGAGCTGTTTGGGACAGTGTTACTTCATACAGCACCGGGGGTCTCTGCAGCCGGGGTCCCCCACAGGTGGGAGCAACTTTATGTGAGTAGTTACCACTGAATCTGGCGAGTATAGTGGTAGGTGCCGTAATAATTCATTTTCAAGTTTCCCTGACCATCCCATGGTTTCCTTCCTACGCATAGAAACGCCTGAGCTCGTCAGGTGGAGGCGGGGTTTGGTCTTCCTCCCGATTCCTCCTTTCCTCCCTCTGCTTCCTCCTGTCTTCCTCCCTGCTGTGTCCCTCTCTCCCTCCAGCAGCAACGGCGAGCACCTAACCTGTGCCCACAGGTGGAAGGACAGCGGAAACTCCCGGTAAAGAGGGGAGAGTGGCCTGGGATGGAAGAGTGCAGGCTGTGGCCACGCCTAATGTGGGGCCAGTGGGTGGCACTGTGCTCTGGTGTCATAGGGTGGCCACCTCTGCAGAATGGGGAGATGTCCACAGATGCTGTTATAAAATACAATCGTGTGTATATCTTACAGATGTGTGTGCCACTGGGTCGTTGCATAGCTCCTGCGTGACTTCCGTGATGTGGCACACACTTAAAACGTTATAGTAGACAACATGCATCAGAACACACACACACACACACACACACACCAGGCACATCTTTCCGTACAAACCTGGTTAAGTAAAGTTGCTGTCCTTCAATGGATATTTGTCTGTTCAGTGACAACCATGTGCTGGGGAAGAATGAGCTGTGAGCACGCAGACTGAAGACCTAGCCTGCAGGCCTTGTGAAGGCCACCTCCACAGTGCCTGTCACATGTGTCTCCGCCCCTCCTGCTGCCACCACTGGCTGTCACCTAGCTGTGACCAGTGTCCACTCACGGGCTGGGAACCCCACCCATTTCCCTGCTCCTGAGCCAGTTCATTTCGCACAGCGCTTAGTTCAGCTCAGAAGACTCGTGGCTCAGAACGCACCTGTCCTCTGTCCTGGACAGCCCCACCCCACCTGCCTGACCTGACACCACCCTCCTGCCCAGCCACCGCGGGCCTCCCCCCAGCAGCACCCACAGGCCACCTCTCTGTGCTTATTTCCCATTAGTCACAGATGTGAATGCCACGCGCCCATAAAACCTTTGCTTGCCCACAGATACACTGTCTCTGCCTCCGCACGTGGCTTATGCTGCGTTCCTCAAAAACGCACCCCCCGACTGCCATGTGCCCCAGTGTCTCATTCCTCAGGCCTCCCCTTCAACGCTGCTCCACTAACATGGGGTGGGAGCTGCACAGGGCTGGTCCTCTCTTCAGCCATCCTCACCCAGCCACACCTCCACCCCGCCCCCAGCAGCTCCCTGCTTTCCCTCACTGATGTCACCACCGTCCTGCACCCCTAGTCGCTGCCATGTTAACTGCTGAGCTTCATAAGACAGCCTGTGAACCCGGTAAACATGTTCTTTTGTGATACTAAAGGGGAACCTAAAAAATCATTTATATTTGAAAGTAAAATAGAATAATTTCCTTACTGAAGAGTTGGCCAAGTCAGCTTGGGGTTGCATACTTTCGCAAGTCATTCTGATTACTTTTTTGAATATTCACTTGTTTGATAAACATTTGAGTGCCTATGACAGACTATATTTTGTGTTGGAGGTACAAGAGCAAGCAAAACATCCATAGTCCTGCTTTCACAGAGTTTATAGGGTCCTAGATAAAGCAGACATTAAGTGAATGCAGGAAACGAATGAACAAATAGAACCAGAGGCATGCAGACGAGGAACAGATGGACAGTAACCAGAGGGGAGGGGGCCGGGGGAAGGGGGAAAGGAGGGGAAGGGTTTAGTCCAGGAACTATTACACATGACTCCTGGACACGGACCACATGTGGGGACTGACTGTGAGAGAAGGAACGGGGCGGGCGGGGCAGGGGAGAGAAACAGGGGAAAGCAATGGGGGAAAGCAGGACAACTGTAACAGAACAATCATAAATTACTAAAAAAGAATCGCTGTTAATTTTTAAAAAATATTTTTCAATTATTTCATAGTGAATTAATGAATACATATGTGCTGTAACTTCTTCTGAAACGCAATAGTCATGTCATGGTCCTTGTTTCCCATCATCATACCTATAAACAGGTACCCCCTCTCCACCAGCCTGTCACTATAATTTTCGAAATCATCAGAAAGGTGCCTAAAACACCAGGAAACACAACGCAGGCCACTGCCCAAGCGCACGGAGTGCCCATCCTGTTTTTAGAACTGATGAGAACATGACATTTTGGACACACTTGAAGTGTGTTGTTATAAATTGGTTTGATAGTCATTATGCCAGGATGGATAATGACAGTTCTCTTGAAGTCACACATACGTCAGACACTTCCAGGGGTATTACTCTGTCATTTAGTGTCAGTTAATGGTTGCTAGAAAGACAATGTTATCAAGTTTCCTAACAGAACACATTTTTAAATGAGTTTCATCCAAGAATTAGCAAGTAATACCTATGACAATTAACTTTCTTCTACAGCGAGTAGAAACCTGATCTGTAATTTATTGAATATTATTAATTTGAAATACCCGGTAGCCTAAAAATACTATATTATAGTCCACTAACAACATAGTAAGGAAAGGGATCATTTGTCTGTGTCTCAAACAACTGATCACTGTGTTTACATCATACAAGCAGGTCGTCACTTGAGCCCTGTCGGCACATTTCCCGTTTACAGAATGGTCCACCCGTCAATCGGGCACAAGGATGACCACGTGGACAGCAATGAAAGCCTATAAATAGAAATATACACCTGTCCACATTTTCAGGAAATTTTATCTCCCAACCTGAGGGAGAGGCTG
Source organism: Noctilio leporinus (assembly GCA_004026585.1). NCBI lineage: Eukaryota > Metazoa > Chordata > Mammalia > Chiroptera > Noctilionidae > Noctilio > Noctilio leporinus. The sequence goes on from PVIW01000509.1 coordinate 363,788, forward strand.
GCAAAGCACAGGGGCATGTGTGAGGGGGACGGGAAGCATGTTGCAGTCAGAGCTCCAGTCATGTCCATCACACGCTAAAAACAGGACACATGTTGGCTAGGAATTTAAAACAAAGAGACTAAAGGCAGAGAAGGGAGACAGCTATAAATGCTTTCTTAATCTAAAATCTTGGAAGTGGGGTTTCCATTCTCATTTAAAACGATGCTGACGAAACTGTGGCGTGTCTACACAATGGAGGAAAGAAGGAGCTCCTGCCCTTCATGTCAGCTGGATGGAACTGGAGAGTATGACGCTTAGCGAAAGAAGCCAGGCGGTGAAAGACAAATATCTCATGATCTCACTTATAAGGGGAACCTAATGAACGAAACAAACAAATGAGCAAAATAGAACTATTGACATAAAAACAAGGAACAGACTGACAGTGACCAGAGGAGATCGGGGCGGGAGAAAATGGAGGAAAGAAGCGGAAGGGTTCTAGTCAGAGAACGAGTATAAAGGACCCATGGGCATGGACAATACAGTGGGGACTGACTGTGGGGATAGGGGAGAGCAGTGGGGAAAATTGGGACAATTGTAATTGAATAGCAAAACATTTAAAAAAAAAAAATATCAGGCTGCCTGAACCCAAATAGACTGGCAGACTTTTGTCCCCTGACAAATACACACATGTACACACACACAATACACACATGTATGTGTCACCAAATTGTGCACTTCAGCGTGGCTTACTGTATTTCATTTATACTTCAATGAACTTGTAAACATACCATGAGCACACAAATCAGTCTAGGGACTGACATCAAAACAATAGATACAAATGGTGAACTTGCCATATTTCTTGAAGAGTTTATATAAAGCTGAAATCCCCTTGAGCTCAACCTCAACAGTAGCTTCCCAATTTAGTTTTTTAATATTTTACTGTGTATATACGTACAAATAACACGCGTGGCTTCGGTGTTGAACATTGACATGCGAGTCACCCTGCACGTGTGAGACAGGTACCTTCATGTACACCGGTCATGGCGGCACGAGTTACGAAGCTGGGACGCACGGGCCAGGGTGTGAGCTCCAGGGACACTTGGTGCCATAGCAGGAAGGTGGACGGCTGCTCAGACAAGTTACGTAGGAACCTGCAGCGAGGACCCGTCAGCTCTGCTCCCTCAGAAGCCACCGAGTTCTTGCCGGAGGTGTTGTGGGCAACCTGGGAGTGCGTCATGGGTGAGGACAGGTGGACCGTGGTGGGGCTGTGCTGGCAGGTGTGCTCCAGCAGCCAGAGGTGACAGGTGAGGGCACTTCCACTACCTCGGGTGGACCCCGATGGTCACATGACCCTCCTCTTCCTTCCTGACCGGCTCCGCTCTGCTATGAGGAGCTGACTTGGATGGTCAACAGCACTGGTACCTTCTGGGTCCCAGCATTGTTGGGCCCCTGGAACGCATTCCCCCCGAGTGGTAGGAGAGAGGGGAGTGAAAGCAGGGTGTGGGGTCCCCCAGCTCCTCTCTGGTACCTTTATCTCCATGACCTCGGGGTGCAAGTCAACTTCCTTTTGGGGCCTGGGAGTGTCACTTGTGTTGCCCTCTCCCCACACCTTTGAAAATCTTTGCAAATAAACCTTCCTTGAATTATCCTGACTTTGAGAGCTTTTACATTTAGTAAAGCTACGAAGATATGCACTTTCTATGTCACAAGGATGCCATGGTTTTATACCTAAAGGACCGTTCCATGTGTGCCAGGAGAGATCTGCACACACGTGTGTGCATGTGCCGAAAACATCCCAGATGCAGTCGCTGTTGTGCCAATTTATTTTACCAAAGGATTAAGAACATTAGGGAAAAAGATGCTACCAATTAAATCACTTCAATTAAATAACTCCAGACCACTGGCCCAGAACATTTCATTTGTTTTTGGTCATAGGAGGCAGAAAATCCATAGTTTCTCAAGTGTGAGTAGGAGTTATTTGGGGAGAACTTGGTCTCCTGAGCTTGAACTTGAGATCCCACGTGTACCTGAGTGGGGGTGGTGTCCTCTCCCTAAGCAACGGAGTCCCGGTACCGCACCTAATCACGTCATAATGCAGCTATTCTCCACGCACAGCAGAAATACATGAAAGCAAAATGAAGTCGTTTGCTTAAAATAACTCAGTTCTTGATTTTAATTGTCCAAGTTAATGAAAGCAAACTGATATCAATGCAGCCGTATATCATGGCTTAGAACATAGATCAATTATCCTACTCCAAAACCCTGGCTGGTGGCACAGTGGATGAGGCACCGGCCTGGGAACCCAAAGGTTGCTGGTTCGATCCCCAGCCAGGGCACATAACTAGGTTGCAAGCCAGGTCTCCAGCCAGGTCTGTAGCTGGTGGCAGGTGAAAGGCAACCATACATGGATGCTTCTCTCCCTTTCTTCCTCCCTCCCTGCCCTTCTCTCTAAAAATAATAAATAAAATCTTTAAAAAAATAACTCTCCAGGAGTTTTCGAATCTTCCTAGCATGGCATTTGGTCAACAGTCCTCTCCCGCGAGGCTGGCCCCCCTGAGTTTGGGACGGCGCCTGAGGTGCATGCAGAACCCTCAGAATTAGTACACCCCGCTCGTGTCTGAACTGCCCCCATGGTGTGCCAGAGGGTGGGTGAGTCTCTGTTCTGGTTTGATCCATTTCCCCATGTTTCTGGGTGGGCCCGCCAACTCACGTGCAGGAAAAAGGATGGGCAACGAACTGCCAGGGGTCCTCCAGCTAGTGCTCTGCAGCCCCCCATCCGGGAGGCGATCCGACACGGGCCCCCTGCAGCTGAACAGGAACTACTCTGGCTACATACACAACATGGATGATGCTAGCATGGAAGCAAACGCTAGTATCCACACAAATAGCACCAGGGCAAATGTAATAGTTGCGGTTTTTTCCTATGTGAATGAAAACATTGGTATTTATTCATCATTTATTTACGTTCACTTACCCAAAGGGATAAACAGGAAATACTGTAAAAGGGGCAGGCTCGCCTACAGCAGTATCTAAAAGTGACTGATAGACATGGCACATTCGGATACAGAGGACAGTCACGAGCACTGAAACTAGCTAAGGTAAGAAGAGCATTTCTGTACCATCTTTCAGCCAATAAAAGCAGACTGGATCAGGCCATCCCTCAGCAGACTGTGAGCCCCGCCCTCCGGAACCTCTCTGCCCCGAGTAAGCGACCTGACCACGCTGCATCTTAGTCTAGTTACTTACGAAACAGGAGTAATCACACGTGTTGCAGGGTTGGTGAAGTTAGAGGGGAAAACCCTCTTGGTGCAGTGGAGACTATTCTCATTCTCTTTCCACACGTGAGGATGCAGACCCCCACCCGTGGGCTCCCTGGTCCCCAGCTCCACCGTTGGCAGGGGAGGCAGCAGGACTCCACTATTGTCCGGCCAGGGGGCCTGAGCTCCCAGCATGACACAGGCTGACTGTCACGCGTTTCCTCGCCAGCCGCTTGCACAGAGGGAGGGGGAGGGCTTCATACCGGACTGGTCTGCATCCATCACGCTCTGTGCACCCACTCACTCACCACTCAACCCGTCACTCATCCGGGGGCCCGCATGTGCCAAGCCCTATGCCAGGCCTGGATGGGGGTGGTTCACGGAGGGTCACTCCCACAATTCTCAGCCCTAGTCTTAGTAAGGTCTTGGCTTCATGGGGAGATAGACCGGTAAGTGCCATACTAAATACAGTGTGGTAAGTGCTGATGGCAGTTGCGTGCTAAGACCTGTGGCCTTGGAGAAGAGGACCACCTACATCTGTCTGGAAAGGCACTGGACGTGCAGTCAGACAGGAAATCTGGAGAAAGCCATGCTTGAGGGTGATTTCCTCCTTTTTCTCTTCCTCTTGAACATTTCCATATGCCCTCAGGCATCGATTTTCAGAATATGAAAAAATACTGGAAATGTCCAATTGGAAGGAAAAATAATGTAATTTCAAATTGGCTATATAAATAAGTTAAACACTCACTTACTAAATACATAAAAATGGACATTTCCTGATACTATTTTTAAATAACCTCACAGACCAGAAACCATTTCAAACCTGTAGAATGGGGAGCAGCCACCTTTAAGATCTGTAATACCTAAAGGGCAAACTTTACATAAACAAATGCATATTTTCTGGGATAAAAATGTCTTCATTTTCCAAAAAAAAAATTGATATATGCAAATAGTTCGAATAGGAACTGATGGTGTACGAACAAAGTGCTTTTCAAGAATGTGACTTAATTTTATTGGAGGGGACATTTTATTGGAGACTTCTGCTTACGAAGCATTTCATGGAATACTGACTCGCAAAATCCTGAAACCCTTCGCTCCTCACAGGAGTGAGCTGTCCATGTTGTAGTCCAACTCGCATGTTCCCACATTTTCGCCTTTCTCTAAAACCCGCTGGTTTTTAAATTTTTTGTATTCATTGATTTTTTAAAAATATATATAGAGAAACATCGATTTGTTGTTCCACCTACGCACATATCCACTGGCGGCCTCCTACGGGTGCCCAGGCTGGGCGGGAGCTGCATCCTTTGGCTAGTGGGACCACCACGCTGTAGCCCGCGCTGGGCTCACTGGTTTGCATGCGCTGTAAATGCACTAGGTTCTGGGACCGATTCTGCTTGTCCCGTAACAAAAACATTTCTTTGATATCGTAGGTATATGATTATTATTTTCAGTGAAATAGCCTGAAGGTGCAGAGAGATTCCAATGAAGACTGATAATGGATGTTGATTCTATTCTTTAGCAAGTGTTGATTCTCTATTGAAATCCCAGAGAGAGTGGGATGAAGACACTCGATACCCTGAAGGTCACGCGCTAGTCCTCTTGCATTGATGAGCAGGTACAAGCCAGGGAAGGGAGAAGGGCACCGTGTGTGGGTGAAGGGGGTCCTGAGGAAATTCCGGAAAAAGCACATCCGGCAGCGCTCGCTCTGGGCCTTACCATGATTACTAATCGTACCTTTTCTTTTAAAATGGGTGATAACTATGTTTCTTAAGTGTATTGAACTCTAATTACACGCTGCTTTCAAACATGACCTCCCATTTGGAAGCGTGATTCTCTGCTGATTATTTAACCTACACTAAGAAAGAAAATTTTCACCCTGTGTCAGAGTTATTTCCAAAATGACAAAAATGCTCATCAGAAGCAGAGGCAAAGCTCTTACCTTTACAGAAGATTATTGTTCCCCCTGAGGAAAGAAGAATTCACTTAAACAGCAGAAGAGCGAGCTTCAGATTAGACCAACAGTAAGGGACCCCTTATTTTGAGATGCTGCTTTCAGATCAAGGTAGAGTTATAATAAGTAACTATTTTAATTGCTCTTTTTGGAACAAAACATCATGAACAAGCTCCATGGAAAAATGATGGTAAAAATTCTAAAACTTTGCTCGGCCGGAGTCCATTTTTTTCTTCTTTCTTTTTCCTCTCAAAATCAAAACAGGTTCTAACTTGGATGAGAAAATCATGTGGACGAAAGGAATCCATGCCCCATTTTCTCCCTCCAGCCCCGTTAGGTGGAGGGCCCACCGGTAGCCAGAGACAGTATGGTGCATGCCTGCTACCTGTGCATAATTAATAATCCATCTTCGCGGGCCTGTCCTCTGACAGCAGGACGGACGCAGACCTGTGTCCCACCTGCCACAGACTGCAAACCCAGGCGCCACAGACCCAGGGCTTCAGGAGGCCCCTGCCAATCAATCGCAGCGCATCGTGACAGTGACAGGAGGTAACAGGCATCCGCGCGATGCTGAGGGTGCGGAACGAATAAATGGGAGATACCTGTCACATGGGAGGGCTCTCTTCCCTGCTCCTTCTTCACTCCGCCGAGGTAGAAAGAGCACGTGCTCAAGGGCAGGAAGTTTCATTTCGGGTCTTGATCTCTTGGCTTCAATTTCTTTATTTTTGAAAGTAAGGTGCTGAGTTCAATGAGCCGTGGGATTCTTTCCAACCCCTGTCCTGCGACTCTAACTGGTACCTGCTGGTTCAGCAAGCTGAGAGGTTTCTCCCTTACATAACTGGTCAATGTTAACGGCAGTAAACTAAGTAGCATCTTCCCTTTGTGGTTGTTATTGTTTTTATGTCCCTTCGTAGAGAGTCCTTCCCACCTTTGGGTCCTTCCCCAGTCCGTTCACACTGATGACAGGCTGTGGGACAGACATGCATCCTTCCTGAGCTGCAAATTTGCTTTCAACATCTCTTCTCCAGCTTCACACATCCCATCCGAGTGACCCTCTCACCTCCTTGAAACGTCCTTCCTGAGCCCCTGCCCAGGTCGTGCCCACGGCTTTCCAGGTGTGCAGGGGGCTGGGCCGAGGTTCAGCCATCTTTCCCCAAGTCCCTTGTCTCTCTTCCTGTCTCCGTCTGAGCCATTCTGTCCTTTCTCCTGCAGTACCCTTGTCACCCAGCCCCTCCCCTCTCTCCCTCTCCCCTGACCAAATCGCCCCTTTTCCAGCCAGTGTCTGCACCTTGCGGGTCTCCCCATTCATGCACTGCCTCAAGGAACCCTAATTCCCTAAATTCAAAGACTGTCACCCCTCCCCCATCCCTCGCCCCCCTGTAAACTCAGTTTCATTTGCCATTAACGGGTCGCTGTCTGTCTGTTGTCCCAGTGCCAGGCGCAGTGCCTGGCATTTCTGTAAAGGCAGACATGGGCACTAGCACACTTGTGAATAAATGGCTTGGTGGATTTCCGGACATCCATTAACACTTAACTGCACCACGAAGACTTAAATGACGATTATTAGGGTTTTTTAAAACACCCTCTCCGTGAGTTAGAGTCTTTTTGCTCAGCCATAGCGGGGCCCCGGTGCTGAGTGGGATGGGTGCACAGTGACACCAGCGGAGAGCCGCACCGGCTCTGCCAGTCCACCATCCCCGGCCTTGCGGCCTCGTGTGGCTCTCCCTGCCAGCGGGACTGCCACCCCCCACCCAGCTCTAAAGGTAAGGTGTTTAAGAAAGACTGTCTCAGCCTTCAGGAAAGGCCCTGGGGGGACAGGAGGGTCACACTGGCTGCGATCATCTTGTGTCAGCGTGGCCGGGTGATGGTGCCCAGATGCTCAGCCGAGTGCTAGTCTAGACGTTGCAGTGAACGCGCGCGTCTGCAGGTGTGAAGATCAATTGACTTTCAATAACGTAGGCGGGCCTCATCCAATCAGCTGAAGCCGCGAAGAGGGGAAACAAAGGCTTTTCCAGAGGAGGAAGGAAGGAATTCGGCCTCGAGACTGATGCAGAAAACAGGGGAGCTGGGCGAATTCCCCCCATTAAGGGAGGCAGGCAGGCAAAGTTGTAAGGCACATCCATGTAGCCCCTGGTATTATAGAACTTAGGTGTTTTAATTAACTTATTAACATGCCCCCACCAGAGGATGATACAGTCTTCAGTATCCACCAACTACCCTTCAGCTTCTTGAGAACAAAGTGATGTTTCTCACTCACGTAGTCAGCGGGGGAGGGGGGTCCGACTGTAACAATATGACTATCTAGTACATGGATTCACGTTGGTCTCATACCAGTTTTGTCAAGATTGGGGTTTTTAGCTTTCTTTTACTGAAAAGGTAGAAGCAATAAAAGATCCCAGCTTTGGATGTCTCCCTGACTCCAGTCTAAGAGTTTTGCTCTAGTACCTGGGAAGGGGTGTCGCGGCCGAAACGCAGGAGCCGTGAAAATGATCAAATGATAAATATATTATCTTCTCTCGTGGGTTATGGTTGTTAAAATGTCTTTGGAATCGAAGAACAAAGTCTCAAGGGCAACATTGGTAACAGGGTCAAGCTGATAAAAGAGATGCTTTATTTTCCTTTTGGGAGATTCAGAAGAAAATAATTTGGCCAAGTATGAAACGCTGAGATTATTCTTGTCTAAAAATTGATCTGGAAACTCAAGCAAAACCAAACTATGCTGTACATTTATTGTTAAGAATTACACCATCTCTCCCTCAAAATTTCATATCAAGGATAAAATTGACTTAAGTATTCCGTATACATTTCCTTGGCTTGCTCTTATTTTGATGTATGGCCAGAATAGCAAGCCATGAGTGTTTTAATAAAATAGGATAATGGCCTATCAGTTCACTGGGCATAACTACAAAATGATAAATTAGAGCTAGACATAAAAAAGCATTTTGTTTCTTAAAAATAGGGAAAAAGTAATAATTTGGAATATGCTCTGTGCTGGGTATATGCTTAGAATTTCTATCGTTGTTCCAAGCAAATAAACTGTTATGTCAGTGTTTTTTAAAGATATACCATCAGCCGTATATTTTACACAAGACATTAAAAGGTTTACAAACTGCTCAAATTGCTCTTTGGGGCATCCACACCGAGGACGTCACCCCACAGTTATTTGTGAGAGCCAACCCATAATCACATGTGGTGCCTGACTGCATATTGACTGTGCATATGCAGAGGAAACACATAATCAACTTTTAAATGCTGTGAAAAATCTCTCCAAGTGGCAGAATCAATGTCTGAGGCCCGCTGTCCAGGTGTGCACTGTGCAAGGCCACATGACAAGGATCTGCTTGTGAAAGCCCAAAATACAGGCGAAGGAAGACCTATTCAGGAAAGACCTAAGAAATTATTAAGATAAGCACGTACGCACACACCATCTCACATGATGCTAATGAAATGTGTCTGTGACTTTTTCTTTAACGTCCTCAACGGAATCAGCATCTCTAATGGGGGCTTCTCACTAAGTAATTAATTACCTTGGCAGGAACTCTGAGTGTTTGCATGGTCCTACCATCGTGTAAAATATTTATGGGGCAATTCCTATACAATTACTTTCAGAGTTTTTAACATCCTCTCTCAAATATCCACAGTGGAAACCCACTTCTCCCCCCAGGCCTGGATTTGAGGCAGAAAGTTATTTGACTTGAAATCATAATGAATGCAATGCCTGACCAATGTGGGGAACTCAAATCGTTACATAAAATCATGGTGCAATGACAACGTAATGACCCCCTCCTTCCATGCCTCTGGATGAAACGCCCAAGCAGACACTCTAATGACTTGTTGGACACGGGTGGCACTAGGTTGTTGTCACTCTGATCTCTTCTGATTCATTTTAATTAAAAAAGTGCACGTGCCCAACTCGGTCTTTGATGAAGAGTGTGAGGGTGTGACTAAAAATCATGTCCATTTTCCCTCCAACGTAACCTCTGCTCATGACCCAGAACCACAGGTAAACACCACTCCCAAAGTCCTAAAGAACATCAGGGCTGAAAGGGACACCAAAAACCATTTATTACACAAAGCTCTGAGTCTCCTCGACAGCCTCTCTGCCTGAAGCCACGCTGCCTGTCTGTGGCAGTGAACTTATCATCCTCACCCCAGTCCCCCAACAGTGTGTTACCTATTTAGGCAGCTCTAATGACCAGAAAGTTCTTCCTTAAATTCCACCCCTTCAGCTGCTGCCTCTTACTCTGCTGTATCTCCTAGCGGGGATGTACTATAAATGAAGGCCCTCTTCTTTGGGACAGTCCTTTAAATATTAGAAAGGAGGTGCCATCTCTCCCCTCATCTCCCTATGCCAGGTTAAATTGTTCATAGCATGAGTCTGTCCATTGTATGTTCGCCGATGTGTTCACTCATTTGAATAAATATTAATGAGCGCACAACATACACCAACCCCCATTCTAATCCTGAGGGATGGTGAAGCATGTAAGACAGATGTGGTGCCTGTCTTAAGAATTCTAGATGCGGGAGGTAGAGAAGGAGCAAATGAGGTCATTTTGCTCATGACGGGTCTCTCGAATCAAATAAATCAAGTGGAAGATAGAGTGTAACTTAGGGGCAAACCTGAGCTACACCTGGAGGGTAAGAAGAAGCCATACGCAAGGCTGCACTCGGCAGAAGGAAATGCAAACACAACTTCCCGAGGCAGCGAAGAACTTGGCACATGTGGGGACAGAAAGAAGCCGGTGGGTTTGGAGACTGAAGAAAGGGACAGCTGGCCACAGAGGATGAGTTTAGAGTGGCGGGTTGGGGCCGGACCATGCGGGGATGGAAGGCTCATCAAGGCCCCACCCTTCACGCTCTCCCTGCTCCCAGGCCTGCAATTACTTAGCAGCGGCGGGTGGAGGAAACAGGGGTGAGGTTGGGGAGGAAAGCGTCTTATCCTCGGGACAAGAAGATATAAAGGTATGTGGGTGTCTCAGGAGGCAGAGGCATGAGTGTCCACAGCCCGAGGGTACATGTGAGTGCCTGTGGGTGGGTTCTTTTCCGCATCCCCCTGAATAATAGCAGTTCTCTAGCATGCTCTGGTCTGACATAGGAACGGGTTCTCTCCTTTCCTTCCCCACCCCACCCCCGCCCACAGCCCTGTTCCTTCTGCCCCGGCAGCTGGCTGCGGGGTCATGTCTGCTCTCATCTCTGCATTTGCCATGGTCTCGCGCACAGGGGCACCGAGACAAGGCTCCCGGCCTCACCCCTTCCTCGCTCAGAATAGACAACACGCGTTAGCCAGCTGGTCACCAGCCCCCTGCGGCACCGGCTCTTTGGCACACGTCTACAACATATCAGCCTGTCTTCGCTGACGTAGAACTTTGTCAACAGAGCAGGAAATTCTAATCTTTTCCCGATGGGTTCATATGTACCACTTCTCTTGGTTATTTGGATTCTCAACCAGTCTGAGAGTCTCTTACTTACTCCTCTTTTAAAACGTATCTTTCTCTTTATGAACTACTGGTTTTGATACGCTGCAAGGGCCGCTGGGAAGTGCCGGGCGGCTTCCGGACAGGATGATCGGATATGGCGAGACCCAGCCCGACATGCTGGAAGGCGTAAGACTCTCAACTGCACACACACACCACTTGCTTATTGATGTGTTACTACAGGTAGCTGTCCTACAAAGGAAGAAGTAGTGAGAAATTGTATTTTGTATCATTCACATAAAAAAATGAATCAATGTGTAGGAATCTTTAAGATAGTGTAACTGCATCATTGATGAGAACACAACCTGCCTCTTAGAATTTTCTTGCACATCCAGCACGTGGTATAATTCACAGACCCCACGACTTGCTCCAGGCCCCGGAAGTTCTGTTCTGGTTCCTCCTCCTGTTCCTGCAGGGGCCCTGCCGTCAGCACCGCCGGACACGTCCACGCTCAGGTACCATCGCTGGCCCTGGTGTAGCAGTGCCGCCAACAGGAAGGGTGACCCGCAAAATGCATCCCCCTAAACTCACACTCAGGGTACCTCCGCATCAGAGCCCCCACCCTCCAGGTACCCCCTCCATTCCCCAGGCAGCAGCGGGATGCGGTGGAGGAAAGTCAGGGTAGAAAGGGCCACGTTAGCTCACTGTGGATAAAACATCTCACTTTTGCAAATTCTCGAAAGACACATGGTCACGTGACCAGCCTGCTCGGCCTTCCCAGGGCTGCGGAAGGGGGTTGTGCCAAAGCGTGGCCCTCTGAGCGCATGGCAGACCCACCTCTGCGCTGGTATCATCAGGGCCGCAGGCTCACTCAGGGGCTGTATTACATTCCATGATGCACTCGGGGTCACCCCGCCCTCCGTCAACCACAGCCAATGTTCCCCGGGAACATCAGAGAGAAACAGCTGGTCGCCGGAGCCCGGGCAGCGGCCGGGGCGCCTGCCACACGGAGCTAATGCGTGAAAGCGGCCAGGCCCTGCAAGTGCCCTCAGGTAAGTCCACGGGCACGTAGCTGGCGCACCCGGGCGGCTTTTGCGAAGGTTTCAGAAAGGAGTAAGATTGATGTTCATAAGCAGAGAGGACTGCAGGCTTTATCTTTAGATTATCCGGGCCTTAAACCATTTGGAAAGATGGAGCAAACTAATCCTGACTCACTTAGTGCGGGGCTTAACTCTCAAGATTAGGCTCAGCAAAGGAAGTGAGTTTTCCTACGACAGCTTTAAAATAGAGAAGGAAGTAATAATCCCATCTGATGCCAACGGGAGATTCAGAGATGTACGACCATGAAACTACCATTCCTTGGATATTGGCGTCTTGGACAGTCACAGAATGGTTTGGCCGTGGGCCTAAGTGAAAGATCAAAGACGGGGAGAGAGACACTGGGTAACTCGGTAAGATTGTTCTTTTATTATCAGGAATCGTAGCATCTCGATTCATTGGAAGTTACGATTTATAATTGCCTGAAAGTTACAGTTTACATTGTTGATGATGTAGATTGTTTAATTTTCACTTTTCACACGGAGGGACGGCAGTTGGAAATGCCTCTTCTGTCAGGGTTGTCATCCTTGGTGCACTCGATGAACACTTCCGTGTGCTTAATCAACGTCTTTAACGATAGCAATAGAGGCCAGCAAGAATCATGACCATTTCTGCCCAAATTGTTAAGCGTCTGATTCTGCGTCGATGAAAATAGTCTCTGTAAAAACACACACTTTGCGAAGCCAGCACAATTTCCTCTATGAAGCAGGTTTCCCATGGCAATGAACAGAACGCATTCCACGTCCACAAAAGGGAGCATGTAAGCATAAAGCACTTATCTTGAGCTTTCACCAGGAAGAATGTTCACCCAAGACCACGCAGGGCCCGCAGGCCGGCTGAGAACGGGAGCCTTGCAGGCCCTGACACGGGCGTGAGCTGACTTGTTCTCGTGAGGATACAGCCAGCCAGCGGGGCCGGCGGGCACCCAAGGGCTTCCTTAAAGCCTTTGACCCCCCTTCCCCCTTGAGGGCTGAAATCGCTTTCTGAATTGTTGTACTACTGAGTTTTGGTCCCACCCGTAGAATTTTATCATGAGGTAACAATGCAAAGGAGTATTATTTTAGCCATTTTAATCAACTAGGTCTTACTTTTCCAACCAAACTGTAATTTCCTGGTGAGCAAGACTTAGGTGTTATATTCACCTACATTTTCCACTTGCGTGACCTAGAATTGAGTCTCACAATGAAGACCTACTTGTGGGACTGAAGCCAGTGATTTGGGGCTCTGCGTGAATGCAGACCCTGGCCTGCCCTTGACAGAGAGAAGCAAGAAATAGCCTCACGTCCATCAACAATTTTTATCAGGGAGAGAAGGCCCTTCCCACCTGGATCCCAAGGCGCTCCAAGGGCAAGGCCAGCCCTCCACACCTTAGCAAAATCAGCTGGGGCCCACGCGCCATGCTAAGTGGTTACTGCCGCTGGTCCCGAGCGTCCGTGATGGTGTTAGTGCCAGTGCAGGCTCACCCTGGGCCTGGCAGGAGTCTAAGGCACCACTGACCAACAGCCCAAGAGGGGACCACAGCTCCAGGGTGGCCAGTCCTTCAGGGGCACGTGGGAGCAATGCCCCAGCAAAAATGCCCCTGGCGTACCCAGGGGCCATGTGTCTGGCGTGCAGTGGTGGGTCGGGGTCAGAAGCCTGTGCCCAGCCTGTGATGGGGGAAGGGCCGTGTCCAGAGTGAGGACGGGTGCAGGCAGCCCGGGGCTGGCTGGACAGCACAGGGTCCAGACTGGCCTGAAGAGGCTCATCGGCCAGGAGAGAGAGAGAGGTCTGCGCCATGAGCAGCCACACGGGTGAGCCTGACATACCACTTGTTTGCAGTCCACAGATCTCTCTCTCTCCCTCTCTCTCTCTCTTTCTCTCTCTCTCTCTCTATATATATATATTTTATACACACACACATATATAAATTCTGTGCATGCATATTCAAGAGCCTTAGAAGCAACTGAAATAAAAGATAACTGGGCTATAAAACTCAGCTAATACACTGGGCAGCTGCTAATGTAAGTAGAAGTGACACATAAACATCTCTATGAAATGTGTAAGTCAGCTGAATACCGTGACTCTTGTTCAAAATACAGCTACTTGGGGAGAATGCCAGCGGGCTGGGCGCCTGCAGAAGAACGGATCGGTTCCCTCTGGCTTTAGAGAGACAAAGGCAGCGGCGCTCCAGCAGGGCGGATTCGGACAGTCAACAATGATCCACTTACGTGCGGGAAGGATACCCCGGAGATCTAGGTTAACAAGCTACAAAGCGCAGTCCTACAGCTCGAAGCAACAGCTCGGAATGGCGCACCGTGGAAGACACCTATTTTTAGATGACTACAGCATTGAGGGCTGGGTCTTCAATTTGTCCGCCGAGTTAGAATAGCCTGCTTCCTGGCGAGCGAGATTCAAGGGAAGATTATTTGTAATGGACGCATGGTGTAGAAAATTTGATATCTGAACAGACTTCGACCAGAGTGCATATTATTACGGAACAATACAGAGGTCTTCATTACCGTACCCACCCTGATGGGAAGCCGTGAAGGAGTCTGCGTGACCTTTCTATCAGGTGACGTGAACACTTTATGGACCCCGCTGTCAGGTGAGATGAATACGTTATCGAAGCCAGTCAACACTCTCACAGTGTCATTGTTGCCGATACAACGCCCATGCTTTTGGCAATTTTATACTCCTCTATCACAGGGGACTGCAGGATAAAGACAAAGCTAGCCTAATTCGAGGGCGAGCTCCTAATCAGGTCGTTGTGGAAGGGTGTTACCCTGAAATATCTACCTATCCGGACCCTCCTCCTATTGGGGTATCAGCGAGGTATTGGTGCCTTGGGGAAGCGTGGTTACTGAGAACATTTGAACAAAAGATTTTTCTCTGTTAAATTCCTGGTCATCGGGGTTCCAAAGCAGAAAAAGGGCAACGGGAATCCAGGGCGCTGAACACAAAAGACTGCCTATTCCTCTATAATCCAAAGCATTTGCACCCTGCACCCAATTAAAGCATTTGAACCATGTACCAGTGCTCAGCAAATTGTAAGTCTGCCTGTTTGCTCTTTTTTGAAACTTTCTTTTAAGAAAAGTTTCCAATGTACAAAGAAGTTGCAGAAACAAAAACAGTGAAACTAACTCATGTGCCTTTACCTATTGGGTTGGCCAAAGAGTGTATGGTTTTTTCCCCCATAATATCAAAGACACGTTTTTTTCATTTTCACCAATAACTTTATGAACTGGGATATTTTGAATGCTTCAGGTACCTTCCACACGGTATAGCATTGATTATTCTCAATCAATGTCTCGATTTGATCACTATGACCGTGGAACATCATCCAGTGAGAAATCTCCAGCACAAAAATTTACAAACCTTTTCTGACACATTCACAGTCACATGCCCTCTCCCTACACTGCACACATCTCTTTTTGCATTTCAGTTGCATTTTCTCCTTTCTAGAAAGAGTCAAGCATGATATGCCAAAAAATGTTGCACATTTTCTTCCATCTTCAATGTTAAAATGGCTATACAAAAACTCACCAATTTTTATGTTTTTTAAAACAATGTACAAAACACTACTGGAGACATCTTACGGAAAAAAGCAAACATTTTGGCCAACCCAATAGATTCTCCTGCTATTAACATTTTATTTCATTTGCTTCATAATTTGCTATCTATCATCTATGTTTGCAGCCATGTGGATATATATTTATAGATATACACACATAGTTTTAAGAAAATGATTAACTATTTGATGTTGACTCTTGCTTAATAAAGATCAAATGTACTGAACTTGCCCCAAGACTGCAAAATATGACGGAGGTGATAATCAAAGATATCATTGAAAAGAAATCATGAAACAAAGTCAATCTCTAAATGGATTAACATTGTGAAAGCAATGTAAGTGAGCAGAGAACCAAAATCTGTGACGGGAGAGGAATGTTTGTTGGACATTTGTAATGAGCCAGCTCAATATCAGAAAAGGTGTCTTTATAATTATGGGAAATCATGCTTTTATAAAAGCCTAGCGATGTAACCCATGACCAGCTGGGGTTCTCAAGCATCGTTTTGTTGTGAACCCTGGGGGGGAAGAGGGAGCTGCACTGAGAGAGGGAAAGGACAGAAGTGGTAGACACGGTTTAGATTGTGTCACTGGGTTTCAATTGTTCGACTCCTCAAGGCCTGAGAAGGTGGGAGTCTGTGAATTGTGGGGTGGGAACATCCTGGAACCGTGGTGTTGGGTGGATTCTGTCCCCTGAAACAGATCACAGCTGGGGAAGGCTTCTATTCCAGAAGTCTGGCATGAGACCGATGAAGCTGCGTTTTATCGTACTTTCTAGGAAAAAATGAAATCTAATAATTTTTCAAAAGATGGACAGCAGCCCCCAGTGGTCTATGTCATAAAAGGAATGAAGGGGAAAACTTGCGGATCAGAATTTCCAACCTGCCAGTTTATACAATGCCAGCAACTTCCGTGCCCGCGTCCTTTTGAAAAAGCTCACAAAGCCATGAGAGGTCCGGTGAAAAACAAACTGGTAGAGACGGAATGAAACACAGGACGGCAACGATTGCTTTAATGGTTCAAAAATTAATTCTACTTGGTAAATGGTTATCGAATGCGTCCCGTCAGACAGGCCTGCCCGGGGCCCCTGCAGGCAGTTCATCCCAAGCCTGGCTGCAGGTCTGCCTCAGTGTTTGGTGCTTGTTAAAACGCTGGGGACCCAGTCACCCCGACCCCGGGGTTGGGGGTGATGCGGCTGGACAGTGAGCGCTAAGGTAGGTGCAGGGAGGGTGGGGGGAATGAATATGCCACAGGTGGTCAGGACAGCTTCCAGGACAGGAATTGAGTGAAGAAACGGCCGCGACAGGATAGGGCAGGTCTGTGCAGGTGCTGGGCCCACAGGTGAGTCTCCACAGAACTGAGCTCGTCTGCATCTCGGGGTTGGAGCCCAGCGGGGGTGTTTTGTGGACCCACAGTGAGTCTACTGTACGTGGGGAGCCCCGCAGCGGGGATCCCTCCCTTCTGCCCCGGGGAGGACCCCCGGCGTGCACCTCCGCGCGGCTGGTAGCAGCTTTCTTCAGCCCGACCTCGAACTCTGTGCAGCAGGCGGCCCACCCCTCTGTTTCCCACAGGACAAGAGGCGTGAGTAGCATGTTTTCACAAGCCCTTACCTCTGTGTGGGTCTATGTGGGACTTAGACACGAATGCTGGACCTCACTCAGGGCCCTGAAGGAGCATGAGCCCATGAAGAAGCAGCAGCCACTGCCCGTGCGTTCGCTTTGAAGCCAGGTTCCAGGCAGTCCCCAGGGCCAGGCTCCGGGGTCACCGGCTGCCTACAGGCGCAGCCCAAAGAGCAAAATACGTGCACAGGGCCCAGCTAACAGCAGCCCCATTAAAACAGGGGTGATTTACAGTTTCAGGGAAACTCAGGAGAAGAAGTGAAGATAGGTGTAATGCATATTTTACTGCATATTTTTTGTAATATGTATGAGGCCTGAGGTTCTAGAAATTTAAGGTAAGTCGTATTCTGAAGAAATATAAATATTCATTTTATCTTATGCAAAGCACGAGTGTTTAATGATACCGTGGGTGACGTTTCTCCACGTATGTAGCGCTGTGCAAGGTGCGGAGCGCCGTATTTCTCCATGTCTGCCCACAGACAGAACCCACAGCTGCACGTCTCCCGCTGATGTTCCGAACGCAACAAGGCACCCACCCTTCTGCAGGGATCATGGGAGGAACACGGGTCACCGAGGGGATTACTCTGTCCTGTAGCGTCCAGCAAGGGACGGGCCCAACTACAAATTCCCGAGCAACTCACACAGCCTTTCCATGGAGGACGCTGAGTAACAGTTTGCTGACCTGAATGAAAGTCCGGCAGCTCCTGGCCTGGCTACTTCATACAAGGACAATAAAGCCGCAGCCCGAGGACACGGGTTAGAGTGCCCCTCCCTCTGAACATTCACTGCCCCCACGGGCAGCAGGAGGCCCCCTCACTCAGGAAGCACTGCCGGGGCTCCAGTCTGTCCCCCCTGGTCAGCAGCTCCTGCTGCTCTGCCCTGTCCCAAGGGGACTGAGTCCATGGAGGCCACAGGGCATCCAGACGGCAGAGGAAGCCACAGAGAAATTCAATTTGACCTTGAACGGAGAGGAAGGACCTAGCACACAGTCCAGGTGCTGCTCGAAGTGCTTGGTAGACTCTTCCCACACACAGTCCCACAGCCACCTGGCGGAGGAGGATTTTACGGCTGCATTTGGAAACCGAGGCACAGAGATGTGACTCATTCCAGCTCTCTGCTCCCCTCACCACACTCCACGGCACTGTAGCTGCTCGACCACTGTGCCTCCTGGTCTCCTGGTGACGAAAAGCTGTCTACTGTCTGTCTCTGTCCCGCTCACCGTCCTATCTGCACTATCTGCCCAGGGCCTGGCACATAGTAGGTGCTCAATAAATATGTGTTAAATGAAGGGATGAATGAAGCCCCCCATGAAACCTAAACCCTCATTAAAAATTCACCAGGTTAACTTTTGTCCTTTACTGAACACTGCAAACGGACCAACTGCTGCAAATGAATAGAACTGATCAGTTTCATCATTGACCGTGCATTGTCACCAATGATTCTGTGTGAGACCTGAGTGCCAGGCTAAAGAGGTCAAACATCACATAGCGGCAATGTCACTTTTGTCCCAAAACAGATGTAATGAGACTTTCACAACTTTGAACCTTCTGAGTTCGAAGGGGAATGAAATGCACAGTGTCACTGCAGTACCTTTTGTGTTATCATCCCCGTTCAGGGAAGACCAACTTCTACACAAGAGAGGACTTGAGGCTCTTAATCGATGTGAAAAATAGGCGTAACTAGCAATGAAGTATTTGTTTTATAGTATTTATTTTACATGAAGCTTTATACTGTTCTTCCGTGAACTGATAGAGGACTGCCCCTGAATTTAACTGAGGAGGAACATGGTGCAGGGTGAGAGGCTTGTTTTTAAAGGTGGGCAAGAAGGCACCCAGACCTTGGTGGCCATTCCATGTCATGGGAACACTAACATTCTGTGCGTGAAAATTTAAGTGGTACAAAAAATTTAACATAACTGCAAGAGCCGTTCCTGGCTAGCAATAATAACAAATGCGGAAAAGCAAGGCATCTTTAAGTCAAATTTGGCTCCATAATCATTCATTCCATTACCTTTAGAATAATGGGGGCTTCTGTGTATCTATTACAATTTACATGATATGAATCATAGTAAACTACAAGCTAAAAATAATACACTCCGTGAAGTTAGAGGATTAATTTTTAGTTTGTCCCACATGTGTTGGCTCTACGTCCGAACTCAAAAGCCAGACAGATTCCAAATTTCCAGAACAGTATAATAAAGTACCATAATGCATAACATGATTGACTCCCTAATTCTTCAGACAGACAGACAGATGCATAGACAGATCTAGATATTATACCTTTCCCCTTAGAAATCGCCAAAAAAAGTATGTCTATCCAATACTCTTGACAAAGCATCACTCCAAAAGTAAAATATTTAGCTCTTATTTATTGTTTCTTGTCATTACTTCATTCAAAAAAGAACTAAGAACTGATCATTAAGATAGTTGTATATTGGTGTAGTTTTACTTAGAGACATTAAAAATTAAGTTTATAATAATTTTCTCATTCATGTATGTGGCTTTTGAAAACTAGTGTTGTCACTTAACCTCTTCTTTCAATATTACAACACTAATTGTTAATTTTATTGTAAAACTGTGAATAGTGATGTTGCATCTCATCCATATTAGTAATAGATACAAACATCTAAATTCAGGTTTATAATTTCCCAAAAAAAGTCTGAAAATTTTAAAGCACTCATACTATGCTTTTCATCATACTATTTATAACTCACAAGAACATTCTAAAGTTAGTATTTAAATAATTAAACAAACATACCTCCTACCTTAGGTAAAGTTCTAAAAATAATGTTATAAGAAATAATTCAAAGCATTCAACTTAGTTACCATGGTGACAGTTACTACCTAATAGTCTAGGGATAGGAAATTGTTCATTGGTAACTATAAATTGATAAAGAAAAATATCCTCAATCTTTATTTTTTAAAGAAGAGCAAAACTATTTCTGGTATTTTATTTCTCTGCTGGACAAGAAAGAAAAAGGCCACATCTGGGACAAAAGAACATTGCCCAACACTTTCCTTAAGCCATTTCTATGACCTATAAATACACTTGCTATATATTTGGTCCTACTCTGACTGCAGACTCCTGAACATTAAAGTGATTTGATATACACAACAAAGGGGAAAACAATTGTACTCAAGATTCAAACCGCCTTGCTGGGGAAGCACAGAGAGTCCCAAACAAGCTGGATCCAAAGAGATCCACATTAAGACACATCACAATTAAAATACCAAAGGTTAAAAGCAGTGAGAGAAAAGCAGCCCCTTGCAAGGGAGTTCACAAAAGACAGTCAGCTGATTTCTTAACAGAACTGTTGCAGGTGGAAAGGATTAGCATGAAATATTTAAAAAGGTGAAAAGCAAGGACCTACAACCAAGATTACTTTACTGAGCAAAGCTACTATTTAGAATCGAAGGACAGGCAAAGAGCTTCCCAAACAAGAAAACGATAAAGGTATTTGTCTTTCACTGTCTGGCTTATTTCACTTAGTGTGATACTTTCCATGGTGGGGCAGGGAGAGCAGCAAGGGAAAATTGGGGACAACTGTAACTGAACAACAATAAAATTATTTTAAATTAAAAAAAGGTAAAGGAGTTTATCACCACCACACTAGCATTACAAAAAATGTTCAATAGACTTTTTAAAAAAAACAAAAATATGAATCATAAGATGGCAATAATTATGTATGTATCAGTAATTATTTTAAATGTAAATGGATTAAATGATCCAACAAAAGGCACCGGGTAGCTGAAAGGGTAAGGAAACCAGACCCTCACAAACGCTGCCAACAAGAGACCCACCGCAGTTTTAAAGACACACACAGACTGAAAGTAAAAGGACAGAAAAAGGTATTTCACAAAAGAGTGGAATGAAAAAAAACCCTAGGGTAGCAATACTTATACTACACAAAAATAGACTTTAAAACAAAGGCATGTAACATGAAACAGAAAAGGCCCCGTAATTTACTTCTGGGTATTTATCTGAAGAAATCTGAAACACTGCATCAAAAAGAGACACAGGCACCTACATGCTCACTGCTGCATTGTTTACAACAGCCACTATATGGAAGCAACCCAGAGTGCAGTGGATCAAGAGGGTGCGGCCCACATAGACAACGGAATATTACTCAGCCATCAAAAGGACGAAATCTTGCCAAATGTGGTAACCAAGATGGCCCTAGAGGGTGTCATGCCAAGTTAAATAGGACAGAGATAGGCAAATATCATATAATTTCACTTATATATGAAATCTAAATAGCAAAATAATTGAACCAACAAAATAGAAACAAACTCATAAACGTAGAGAACCTTTTGATGGTTGCCAGAGGGGGTGGGGGTGGGGGGAGGAGTGAAAAAGCTGACGGGATTAGGCAGCTACGGAGCAGTCAGGGGGGCTGTGAAGCACAGCACAGGGAACACAGGAAGGTTATAACAACTTCGTACATGGCCAGGTGGGTACTGCACTAACGCTCTGAGATATAATGTCCAATCACTACGTCATACACTGGGAACTAATATAATACTGTATGCCGGCTGCAACTGAAACCTAAAAAGTCACTTTGAAGACCCCACCCTGTTGATTCTGGGTGTGTCTACCTGCCGGGGGTCACGGTCACCAGGTCACCGTTTCTCCTGGGCGCTGTTACACCCAGGCAAGAAGAGAGGAGATGGTTGTCCGTGGCGCCTCTCTTTTCTCTCCTGATGTATCAGGAGAAAACTTCGGTATGGTTTACAGCCGGATGCCCCTACAGCGAGACGTCCGCTGTAATTGTCTTCGTTTGCCATCAACCCCTACGATGGTGGCCAAGAATGTGTAAACGTGACCCCCTAGAGGGCTGTGTCCCATGCGGTTGCAGGGGCGACCAGGGAGCATCCTGACACACCCGCTTGTGTGTAGCAGGGCCGGGGGATGAAGCGGCTAAGCCGGGAGACCAGCCCTGAGCTTGGGCTCCGCTCGGAAGGACCCACACCTGCGCTCCTTCTCGCCACGGCCCTCTCCAGAAAAACGTGTGAACGCAGCAGCTCCAGCTCCAGGGAGACGGAAAGGAATTATTTCCAGGGCTGAACACGCAGTGTGCCCCAGCAGGGCCCGCTGGGGAAAACCTCCCTAGAAATACAATTGTGGAAGACAGCTTAAAAAAATCAAATTTGGAGCATCAATGGACTGCAAGATTAGTAATTCTCTGCATTTGGTGTTAAGCGCCCCGAGGGAAGAACACAATTAGTGCAGGAGAATCTGGCCGGGGCCAGCACCTTAGGGCACAGACCTTATGCCACACGCAGAAAGGGCAGGGGATAATGCAGGACCTGCATGAGAAAGAAAAGGCACAGAATAATAAAGAAGACGTTTTTCCAACCACGTGGAGCGTGTGGGGGGGGGGAGCCCGTGTAGATGCTGCACCCCATTTCCTCTCTCCGTTGCCAGGTGCTCACGGGACAATTCTAATTGGCTTCTCGCCACAATGAAATAATAAAATCTCATAGCCACATTTTGGGTTCATTAGGCAGAGATTCAGAGAAAGAAATAAGGGGCCTCTGTGTAGGCTGCATGCTCCTTGTGACTTTTCACAGGGGTCTCAGTCTAATTCACCACCTGGCACTTTTGTCAGTGGCCTACTGCCCTTCTGTGTGCAGATCTCTTGGGTGAAAACGCAAAGGCGGAAGATGGACAATTATAAGATTCCTGCCCCCAACCCCTGGGCCAAATCCCTAACTGAAATAAGAAATGACATTCCATGGTCACAACATAACAGGCAAATTGGCAGGTAAAGTTTGAGAGGAAAGATAAAAGCAGTTTGTCCTATTAACTAAAATTCCTTAAGGTATCTGAGCATCTTTAGGGGGAAGCAAAGTTTCTCCAAAGTCCCTGAACTATTTGATACTCTTTCCTTCCTCTGAGCTTATTTCTTTTCTTCTCCCTCATGTGTTTGCCTGAGCTGCCTGATTTAGAACGCAAAATAAGTGTAAAACCGTCCATTCCAATATTGAGCGCATGCAGATCCGGAAAACAATCACTATGGTTCACAGGAGGTCTCACAGGGAAGTGCATGTGCAGGAGCACTCTTCCTGAGCAGCAAAACCTACCCCTGGCTTAGCTTAATTTAGGGCAGTGAAGGTAGCCTGAATTACAAGAAATCCAGGCGTGAACGTGCACGTAGTGACGTGGGTCCGTCATCTGTCATCAAACGGTGGGCAACAACACGCCTGTTACCCTTACGTTCTTTTCCTGAATAATGTGGGGCCTCCATCATGAGCCAAAGTGGTATCCAGACTTTGAGGTCTGATAATAAGATGCGCATCATCGGAGGTGTTGGTGTCAAATTGGGCTTTGAGTCAGCTAGCATCCAGAAGAATACCAGCGTCTTGTAGAAGACAGCATTAACTGTCTTCAGGTGGATTAGAATGAAATGTAATGTATTTAGACGTTAGCGCATTTAATGGCATGGAGGGTTCACTTGGGACCTAAGCTGTCACACTGATGGTTTCATGCCAAAGCAATAACCGGTGACATCTACCTATGGTCTCCAGCGATCTCGAAATAGGTTTTCCTTCAGACGTTTTGACACATGTGTACCTTTCTGTTATTGACCAGGTTATAGAACTACATAGCGTTACATCGAGAATAATTAGTTTCTTTGCAGACTGCTAAAACAGACTCAGAGCTAAGCCAAAATTTAGAAGACAATCACATGGGACCTGCTGTCAATGGGTCAGCCAGTGCTTTATTAAGTACCCACTGTGGCCTGGCCGCTGTTGTAGGTGCTGGGGACCAGCGGGGAACCAGATGTGTGCCTCCGCAGAACCCAGGGCCCAGCTAACGAGCGGTCCACGGGCCACGTGAACTTCTTTCTACCGTTACCTAAAAAAACCACCTTGTAAAGAATTCTTCTCACTTACTGGTTGATGATCCAGTTTCCTACACACGAATAATGCATTTAGATCAGGGAGGAATGTATCAGGTGGAAAGCCCAGTCTTGGCATTTCTTTCGGACTCTGAGCCCAGGTCAGGGCCACACTTGTGCTGTAAAATGACTTGATAACACATCCAAATCGTTTTTGTACTTTTGCTTCTTAATTGACTAATTATCTTTTGGAATAGACGAATGGTACTGAGCTTCTGACGTAGTGATAGCCAGACTTTGAGGCCTAGATCTATATGCTAATGAGCAAGGGAGAAAAAAATCTTTCTAAACTTCTCTTTATACAAACTGTCCTAGGAGGACCGTGGCCCTGGTGGTGGGTGGGACCAAAGATGGTTGCTAGGAAAGTTTAGATGCCTATACCTGCAGCATTTCTTGATAAGGCTCTCTCCAAATAATCCAATTATAAAAATTACCTGCTTGCCTCTTCTTTCCTATGAAGGTTTCCTGTCACCTGTACAAGTTTATCACGATTTTTGAGGGAAGTTTTCATTTCCTAAGGTACATAAACATAAATGTATGTAAATATAGGCAAAACATTTTCTTAATGTAATCATGGCCTCCTTGCTGCTCTTTCCCAATTTGTTCAAAAAAATTGGTGGATACAAAGATATTCGATTGTAGCTCACTCAGGTTAGGTATATGTTATTTTTCAAAAAGCCAAAAAACTGGCTGAGCAGGAAAACAGATCTGGAAATGAGCAATTTCTTCACAGACAAAAGAGAGTGGAGAATCATAGATTTAAATATTTCCTTCCTTCTTGATTCTCAATCCAACATGATTTTCATTGGTATAGGTTTGTAATAGTAATAGCAGCCGAGTATTCAATTATTGGAAACACTTACTTAGATTTATGAGTCTATATTTATAGAATGAAGGTACTTTAATAATACATTGGTTAACTAATATCTTCCCTAGATTTTGGTTAATTAATCTCTAAATAAACCACATAGAGAGAATGATACATATGTCCTTTGTTAATCAGTTAATCATCATCAGGCAGCCTGCTCATTGCTTGCCAAATATTCCCTGTTTTCAAAAAATAGATAAGCAGAAATGTATGATGCAGGGACACGAGAGCAAAGAGTGACAGCCATCTGGATGTTCACAGTAATGAAATGTAGGGCAGGCACCCGAGAATGTCTCCTTTTCATCCCAAGGCCTTCGGAAGAGGACACCCACCATTCACAGAGACAGACCATCTCAAGGTATTTTGCAGCTGACACTGGGATTAACCTTACTTTGTGAAACTGCATGGACTTCCTCATATCCTGAGTCAAGAAAAAAACAACGAAGAAGCTAAAAGATCCCACAAAATGTTCTATATTTTCTCAAGAGGGCTCGTATTTTCAGGTGAAATTTTAATTACTCGCAAATTGCCATGTTTAGTCTCAGAGTGATAATGAAATGCTGTGGTAGACTTTTTCTGCCGAACGTACCATTTCTTTCTGCGTGTATTCCTGATAATAAATTTATCAGAAATCAGGCACATTTCCTCCTCGCTTTCCAACTTGGAAACCGTATTAAAAATAAATCTGTGACATCTTTCCGACTCCTCAGAAGTCTTGTAAGGTATTAACTTCACCGTGGTAAACAGAAGGGCCCCTTCCCCTGCCATGACTCCTCTAATTATCACATTTATCTCAACAAGAGCAAAGCACACATTCATTAGTCTCTGGCCTAGCTCCTCGCTGAACCCAAGAAGGTGTTCTTTTGTCTGACAATAGGCTGAATGGGGAAGGAAACGTCATGAAAATCAAATCTCATAAAATAAGGATTAGCAAACGTGAAACTAATAACAGACCATGGAGTCTACTCTTCCATGCTCTGATGTATTATTCCCCAACACCAACTTCCAGCCTCCTACAGACAAGGCGCTCCACTGGGACACACTCAGGAAACACACTCCGGGACCTGAAAGATGTGCTATACTAACTGAACCCCAGGATCAGGGAATGTTGGGAGCCTGTGGGACCCGAAGTCCACCTCACCGTTAGTGGGAAACCCCAACAGCTCCACCCCTCTTTCTCCACATCCCATGGAGACCCACTGACACGCCCCTGGCCGTGCTTCCTTGCACGGGGGCACCCAAAACTGAAGAAGGAAATGGTGCCACCAGCCACGGTGGCCCTAGCTGTGCCCCACATGCTGGGGCTCTCATAGCTCCTCAGCCCGAAGTGGGGTTCGGGGACATTGGGGCTGGCCGTGGCCCCTGCAGCCACGGGCCCAGAGTGTTGCTGTGGTTACGTCTACAGGAACAGCAGGGGTTCCAGCAGGTCACGTGTGCATGGGGACTGGCACGGGTCTGTGGGCCGTGTTCCTCACGTAGGAAAGCCAGGCGAGGGGACAGGGCAAGAGTGGGTCCAGGAAGTCGGGGGGCGGGCAGCAAGAAGAGGTTGCTGAGGCCAGAATACGTGTTGCCCCCAGGAAAGACGGACGCCCCTCTGTCTCTATTCTCTGTTGGGAGGAGAACACCCAAGGGAGAAGCGCTGGGAACTGGAGACCACCCACCGCCCACTTGCTGCAGCGCACTGGGCTCCCTGCACTCTTACTGAGCACCGACCATGGACCGGGCACGAGGGAGTTCTCCCGGCACAACCCTGAGATATCACATGCCTTCCTCTTGGGGAGAAGCAGCTGAGGCCCCAAGCAAGCGCCTTGCTCACGGTTAGCACCCCCAGAAGCGGGAAGCCAGGATTTGCGAGCAGCACCGGGGGCGCCCGCGGCCGTCCAGGGGCGCAGGCTGGCCCCGCGGCTCCACGAGCCCCACAGGGAACGTTCACGGGGTGTGTGCAGAGGCAGCTCCGCTAGCTGGCGGCGGGGCCTCACCCCACTAAGCAAAGTCTCTCTTGACGCAATCAGAGGGAACTTACAATGCACCCAGCCCAGAAAAGGGATGTCACCAGGAAGGGCTGACGGCACCTGACACAGGATTATTATTTTTTCTCTCCATCGTCCAGGTGAGCGAAGTGAAGGTCTGAGAGGCCCTGAAACTTGTCCAAGATCAAACAGTGAGTGTCAGCGAGGAGTGCAAGCGAGGTCGGCGCTCTGGGACCGGCTCGTGGGGGCCTCTGCTTTCCCGGGAGGTGCTGGGTGAGTTCCGACTGGTGGCAGGTCCCCAGGGTACTTGGAGGGTCACAATCTGACTCTCAACCTGTATTATTTTAAATCTGGTTCTGATCCAGGCCAGCTGTTGGAAGAGGACTTTGTTTCTCTTAGGGTTAGTTCCGTTCGTTTGGAAAACATCTCAGGTACGTTGCAGTTACTCAAAGACAGGGCCACTGAACGGGAGAAGAGGGACAGAGTCAAGCTGCTCTGCGTGTAATGCCCCCAGGGTAGGACCTTGCAGGGCACCTGCAGCTCCCCAGGAAGCCACAGGGAGGGAGATGGCCGTGATCTCGCCAATGGTCCCCTGCAGGCTTAACCTAACTGTTCACCTGTTCAGTCCCATCATTCCCCACTGCTGCCCGCAGCGAAGACAAAACCTGCCAACACTGATTTCTGTTACCAGAAAGTTGGGGTGGAATGGCAACAGTGACGGGGAGAAAAGCAAGTAGATCCCACCGCAGGAGTTTGGAATCAAAATACAAACAGAACAAAACAGAACAGGAAAAGAAACGAAACCCCCAAGAAAGAAACTGAACGGCTGGGCAGGGCCTTGAGGCTCTGGGAGTCCTTCATCATGGGATGAAGGCTCAAGCCATCTTAATGCGGCTGGAGGACCGGAAGCCCTCAGGTGACACAGGTGTGACCTGACCTGCTGCAGGGGGACCAGGAATCATACCTGCCCTCAGTCTCCCTGTTCACCAGCTAAGCATCACTTTGTTATCCAGCCAGTTCTCAGCCAGGATTTATCACACCCGTCTTGTGACAAACCCTGAGACTAAGACCCACAGAAAAAACAGCTCCTGAAGTTCAGAGAAAACGTCCACTTTTCCGTGAAGTGCTAATTTACTTCCTTCGATCAGCCGCCGACAGCAGAACACATGTTTCCTGTCCACATGCACACGCGTGTTTCCTGTCTGCTTCCGTCCCGTCCTGCGCATCAGCCAACGTCCGGCCCGCGTGGTTTCTGGTGGAATTCTTCTTCTGCCCCTCCGCCCTCCTCCAGGTGGCTCTCACTGCACGGGCGTCTTTCAGGGTCCCACCTAATCTTTTTGGGAATCTGCAAGTCAGTGAGTCGATGACATTGGTGGTGGGGAAGTCAGCATTCTATTCAGAGATTTTTCTCCGTACTGGGTAAGCCTCTCTTGAAGGCGATGGGAGGAGAAGCGTGTCAACCTGCAAGTGCGCGGGCTGGCGGGGCACTCTGACAAGGCTGCGCCTGGCTCTGTGCCTGCCGGGCTGACGGCGGGTCCTCCGGCAGAACCGGGACGAAAGGACCCTGTGTCACTAAGTGTGCGACTCCCCGTCCAGGTGCGGCAGGAGAAGAAGTCCTCTCCCCAGAGCTCGGCCGCTGGCTCTCCCACAGGAAATGTTTCTCTCCCGCCCACTTGTCTGTTAATCTGATTAATTAGAATGCTCAGGTGGAGGTGACTGCGGGTTCATTTATGTCGTTGGTTTCCAGCGCGATCATCAGAACACCGGTGCTGACTCCGTTCTTCAAGCTGCAAGTCTTCTTAACACCTAGCGCCCCGTTTCCACCCTAGCAAGTAGCAGTACATCAGACATAATTTCTATTTCTTTCACGACTCGGAGACCACCAGGATCACTGGTTCATTATTTTAAACGAATCCTAACTTTCTAGCCGGTCATACGGAAACTCGGCCAGCTATTTCCTGACCCCAGCACCAAACTCGAAGGCTGCTTTTTAAAAACAAATCCTCGTTATCGTGTTTGTTTTCCGGTAATTATATGCTCTTGCTGTAAAAGTAGAGCAGAAAGAAAAACATCTAGTTCATTAAAGGCTCTATTTAGCTACGTGCTAGTTACTTCGAGTCTTTCTAAATACTAATTGCATGAGGCAAGTTAAATTTATTCCGGGGAAGATGGGCCTTCTGTGAAATAAATTTGAGGATTATGTAACAGGTTTACTAATCTAGACAGCTGCCATCTCAGCTTGATAAAATCTTTCGTAAGTTAAAAATGACTCGATAAAATTGAAACCCGATACATACGTTAAAAAGGATCGTTTTAGGGGGAGACACCCAGATTTTCCATGGGGAGCTTCAATGTATAGGATATTGAGATGCTATCATCCTATTATGAAACAGGAGGTAAAACAGAAAAACTAGCATATTCAGCAGAAACACAGACTCCTATCAACATACTTATGCACCTTTCAAAACTTAATTTTGTGAGAGCGAAGACAGACTGAATCCGACGGGATGGAGAGCCCACGAATGTATATGGTAACTGGGGTCCTGACTGGCACCGACTGGTGAATTACTGTTGAGAGCCATAGTCCAGGGGGGAAATGTGACCATTTTCCTAGATTTCTTCCCATTTTATACCATCCTAGAGGGAGTGTGTGATGCGTGTTCATCAATGTCCTGTTGACATTTTGTGACCGGTGGGAGGGCAGCTGTAGATTATTCCCTCAACAATCACCATTAAGTCTAAACTCATTTCTGCCCATTTTTTTTTTTTTTCAGTGAAAGAATTCTTTGGGCATGACATGACATGAAACTTAACAGCGCGCGCTTGACAGACTGGCCGCGCAAATACTGTAAAAGAACAGGTGGCGCCTGCTTACAATGCAACGTCAAGTCCAGGTAGTTAGTCAGCACCTGGTGGACGTGGAGGAGCAGCCCCCCCTCCCGCCAGCCCCGATTTGATCAGAAATGGTCACCCCACCGCTCACGTATTCTTGGAGTTAGCAACTCAGCAGTCACAGGGCCTGAAAGTACGGCAGTAAGAACTGATTTACAGCAAGAACAAAAGTAAACATATCAGTTTTTCCCTGAGCTTTTCTTATGAAGAAACATGGGCAGATAGGCAGAAAGGCTGATTTTATAGCTTTCTTTTATCGATTTGCCCCTCCTTAGACTCCCGGAGTCAAGGAGATGCGAGGCTCTACCGATGAGTATCTAGAACGATGCCCGTTGCATAGTGATCAATAAACACGTATGAGATGAATATATATTTGTTGATCCCGTTGTTCCGTGTTTGAAACTTTGTTGCTTTTAATGAGGTGATTTCTTTGTAGAATACTATCTTTCCTGTCAAACTATGATTTCAATATGGGAAATCAAGTCGCGAAAGATAGTTGGTATTCGGACGTTTTGAAATATAAATTTTTAATTCAAGTCGCATGAGTAAATGTTTTCATAAAATGCCAACCGGGAATACAATACACCGTTTATAGGAAGGGAAAGACACACCGAAGAAAGATAACTACTTGAGAGTGACGGGTAGAAACAAGTAGGTTGTTCTTGGGGCTTGGTACTCAGAGGGTGTCTGTGCGCTCAGCAGACAGTGGGGGTGAGGGAAATCTGACACATCTAGGGCCAGATCGGCAAGAAATAAAGGGAGAACCAACAGGAGGAGAAAACATAACAGGGTCTGAGATGAGGATCGTGTAGAGCAAAAATACATGACGGAAAATGAAAGTGAAACGGCAGAAGCCTTTCAAATGAAGCAGGCGGGTACAAAACCATGAACAATTTATTCAGACCTACATCCAAACCTGGACTCTCGCCAGTTGCCAGCTACGTGTCCCTGGGCAAATGAAGTCATCTCTCTGAGCCTGCTTGTCCTTATTTGTTGAATATTAATTCGCACAGCACTGCGATCTTACGGATCTCCTGGAACGACCCGTGAGAAAATGGCTCGCTGGGTCACGGCCCAGAGGCTCGGTGGCTGAGCTGTGCCTCTCGCGGAGCACGCGGGTTCCACGCGTCATCTCTGGACATGTCCTCAACCTGCAGCTCGGCCCTGTCTACGTAGTGTCATCCTCTCGCATTTGTTTGCAGAAAAGACACATTTATTTTCATTTGTAGGGAAATGGCACAGGTGGCTCACCTATTCTCGGACACCGTTTAAAATTGTGATAAGGAGCTTTAAAAGAAAGCAGGACCAACCTACCGCTGCCTTCTCTTCCCATTGCACCATTGTCGATTATGTGACTCATAGATCCTTGTACCAGCCGGGACGCAAAAGGTGCCTAGGCCAGCAATCGGATTTTACAAATGGGGGAAACTGAGGCACGGGGCCGTATTGCTCGTTCATGCGGTTCTCTGAGTATCCACTCAACAAGCATTAGTTGGGCGCACCCCACCACGCAGGCGCTTCACAGGTGGCTGGACCAGACCTGCCTTGGGGCCTTGGGTGCCTGGTGGCTGTGCAGGGACACGTGACCAGAGAGGGGACTCTGGTGGAAGGCAGCGTGGGCCTCCCCCCACACCGAGTGTCCCGAAGTGTTTAGGTCTGTCCTCTCCAGACATAGGCTGGGAATAAACAGGACAAACGTGAGACCTGAAATCCCAGTTCGTCACTGCCCTGCTGAGACTGGTGAGAGAAAAGGGCTTCCTGGTCATTTTCAGCCCAAATCTAAGCTGGCAGAAGGGCGCGGAGCAGGCCCTGGAGGCGGGGCAGGCCCTGGCGCTCACTGGCCAGATGGGAGAGGACAGGACGCTGGGAACAAGGGCCGCCAGCCTGTCTCCAGGACGCACCGGCCCCGCCTGCAAGAGGCTGTCTTCACCCCAGTCCTGCTCCATCTGCGCTTCGCTCTGGGCCTTCCCGCCTCGTTGTAGGTGCGCACAGTGTGTGGACGGAGGGCGGAAAACCACGAAAAACACACAACCGCCCTGTTCCGATGATGTGGGGCAACTTCTCAGGCTCCTCTGAAGTCCTGGCCCCTGAGTCGGGAAAACGTCAACACTCCGGGTGGATCCAGATGGCCCTGGGCCACCATCACGTGGCCCGTTACGTTCGGCTTTGGGTCGATGGCTCAGGGCTCCGTACCCCAGATATGGCACAGCTCGACACACTGAATATTTGGTAACTCGAGAAGTGGCAGGTGCTGGAAAGGTGCCCCACTGCCTCCTGAGGGTACAGAAACCCCCTATGTACCGAGTCCCAAAGGCAACCTACTTGTGTCTACACCTCACTTTCAAGTGCTCATCGTGTTTTAGTTTGTCTTTGGCTGGCTCCTGAGCCTCCGTTCAGCTCGTGATACCAACTCTCCCTCCGACTGCCACGGCCCCGGTTCAGCAGAACAGGATCCCATCGCGCACGTGGAAGCGGCCGGCTGAACCCGGAGGCCGTTCTGTGGCAGACCACCTCCTCGCCTCTCTGCTCTACGCCTCGGGCCACCACCAGGGAGCTCCACTCCCCGTGGACAGTCTTAGGGTCTGTGACAGAAACCAAAGTCACCTCACCAACCATGGCAATTAGTGTCCGTTGAGCAAATTCGGCGAGAGCCAAATGACCCAGCATTTAACTACCAGGACTACCCACCAGCACTTGTGCATATCCCTGCAGCGACAGATGGGGTGGCTGACCCTGGTGTCTGCGGTGAGAGGTCACGTGGTCAGGGAGCGGAATGTGAGTTTTGGCTGGACCCCCTCACTTTTGGGGGCTCCTCAGGCCAATTACTGCGATCAAAGCTTCAACCTCATCTCTTTGGATAGGTGGCTAAGGATCCTTGACCTACTTTTTTTTTGAAACTTCTTAACTTGGAAATGAAAGAAAATAACACACATTTTGGTCAATATAAGATACTCCTATATGCTCAATATTATTGCTATCCTGATAGTTACTACATCAAAGGTTAAGTAATATTTTGATTAATTGCGTTTCATTGGATCCACATTCTTAGAAAACAGAAATCTTAAAGCATTCTTTATTAACTTTTTCTACGGCTAACCTATGACTGAAAGCTGGTAATATACTCTAGGCAGTTAAACATCGGCCCAAATACACATTCATTTTATTAAAACAGTTACCA
Organism: Noctilio leporinus; assembly: GCA_004026585.1. Lineage (NCBI taxonomy): Eukaryota > Metazoa > Chordata > Mammalia > Chiroptera > Noctilionidae > Noctilio > Noctilio leporinus. The sequence continues at coordinate 396,459 of PVIW01000509.1, forward strand.
AGAAACTCTATTAACCTTCTCAGGTTCTGCACTTTGGATTGATTTAAATCACAACATGCTTTGGATGTGTGTAAAGTTATGTTTTTAAATGTCTGGCTGCCCGCTGCGGGGGCCATACCATAAAGATTCTTCTTGCCCACAGAAGAACCAGGCTTTCAGAGAAGCAGCGCCTCCTTGTTCATTGTTTTCTCCTGATACATGTGGGTGCAGATTTACAGCAAGTGGCTGACCTGATTTGCATCTGTATGGGTGCACTTGGAAGGCAGGAAAGGGAAGCAACAGACACCATTGTACTGCGGGGGAAAATGGACTTGACTCTTTCTCCCAAGCAGCTAGGGGAATTCATCAGATTTCTCAACCATCATCCCCATATGCAAAATGTAAATTCTTCAAAGGCAGCGTGGGAACATGGAGAGAATCCTCACCCACACAGACCCTCGGATGTCCCACCACCTCAGAGGGGACCCATCTCTGACATTGCAAACTGATATCACGATTACCATTTTAAAATCGGCAACTACGTATTGAGTGGTCCATCAGGAATTTGAGATAAACCATTAACTATTCGATCTAGAGTCATTACAACAAACACGTGATACCGTGAAATCACAGAAAATCTGTATTTTTGGTAGATAAAAATAATGACCACAATTATTTTAACGTACACGCGCAGGTGATAGACTCCAAATCATTAGCTGAAATAAAATAATGATCACTTAATATGGGAACAAGAACTCAATTTTATATTGTTAAGCAATCTAAGTTGTCAAGATGTATTGCGTAGAGCACATTTTTTAAAGAAAAAGACAAGGCTGTAAAATCGATTCTTCCCCCTACATTGTTCTTTTATGTCTCCTTTTATATAGAATTCATTTGGTGAAAAGTACTAGAAGAAGTTTCTAATTATACAAGTCGCCAGCTTTTAGAGAAACAAAATACAGATGTATAGATGTGAGATCCATTTCTCCCCCTGCTACACGAATTTTTTTCACTTGCCTTCATGAGGATACTAGTAACTTCAGTATTTACTTCCCTCTGCAGATGATGTATTTGATGCAAACTATTTAAAATAGGAAGATATCTATACAAATTTTGGTCTGGCTTATTTTTTGGTCTCCCTTCTTTTCCTCTTGTGCCCCCTTTTTTTTTCAAAAGAGGAGAGCGTTCAGGGTCCTAAGGGGACTGTGCATTGCTCCTTAGGTCAAAATCTGTGCTGAGTTTAATGTCTAGTCATGTTAACTCAACTAAGAAAAGGTAGCTCCTCTGGGTTCATAAATAGAAAACAAATAAGGTAAAAACAGTGCCACTCCCCCCACAGCTGGGCAGAGTTCATTCTGCGGGGCGTGTACATGGAATTGAAGATGGAGGCACTGAAAAGCTCAAACACAGTTCTTGTGCTAACTGGCCATTTTATTAATCTACATGTAGATAAGGACACAAAGGCATAAAATGGCAAACAAAAAAGGTCAAGTTCAAGGCATTTCCAGTGCAAGCATGTTTAGAAAGAAAATTGCGGTGGGTGTGGGCCTTGCGCATACATGTTTCCACATGACCGCCCTGCCTCAGCGGCAGAGTTGCTGACGGCAGAACACGGCCACACAGCCCGCACGGGCCACACGCAGCCCACATGGCATGGCCGAGAGTCAGCACCTACCTACCGGCACCGTGATGCCACCGCAGGGCTGGGCAAAGGGGCCTGTGCCTCTATGAGACAGTCTTTTGAGTCAGCAAAGTCACTGTAACATCCATAGCCTGTGTGTCTTTCCCCCCATGAACTGCTGTGACCCTGCTTTGGCCCATCCCTGTAGGTATCCTTCAACGAACAGTTCATGCTTCACAGTCACTTTCCAGGGCGCATCTCCCTGCTGGATGATAGCAGCCCCATGTACACATTTATCTTTAAAAACCTGTCAAGTTGCATTAAAAGCAGATGGAGACGTGATCGGCAGAAAAATGTTTCCCACCAGGTGACACAGTTGCTTTCCCCCAACAAATGGAACTGTGGGCAACAGAACATATTTTATACCTGAGACGCGGTTGATTAAAGGGATCCTGCACACACACACACACACACACACATACACACCCCACACACACACAGACGCTCACACACACACACGGCGCCAACGCATCATCACCTGGAGAATTCGGAGCCTAAACTGATTAATGAGACCTTATTTTGTCTTGAGCAGGTTTGCTAAGCATTTTTCAAATAGCCACATTGTTGGTAATTACCCCACTCGCACCTCGGCTGCCTGGCCGCGGCTCCTTCATGCTCCAGCAGCAAGCTGATTGAGCACTCTTGTTAGGACCCCATTCTTCATTGTAATTAGCCATAATCATAGCTTTCCTGGGTGCATGAGAATGTGCCGGCAACTATTCACCAGCTCACCCCATTTGAATATGAATCTCCTCAGTAAGGGGCAATCAAACAGCAGAAAGCAAAGCAGTTTCTCTAGGGAATTCGGGGCTGGAGTCTCCACCCTCATTCAGTTCTCTTCAAAATGCCCCCGCTCCAGGATGGGGGTTTTATGTGCTAAAACAAGGGTGGCTTAATGAAGACAATGGCTTATTATTCCCCATGTGACACAGGAGGCCCTTTCAGCCTCTGCCAAGGACACAGGGAACAAAAGAACAGGCCGTGGTGTGTGGAAGAGCGAGTGGGGACCAGGCTCCACTCGGTGCCCTCGCTGAGGGAGAGGGGACCTCTGCCACCCCGGCCCTCAAAAATGGGCGCTTTCTTTCTCTTGAACCCCCACACCAGCCCCCAAAATGACTCAGACATGTTAGGCAAAGGCTCTAGGAAACTGGGACTGAAAACAAAGGCCCAGTGGAGGAGGGGTGACATTTTTGATCCTGTCCCAAGCACATTCATAGTGAGCCACCTACTGGCAGCACCGCTTTCGGCTCTCCAGTCGCGGGGCACCCGGCCTCTTCAGGGAGAACCTGCGCACAGGGGCCCGGGTGGGGACAGCCGCGTTCAGGGGGCAGGAGCTGTGGGAGCAGGACCAAATCCTTCCCGGAAAACCTGTCCTCCGGTGAAACGGAGGCTAAGCAGCCGGCAGAAGGAGGGTCACTGACTCCACGTGCTCGACAGCAAAGCTGAGGGAGTATGCAAATCACCAGGAAAGATAATCCCTGGGCCGATGAAGATAACGCAGCTGACCTCTTAAATGAACAAGGTAGGACAAGTGCAGGGACAAGCTTTGCCCTTGTTGCATAGACATTTTCTTCTGGGGCAGGACACGGACTCGACCCCATGCCTGTTTACGGTCCTTGTCCCTGTGCCACGGGGGGAGGCCTGCGGGCTGCAGCCGCTTCCCGGAAACCTGCCGCGGTGGCACTGCCAGGCCCCTGCAGCCTATTCAAGTACCGGGCAGGCCCGCGTGCCACTTTGGTGGAGGTGGCCCGCAGCGCTGTTCAGGGGACCTGGGCGGAAGCAGGGCACTGTGAGAAAAAGGGTCACGGCCGGTCAGCTGATGTTGCCTGTCACTGGTGCCCAAGGGAGGCTGGAAACCACCCACCTCCTGCCAGGTGTCCACTGTGTACCAGGGCCGGCGCTGAGGCACGGCCAGGGCGCGGCCGTGGCAGGAAACAGCCATGTGCACTGTGAGCATGGCCTGGTGGTGCGGGCGTGTGGGGCCTGTCTGTCCTGGTTTCCAGGGCAGCAGTGGGGCCTCCAGACTCCCTGACCCTACACTGCACCCATCACGTCCATGCTGGATGGGGTGGGGGGTGTCTTCTTGGGTGTTCGCGTCACTGGTATCTTGGGGTTATTTTATTCTTAAAGCCATTCTACTTATTTGCTGAAGTGTTACATTGTTTCCTTTTTTACGGAATGTATTGGGGTGAGGCTGGTTGATAGAATCACACAGGCTTCAGGTGCGTATTCTACAACACATCCTCCGTACGCTGTACTGTGTGTTCGCCACCTCAGGTCCCCATCCATCACCATTTATCCCCCTCTACCCCGCTCCTGCACACCCCCCGGCCATCACCACAGCCCTGTCTGCGCCACCAATTCTTTCCTTTTTCACTCAACCCCCAACTGCTCCCCCCGCCCCCACCTCATGCAGCTGTCAGCCTTTGGTGACTCAAATCACCCTGCTTTTCCTTTTTCTAAAATAGCAACGATTTAAACAGATGCCTGCAATCCATGATCAGAAACAAATTCACCGTCTTTGCACGTCTCTGGGAGCAACAGGAAGAGTCCCTGTGACGTGAGGAACTGCTCTGGGCAACAGGACCCTGAGGCCGATCTTCCTCACTTCTTCAGTGTGACAAGCTAATTACAGGACCATCACTGGTTACAGGCCTTTCTTGATTGCAGGGTGGGGTGCTAAGCACGTCACATGCCTGTATCACCTAACAGCTCACAGCCCACCTAGGTGCTGACACCGTGTTGTAATTGTCCCTAAGGCGCAAAGGCGTGGACCGAAACCAAGGAGGCTCCGGCACCTGGCCCAGGATCGCACAGCACCCAACAGCAGGGTGGGAGAGGGTGAGCCAGCCACGGTCAGCACTCACAGGCCCTGGGCAGGAGCTGCCTGCCCGGACATCGCTGGTCGCACGCCTGCCAGAGCCAGCTGCTGCCGCTGGGCCCGCCCACCGCGGGTGGGTGACACCATCGCTAGCAAGCGCCAGGGTACAGAACGAGGACACTCAGGCCTTCTGCAGACTGTATGACCTCCAGAGGGCCGACCCAGGTAGCATTTGCTGGCAAGTCACAATAGAGGACTGAAAAGAGGGCACGCCTGTCAAATGCTGTGTGTGCAGGCAGGACGAAGGGCTCACACCAGGCTCTGCCGAGTTCTAGCCCAAGCAGAACGCTCGCCATGGCACCAGCGGAGGCTTTTTCAGTCACACTCTCATGCAGGCAGAGCCATTAATGCCAGTGGCCTTACTGAGCAAACTAAACGTTATTCAAGCTACACACACGAAGGACGGTTGCTCTAATTTCTCTTTTGGGGGAGAAACCAAGTCAGTCCCCTCCCCACCCCCCACATACACACACACATTAATGAAGGACCTGTAACACTTGCTTTGTCATCCCTGTGCTACAAGGTCTCATCATGTGTCACAGTGTTTATTCCCCGGGTCACAGGATCTCTAATTCTTGGAGCAAATGCAAAACATCTTTCATTGCTGCTGGTTAAACAAACATCACAGATGCTACTGTTTTGAGGAAATATGCAGGTAGGAGTTTCTGATACCAACTTCATAGGCTATTAGCCACCGCTGGACTTTCCCAGATAAGAAAAGGTGAGCTTTTACATAATTCAGTTCCGCAAACACTGACCGAATGCGTGTGGTTTGCAAGGCAGCAGATAAGGTCAACAAAGTAAACAACAAAGGATACAATCAAAGTCATCCAGTGTTTTTTAACCCGCAAAGACATGGTCCCCTAACTCCAGGAATTCACAAACAAGTGAGAACTAAATATATAATGCAAATACAAAATAAGTCACTATCGTTTAAGGCAAAATACCTAGAAGGTAATACTTATAAAAATGTATTAATAATATATTTCCTTCTTTTTTTAATTAATTCATTTTTAAATCCATACCTAAGGACATGTTTTTCATCGCTTTGAGAGAAAGAAATGTCTGAGTGAGAAGCACTGATTGGTGGCCCCCCTATATGCACCCTGACCGGGACTGAACCCACAATCTAGGTATGTTCCTCAACCGGGAACTGAACCTGTAACACTTTGGTTATGGGTCGATGCTCCCAGCCACGCTGGCCAGGGCCATTTCCTTCTACTTTTGATCACAGAACATGTTAGTAAATTTAAACGTATAATGGTATAATAATGCTAACGCCAATAAAACAATTAATATTATCCACACCACCACTACCCACGGACCAAACACTGTTCTAACTTCAAGATGCATGATCTCAATCCTTCGAAAAAATGACAACCTTATGAGGTGGACATGCGTGTAGAGATGAGGAAACTGAGGCACAGAGAGAGGTTAAGGAACTTCCCACAGGTGTCAGACCTGGTAATGTAGTTTCATGTGTTTACTCCTTACAAAGAATATCGATCAGGTATTAGTTACTGTACTATAGTAAACAGAAAGCATGGCTTTGTCCTTGGATGTATTTTAGATCAACCTTATTTACGTATTTTAATAACCTAACCCATAAAGTATAGTTCTAAACTTCTGCAATCGTTTTAATCATTGCGGATACTACATTGTAGTTTCCTACCATCTCCCCAGTTCTAGAAACATGACGCGAATGACTACATGGATCAGTCCAAGAAGAGCAATTCACAGACTGAGCCACAAAGACAGGAGATGGTGGGACCCCGCAGTGAGAGGCCGGCAGGAGGAGCCTGGTCAGACCGCGGGAGATGGCCAGGTCGGGTCAGCTCCCACTGCTTCCCCTGGGGGTGCAGCCTCCGGCTGCGGGGCTCCCCACCAGGGCCCGGGACTGCTCCTAACACGGTCAGCGGGCTGGGAGCCCAACAGAGGCAGGTGCTCTCCGCTGAGATGATTCACCCTTTCCTGTTGTTTTCTCTGTCCCTGCCCCCCGGTTTTGTTGCAAACGTGTGTGTCCGTGTGAGTGACAGCCCCACACCTCTGCGTGCGTGCCCATGTAAGCGTGTGTACGTATGCACACGTGCATGAAGTCAATGCTTAACAACTTTCTCAGTGGGCCCCTTTCCTCACCCCTTGGGTCTCTTCCCGGTGTCACTCAGTTGTTCACACTTGTCCTCAGCGATGCCCGTTTCTTGGGCATTTTCCTGTCAACACTGCCTCTTGCCTGGACTCCTTCTCTTGACAAAACTCTAGTTCTGGCTTGGCATTGACTTAGTTTCCCCAGTGTTGCTCTCGCCTCTTGTCTTTCCGTAGCACTTGAATTTTTGTATGTTACAGATGTGTATCATTGCTATTTATTATTATTAATGCAAGTGGGTTCTGCCCCCCGAGTCACTGAACTTCAGAGGGCAAAGGCCGTTTTGCGCCAAGTATGCACACCCCTCGCACTGAGCACAGGGTCTGTCGCCCAGAATATGCTCAGTAAGTGACAGTGGTCCAAATTGACATCAAAGAAGCCTTAAATTACACTAAGGCAACCTCGCTGCCATTCCTGAATGCTGAATAAAGTCACAAAGGATGGAGATACGTTGCTTTCAAATTCCTGCTCTTCACAAAAATGGGCTCATGGAAGCCTTCGAAAGAATCAAGGCAGCTTCCCTGAGTTGAAAATTGGAAAGAGAGTATTCTAAGCACATGCCCAAAGCTTGTCCTGGTAACTGGTTGCCGGGCAAAGTACTTACACAAGTGCACCATGGTGGACCGCGAGAAGAGACGTCTTCATCCCGAAGCGGGTGCCCGGGTTGGGACATTCCCCGTGGGAGCCTGTGCCCCTCCCCCGCCGGGCTCAAGGGTGGCGCGCAGGCTCCATGGATGTCCTCTTCCCCTTCCTCACTCAACAGCCCTCCCAAAGCTGGAGGACACATTTCATAAAAGGCAGCTAAGTCGCTGCGTGTCACTGCTGGTGCAGGCTGGAGAAGGGGGGTCCCTGCTGCTCCCAGGGCAGGTGGCCAGGTGTCCCACAGCAGCTGCCTGCTGGCGCAGGGGGCAACCCCTAGCACCCTGAGCCTGCACCTCGCTCCCTTCCAGTGACACTGTTGTCACCATGGCAGCCACACTGTCCTCCGTCCCACCTGGGTTACTGAGAAGCACCCCTGGGGGGCTCTTGGCTTCAACTGGTCTCCTCAGAACAACTGAATGATCTTTCTAGAAGGCACATGTGTTCAGGTCTCCCTCCTTAAAACTCTAGCTTTCAACCTAGAGTCCAAAGTACCGAGTTTGTACGCAAATATTTTCTGGTGAAGTTTCTCTTGGCATCTACCCTCATCCTTTGTCCCTTCCCAAAGCGTCTCCTTAGCCTGAGTGACTCAGGACCACCTGCGACTCTTCACACGAGCCTCCACCTTCCCTACCCAAGGCTGATGTTCCCCTGGGATGGTTTTCCTTCTGTTCTCATCCCACCTCGCTGGCCACGTGCATCACCGCAGGCACGGCCGTTCCCACACGTAAGACTGAGCTTACACCTTCCCACTGAGCCTGGCTTCCCATCCCACGACAAACGTTTACTCTGTTCTGATCACTGTCCCAAGGGAGAGAAATAGCCGGTGAGCAAAACTGAACAGGACCCTGTGCTCACGGCACAGAATGCAGCGGGTACTCAGTGTTACCAAGTGTGGCCATCGGGGTTTATGAAAACAAATGAGCAACGGGAGCTTTGATAAAGGCTACGAGGTGAGGGCCACGGCCTTCGTCAGCAGCATCAGGCCGGAACCCCTGAATGGTGACTCTTGAGCTGGGTGTGGGTTCTCGGTGAGCACGGGGGAAAGAGCATTCCAGAAGGAGGAGCACGCACAGGCTGTGTGTCAACCCCGAGTGGTCGGTGCAGGGGCGCACGGAGCCTTGCAAGCAGGGCACGGACAGGCGCCCCACAGGGCAGACTGAGGTCATTTCGTGCCACCCAAAGAGCCCAGGTGACAGGAAGGGGGCGCGGCTGGGGACTCTGGTTCCTGTCCAGGGCTACCCTGAAGACACAGCAGCTGCAGGTGGTTGGACCGGACATGGTTCCGAAAGTCAAGATCAAGGTGTGGGTGGGGCTGTTATGCGCCCTGGCACCAAAGATGAAGATAAAAGGTCAGAGTTAAGAGTTTGGAGACAAAGTTAATGCAGCTTGATGATGGCTTGACAGGGGAGATGAGGGAGGGAAAGGTGCTGAGAAAGATTCCCAGGTGCCTGGGTTACTCAAAAGAATTAAAGGGACTGCAGCACAGCTTCGCAATGGACGAGGATGTGCTCTCGGCCCCGGGCCCCGGGGAACACAGTCACCACTGAGAGGAGCTGCCTCCTTCTGACACGTGTCACCGCACTCACTGGGGCGGAGGCCACGTGTCCCAGGGGCTGTCCCAGGGGCTGTCCCTGAGTGCCACGGGAGCCCTCTGGCAGCTCTCTTCCTAGTGACCCATCCACGACAGGTGACCGTGGCTCAAGGACCCCTGATGGCCCTGCCTACCTGCCCAGCTCTTCCTTTTTGAAAATTATTTTTATTTAACATTAATTTATTGTTGTTGCATTATATTTATCCCATTTCCCCCCACTGCTCTCCCTTGCTCCATCCTGTCCCCCATCTCCTCTCCCACAGTCAACCCCCACTTGTCGCCCATGTCGCTGGGTTATTTATACTAGTTCCTTGACTAAACTCTTCCCCCTTTGCCTCTTTCTCCCCCTCTGCCCACTGAAAGTCTGTTCCTTGCTTCTATGCCCCTGGTTCTGTTTTGCTTGTTTGTTTGTTTTGCTCATGAGTCTCCTGTATTGGGTGAGATCATATGGTATTTGTCTGTCACCAGCTGGCTAATTTCAGTAAGCATAATACTCTCCAGTTCCGTCCACGTTGTCACAAAAGCTAGGAGTTCCTTCTTTCTTTCTGCTGAGTAGTATTCCATCGTCTAAATGCACCATAGTTTTTGGATCCACTCAACCACTGATGGGCCTGCTCAGCACTTCCTGGAGCTGCAGTGCAGCCCGGGCTCTGTCCCTGCTGCTACCCGCTGTCCTCTGCCCAGGACCACGCCCTCGGTGGGTGGCCGGCTTTCCCGCTCTTGCCTGCCTTCCAAGAGAGTCACCCCTATTCCACCCCGTTTCCCCGAGTCCTGGCAGCTACTGTCTCTCGAACACAGATGTTAACACAGGGACTTGATCATCATGGATGCTGGGAAATAACCCTAGTGTGATATTAGGTAAAAAACAGGATACAAAACATGAGGTAGTGAATGATAACATGGATATTAAAGTGCAAAGACTGAAAGAAGCACTCTGGCCAGTAATTTGAGCAGTTGGGGTAAATGATCACTTTTCTATGACACTGTAAACAGCATCCAGGAAGGGCCCTGGTGTGAGTCTACAGTGACCCGACGCTAGAAATGAGAATGGCGACAGCAACTGACCCGCGGAGAAACAGAAGAAAAGTCAACTTTTAGTTAACGGCATGTTGATTGAAGCGGGTTTTACAAACCATATATCCATGCAGTATCTAAAAATTTACTTATGTGAACATTTTTATTATGTAGTTACTTGTTATAGTAAAAATTATTTTTAATTATGGAGGTTATGATTTTTACCTACACATATGGGAACTCTCTTCCCCTATGAGAAAATACTCCCTTATTATATGGAAACAATGGATTTTGTTCACTGTTTTGACATGTGATTACATTTCGCATAACTTGAATTCTGGAACATAGCATTTTATATCTTAAGTTGTTGGTTTTTTAAAAATTCTAGGCCCTGGCTAGTGGCACAATGGATAAGGTGCCAGCCTGTGAACCCAAAGGTCGCTGGTTCAAGTCCCAGCCAGGGCACATAACCAGGTTACAAGCCAGGTCTCCAGCCAGGTCCCTAGTTGGAGGCAGGTGAAAGGCAACCATACATGGATGTCTCTCTCCCTTTTTTCCTCCCTCCCTGCTCTTCTCTCTAAAAAATAATGAAAGAAATCTTTAAAAAAAAAAAAAAAGGTTAACATTGTATCTTAAATATTTTTACCATATTGCTGGTCCAGAGCTAGCAATTGTGGTCTCTCAAAACTAGCAAAATTACCTTATCAAGCAAATGTGTTATGTTTTAATTAACTATGATCCAACTGTTAAGAGTCGGACTGCTTTCAAGTGTTCCTTATGAAAATTACTTTCTCATAGTTTACCTTCATTTTGTCATTTCCTGTGGGCCCAAGGCTATGGGGTGGAAGAGTACATTGGCTTCAAGGCCCCACAACGATAGGCAGAGAATGTCAGGTTGGATAAATGAAAGGAACTGCTTGTACAGGGAATATGTAAAACCATGTACAGAAAATAATAAAAATAGAACTCCTGCGCAAGATGGAGGCACAGGTAGACACAACGCATCTCCCTCCACAACTAAGAAGGAACACAACTACCTCAAAACTGGAGACAACCAGAAATTCCAGGAAAGTAAGCTGCATGGAAGGCCAACAAAGAAACACAGAAGAAACGCTCGTCCAGACAGGTAGGTGGGGCGCAGCCCGGACAGAGAAGACACGGTGACAGTGGCTAGCCCACAGAAAGTGCAGTCACATATTAAAAAAAAAGGTAGGGACACTGGGGGAGCACTCCCACCCCAGTACCGGACCAGACTGCGCAGCTCACACGCAGTTCCAGCGCCAGGCAGTTGGGGGTGGGGAGATAAAGCTACATTGCATATGACTGTGAAAACCAGTGCAGGTTGGGGTGGTGGAGGAAACTGTCAGTCTGTTTAGAGGTCCCTATCTATAGTTCTAGAATGTCCACAGACCCACCCACTCCGGGGACCACAGCCAGGGCAACAGCTAGAGAGGGGCTAGTCCCATACAGGAAGAGGGAGAAATGTCTGAAAAAGGGGCGAGTGCTGAGCAAGCAGCATTGTTCCCTCTCAGACCCTCCTCCACATACAGCACCACAACTGTATGTGAACCAGGTGAACCAGGTCACCTGCACTGACAAATACCTAAGGCTCCTTAAAACTTAATAGGTGCAACAGCTCTACCTGAGGCACAGAGGCAAACACAGGAGCCTATCAAGTTGAGGGAACAGGCTAATATGGCCCAAAAGAGGAAACAGATTAAGGTTCCAGTGGGAGAACTAAGCAATGAGAAAATACCCACCTAACAGATGAGGAGGTAGCCAACCTAACAGACACAGGGTTCAAAATGCTGGTGATAAAGATGTTCACAGACTTGGCAGACATGCTTGAGTATGGCAAATGCAGAAGGAAAGAAGTGAAGGCTACGCTGAGTGGAAAACACATGAAACCTATGGTGAAGGAAAGAAAACCAGGGTTCAAATCAATAATTTGGAACATAAGGAAGAAATAAATAGTTAACCAGTACAGAATGAAGAAAAAAGAACCGAATAAAACAAGGAGAGGCTTAGGAACCTCTAGGACAACTTTAAACGTGCCAACATCTGAATCATAGCGGTGCCAGAGAGGAAGAGCACGAGCAAGAAACTAAAAACTTGTTTGAAAAAACAATGAAGGAAAAGGTCCAAAATGTGGCACAGGAAATAGACATATAAGTCCAGGTAGTATAGAGAGTCCCAAACAAGCTAGAGCCAAAGAGGACCACACCAAGACATCATGATAATTAAAATGCCAAAGGTTGGGGGGACAGAGGGGAGCAAAAAGGGGATGGATGTAATACAACAACAATAAAATTAAAAAAAAAAAATGCCAAAGGTTAAAGATAAAGAGAGAATCTTAAAAGCAGCAAGAGAAAAGAAGAGAGTTACCTACAAAGAGGTTCCTATAAGACTATAAGCTGATTTCTCAAAAGAAACTTTGCAGGCAAGAAGGGACTGGCAAGAAGTAGTCAAAGAGATCGAAAGCAAGGACCTACAACCAAGATGACTCTATCCAGCAAAGCTGTCATTGAGAATGGAAGGGCAGATGAAATGCTTTCCAGACAAGGTAAACCTAAAGGAGTTCATCACCACCAAGCCATTAATATATGAAATGTTAAAGTGACTTAAGAAAAAGAAGATCAAAATTATGAACATTAATAAGACAACAAACTTACAACTATTAACAATGGAAGCTAAAACAATAAAATAAAAACAAAACAAAACTAAGCCAACAACCAGAACAGGAAAGAATCATGTATCATTTAGAGGATCCTTGGAAGAGTGGGAGAGGGAAGAAGGAGAAACAGGGAAATGGTGCAGGGATTAAGAATTATGGTTGGTGGGTACCGAAGAGATAAGGAAAGTTAAGAATAACATAGGGAATGAAGAAGCCAGGGAACTTATAAGCATGACCCATGGACATGAACTGACGGGATGGGATTGCTGGAGGGAAGGGGTTAATGGGTAGAGGAGAACAAAGGGGAAAAGGTATTGGGTCAACTGTAACAGCATAATCAATCAAATATACTTCAAAAAAAAAAAATAACAACAGCAACAACAACATGAAGCAACTCTGTTTCTAGCGTAACTGCACCAAAATTTTATTTCTTTAATATGAACTTGGCTCCTTTCTTTTCTTTGGATTCAAACTGGCCGCATCCAGCACCCTGACTCACTGCCCTTTCACCCATGCACGCCCATGCCCCCCATCACTAAGCCCTTAGGACAAGGAGACTCTGGTCCCCATCACATAATCTTAGGAACAAGCCTCAGGTCTGTGGACCATAGAAGCAGAGCACCTGTCAAACCAGAGATGACATTTAGACCTTAGCTGTGTTTCAGCTCCAGGCCCAGGAAAGCAGGACAACCCCACCAACCACACCCTTGCAAAACCTGACAGGGCAACCCCATGGGTGCCGTCAGGACCAGGTGCAGTGACGGACAGCACTCCCCCAGCACCCACCATCAGTAGAGACGCAGCCCTAACCATGACCCTAACTGTAACCCTAACCTTAACCCTAACCCCAACACCTTTAGTCACCATGACTCATGATTTTCCCTGTATAATCCATCCCAGCTCACCTGGGACTCTGGGTTTGGCACTGTTCCTGTGATCACCTTGTACTTTCTTTGCTGCAAACTCCTGTTCGCATTATCGACCCCCTTCAGCTGGGTAACCCTAGCTCTGATGGAGCCACTGGTACCGAACTAGCCTTCCCATTATAAGTAACTAAAAATGGACAAATACTGTCTCAGAAGTCACTTTTAAGATAAACAGAAAATGCACAATGTTGAGTTGATGCCTAACGCAACTAGAAGAATTTAGAAGGCAGGAGGGAAAGTAGCCTCTTTTTAGTCCCCACAACTGATTTTCACAGATCCTTGGTTTTCTTGATTATAAAGATATATCACCAAAAACATATTTTAAGATACATACATACACACCCATACATATATATGAATGTATATATCTTTATCTAAATATAGCTAGATGTAGATATACAGATATAGATAAATTTAAGGCAGTTAAATATTTATGAAATACACTTATGGCTATTAAATTATTTGCAAATACTTTAACTTGGTGTTCACTTTACTGCTTTGTGGTTTGTTCACGGTTGTGCACATTTAAACGTGTATCAACGAATATTTTCTAGTCTGGTCTAATGACAGACAAGGGACAAGGCTTTTTTCTATTACTAACTTAGAGATGGCAATAAACAGAGCAGGCAGAAAGACCAGGTTATGTTGTCTCTTCAGTTTATAAACAATTATGAAAGGATGACAAATGACAAACAGAATGAAATTTAATGTTAAGTTTTTTATAACATTTCATGTATATTTTGCATATTAATCAGATAGGAATGACTGATGAAACACTGTTTTATTAAATAAGCCCTTTCTAAAGTCTATTCATCATCAGAAAAAAATCTGCTTGAATAATGAAAAACTGATATGCTTTAACTTGTATAATTTACTCCAAACCTCAAACAACAGAAGTGCAAAAATGAAACCAAATAGGCATTGGGCAAAAGTCCTTGAAAGAAGGCTGAATGATACCAAGAAGTATAGTAAAAACAGAAGTATATGTATAGCTTTAAGTAACTTTTAAGCTTATTTTAAATTCATATACCAAAATAAAGGAGATATAATCTGTTATGTAAACCAAGTAAACTTTTGGTGCAAAATGTATTACCAAGTATTATATTAGCATTAAATTTTGGATTAACGTTCGAGTATGGTAAGACTTCATCATTCTCCTTAAGGTGAAACCCCTGCTCCTGGGATTGAGTTGTCACAAGCTAATGAGCAAATGAAAACAGTACACAGACCTGGGTGGAAATGCAACCTCCACTCTGACATGGTGCCATGGCTTTGAGGCATTTTGGGGGGAAATCCTGAGGCCCAGATAGGTACTTTTCACAATTCCTAACCTTTTCCTTGAAAGCAAACAGCTCTAAGTTCCAGGAAGGAAATGAGAAACAGTATCTTTGTCAGTAAAAGCGTAAATTGAATGCAGCCATTGGTGCAGACAGCTAGATGTTACTACAGGCAGGAAGCAAAGGGAATTAGACATTATTAAGCACAATCCACTGGGAAGCATAAACCTGCTTCCTGAGGGAGTCACTCCGCTACCCCTCGGGGATCACAGCACTATCCCCCAAGGGTATTGACACCCCTCCTCTCCCTGTACCAATTGCTGTGGGGGCAGGGGGCAACCATGTGCACACAAGTCAAAGCCTGGAAGGAGGGTGCTGCCCTGGGGCCCGCACAACAGGGGCCACCGGTGGCCAGAGCGGGACCCAGCGCCCGCGTGGGAAAGCTCAGCGCACAGGGAGGGCAGCTGCGGGCCTGCGGCCACAGCTCCAACCTCAGCCTCCAGCAGGTCCAGCGGCACAGCCAGGGCCAGGCTAAGCCACCAGGAGGGGACTGAGCAGCCACCTGTGGGCTCCCAAGGACTCGGCTTTCACAGGAAACACTCTGGACACTGGCCTTGTTTCCGCCTTGCTGAGACTCAGGCAGACTCTCTCCACCGCAGGACGGAGCTGGGACCCGGCGCAGCCTTGCCTCCCCACCCGAATAACCTTGCCACACCACGTTCTCCCACGCGTGCGTCTACTTTCTTCATGGCCCGTGGAAGGGCCCACGTCCACCGGCCACACATGCCTACACACACACACATACGTGCGTAGGTATGAGTGCAAGCACACAGAACACTTGGAAAATGGCATGTACAGAATTAAACTGGCCTAAGGCCACTTAAGTTATTCTTTAAAGGTTTTATAACCTTTTGAGCAGGCATTCATTATGCATCACTTGATGGTTTTATACCAGCCTTTTTCATTTTTTTTACCCTGATATTTTGATTTCTAATGAAATTGCATGCCTCTTGTAACGTAGTCTTCTTACCCCTTTCCATGGCTACTAAACATTTCAAGGGGGTGTATAAAATTAAGTCCATGCCTATTTTTCAACATGTAGAGCCCCTGGTACCAATGATGTATGCAAGACATCTAGGTAAGCAGCTCCAAAATAATCCACCCGAGGTGGAGGCCAGAAACAGCAAACACAAGAGAAGCTCCATGCTCTCCCCGCTTTCTGCCTAAAAGCGGGACATACGTTTTCCCTTTTGCCAAAGAAATTGTCTTTTATAAAAGTGTCTTCCCCTCCCCCACACCAGAGAAAGGAAACTGGCTGGTCACCTGGGACACCTTGCATCTGCACAACCTTACTAAACAGCCCTTCTGCACCTGAGAGTTCCTGCTTACCTTCCCACAACCTCTCTCCTCCTCAGTACCCCACCCTGTCCTCCGTTTCCTTCCCACATTTTATCAGCCTTTGTTCGCAGGGAGCATAAAACCTATGGATCTAACACACCCTCTCTGGGTTTCACATCTTTTCTGTGAGGCCCCTGGTGTGCATATAAAATCAACCTTCTCTCCTGTTAATTTGTCTTTTGTCAGTTTAAGTCACATTCTTCAGTCTCTAAGCCTAAGAAGATAAAGGTATGTTTCTCCGTTATACTTACATAAATAACACAAAATAAGTTGAATTGCATGTTTAACATATGTCAAATCTCTGATACGAAGTCATTATGGTTTTTTTTCACAGAAGAAGAAATTAGAATGTAGTTCCCAAGAGCTGGGGGAGCTGGAGGAATGGGGCGGTATCTCCAGGTATCAAGTTTTGATTTTTCGAAATGAAAATGAAGTACATCTTGTGAATGTACTTAGTACTTGGAGGGTGGTGGAAGGTGCTGCCCTAAAATACATTGCTTTGGCATGAGGATTCTTTTGAGTGAACGGCATTTGAAAAATAGCACATGTGGGAAAAACACTCTGACTTTTCTTGTTTTCCTTAAAAGCAGGAGATGAAATGTTCATGCGAAAGATGGTCTTCCTGTGCCAGAAGGAAAGTAACCATCTTATTGGGGACAGGAAGTTGAGACGGAAAGTGCTCTCTATTAGCAGTCCTGGGTCAAATAGTTCTTATTTTACTTTAGCTACGTTAGCCACACACCTGAGCTCCTTGTCCACAATCGCCTGTCTTTGTTCAATCTGCAGTGAAAGCATGTGGATTCCACCACTGCGTTGGGTCTTCATTCCCTAGGAGGGCTCCCATGTCATGTGAAACATGTAGATCTGTGCACTTTTCTCCTGCCCATCTGCCTTATGTCAGCTTATCCCAGGCCCAGTGAAAACTCCAAAAACGGGGTACGTAAAAACTGGGCCCCCATCCACACTACTGAACTGTATAGTTAAAAATACTTGATACAGGCCTGCGAACCCAAAGGTCGCTGGTTCAATTCCCAGCCAGGGCACCTAACCAGGTTGCAAGCCAGGTCTCCAGCCAGGTCCATAAGCTGGAGGCACGCGAAAGGCAAACATCCATGGATGTTTCTCTCCCTTTCTGCCTCTCTCCCTTCCCCTCTAAAATAAATAAATAAAATCTTTAAAAAATACTTGAGATGGTACCATTCAGGTTGTGTGTATTTAATGGTATAGGTTTATATTGTTAAAGAAGCAGCAATCAGACTGTGACAATCCTTTTAAAAAGTCATGAGTAAAAATAAAACTGACAATGAAAAAAACTTATTCTGTAAAGTTTTTTAAAATATGTTTTTTTAAAGAAGTGTAAAAGAGTTTGCCAGTTGCAGAAATACCGCCCCACCAAGCTCTGGAGGTCGGGGCACCGAGTTTCTGACGTCAAAAGCAGGGTGAGGGTTTCCCTGTCTTTTCAGGGATGATGCCTTCAGAGAGGAAGGTGCCATTCCAGCCAAAAAAGGAGCCATGTGTGGGCGGGGGGAACATTACCTGGGTATTGAGGTAGCGGCATCTTACAAGACTGCCCGGCCGGGCAAAATGGAGCTGGCTGGGCCGCTGAAGAAGGCTAATTACTTCCCACTCTTCAGGAATCATGAGAAATTCAACACATTATTATTAATTAGTCCATGAGGGAGAAATGTAAAACTTAGGTCTGAACACTTCAGAAAAGTTCTAGAAAGTGGCACCGGATAGAAATCAAAACGGGTCACTGCTTCTTTCCAACATTTATTACATCCTCATTTCAAAATCTGCATAAAAAATGATTTCAGAAAATACGTGGAGAAATTACTTGAAAAGCTATTAGAGTTACAAATCACTGATTTTTATGGGTGGGACAGACAACTAGTGCCTAAAATATAGTTTGTTTGGAACTATCTGCTGTATTTATTTGAGCAAAAAAACCCTTTTTTTAACATTATTCAGTGCAGTAGATAGAGGCTCAATTCCCAGGAGGAAACTATTTCAGCATTGAAACCACAGCCCATGATGATCATGTGTGTCTATGGATGTCCTCCTGTTATGAGAGGAATTGATGCAGCAGCTTGTCCTTCCCAGATGTTAATTAGGAGAATAATATGAGCTACATTGTTACCACTTTTCTTTAAGCAGCAATTCCCAGCAGAAACTGAGGCATATAATAGACGCGGTGAAAGTTGTTTAGAATTTGGAAATGCTACTAACGCATGCTGATCTGATCGTCAAAATCATTTTAAATCAACTATAGCAAGAATTGTGCTCAACTTCATTCAACTATTAAAAATTAAATTTAGAAGCAACCAAGGCCCTGGCTGGTAGCACAATGGATAAGGCGCCGGACTGTGAACCCAAAGGTCGCAGGTTCGATTCCCCAGCCAGGGCCCAGAACAAGGTTGCAAGCCAGGTCTCCAGTCAGGTCTGTGGCTGGAGGCAGGTGAAAGGCAACCATAAATTGATGTTTCTCTCCCTCTCTGCCTCTCTCCCTTCCCCCCTTTCTAAAATTAATGAAATAAAATCTTTAAAAAATAATAAAATAAATTTAGAAGCAACTAGCTTATGTAAGTCAGAGTGTTGAGAGGATTCTAGATTTTATGGTTGTTAAAATGATAGATCAAATTTCTTTTTAAAAAATACCTTTGCTTTATGCTAAAACCTGTCCTTTAAGAGGGCAGAAAGGAAGTTTAATTAAAAAAACAAAACAAAAACAAAAAGAAACCAAACAGAACATGAACTTACCAAATATTTCTAATGTCCAAGGTTATCATTCTGTGATATTCTGGGTTAAAATCTCAGGCAACTAAGATGCCTTTTTCTTTTGTTAACATTGGACTTAATCGTATCCAGTGGCCCAAGCACCGTTAGGGCAAAAGGATTTAGGAGCTGAATTTCCAGCCCCGAATCAGTGTCTGGCATTCCCCAGACACTCAACAGGTATCTGTTGAATGAAATATAACAAAGCCGTGAAAATCAATAAGGGCAGAGGAAAACGCCTAACTTTTCATCATGAAGACCTATCTTAAGTGGAAGAAGTCCTAGTAACTATGTCCACCTGAAAGACGGCCCTCTTCTCTTAATCTCTAGACTCCACTGGCCTGCCACGGTGGCCCGGGTCCCATCACCGAAGTCACTCTTTTTGGTTCAAGCGATGGATGGTATTGACTTGGGAAGAGAAGCAGTCCTCATAAAGCAGATTAAAAATAGGCAGAGGCACCACTGAACTAGGGACTGTTCTTGAATCAATGAGTACATCAGCGAGTATATGAAGGAAAGCTGAGGCTGTTAGAAGTCAGGACAGTGAGAACATGGCAGTTGCAGACAGAGGGGAGGTTTCAGGGTCTTTTAATTCTCCCCAACTCCCATGCTCAGCTGCCCCCACCCCATAGCCACCCAAACAATTATGTGCTTGAAGCGCAGAATTTGTTTTAATATGACCTCTATATTCCCCTCCCCTCAGCCCTGCTCTCATGGTTTCATCTAGGTGAGCATCGCTTCAGCCTTCCGGTCCAAAAACATGTGGATCTACTGCTGGATGCGACACAGGTCCACAGCCAAACGCCCTTCTTGGAGCACAGATTTGCCCAGGGCAGGCAAGGTACTGGGATCTGAAGAACCACTGTGTCCCTGGGGCGCCAGGGACAGGGATGGGTGCTATTTTATGGGGGGTGGCCAAGGGTGGGTGCTTTGTTGCACCATACGAAAGACCCGAAGGAGAGAACCTGGCCGAGAATTGAGATTAAAGCACTCTCTGCTGGCTCTGGTCTTATGTTCCTGGAAAACTGAGAAAGTGGGAGGTAGGGATTGGAAAGTGGCAAAGGGGCAGGGACAGGCCAGCGTCAGGTGAAGGAGGGTCGCCTGCCAGTGAAGTCATTTGCCTTCCAGTATGGACACCTGATAGAGCTCAC
Source organism: Noctilio leporinus (assembly GCA_004026585.1). Classification (NCBI taxonomy): domain Eukaryota; kingdom Metazoa; phylum Chordata; class Mammalia; order Chiroptera; family Noctilionidae; genus Noctilio; species Noctilio leporinus. Next base: position 416,591 of record PVIW01000509.1, read on the forward strand.
CCTTTCCTGATGTACGACATTGTAAATGCGGATCATCCAGGCTTTCAAGTTCGAGCTCTTCTAACTCTGCTTTGAGCTTAAGTTCATGGAAAGCGGTCCAATCAGACCAGAAAATGCACTGGTGCTGCTTACCGGAGGGAATGGGGAGCAAGGAGGTGAGAGAAGGCAATGAAGAGATGGTTCACCATGAACTCAGTTGGCCCCAAACCATCAAGGCATTCTGGAAGCTTCTGCCAGAGACCAGGGTGGCACCACCCCCTGGCTCAGCACTCCATCCCACACTGACTTCCTGTGCACGTCCTAGCCAAGTGAGAACGCGAAAGAAAAGAATCTGAGGTCCAGTGCCTAGCTTACGTGACAATGTGACAGGTGACGATGGTGGCTCTCTAGCACTCAGATTCAGGACTGGATCGTATTTGCTTTAAACAATAGGCTGAAATTATATACTTTAATCTTCCATCACTTTTTCCATAAAAGCAATACATTTACATGTCATCTGGCATAAAACTCCCATTAGTTTTACATTAAGAAACAGATGAACATTTTCATGCTGACAGAAGAATTTTATAAAGCAAAATAAATGGCGAAACTATGTCTATTTATTAATTACACAAAATTTAGATTTTTGATGCAGTCATGTGGACGCCTAATTGATTTCTCAAGCACATTTTCTCTACTTATTTTATGGCTCACAGCGGGATAGGGATTTTGATTTACGCTTTCCAAATACAGGCCATTTCGCATTATTTTCAGTTATTTTTCCCTTCTTTTCACTATGACTGGTTGCACACACTGTACCAAGACCTCTACCACCAGTGACTTCTGCTGCACCTAGTAACCGGCAAGCCCTGACTGGTGGGTGATGGATGAAAAGGGTGCTCAGAGCAAACAAATGAAGATTGCCTGTGTTTGATGCTCTATTCCATCCCCTTCCACCCAATTCTACTCACCCCTGCTGTCTAACATTATCTTACACACTGTCAGAGTAAAGAATGTGGTAGGCGCGTATGAAAACAACAGTGCCTCTCGCTAGGATTCATCAGGTCACGTCCCCAAGAGCACATCAATCTATCCTGCCTGCAGGGCAGACTCATTTGAATCCCAGGCTCCTATTTCGTGTGACCCGTGCAAAGACGGCAGGGATATGACATTTCTGCACCCAGATGTATCTGGCCATGTGCATCTCATCATTTCTTGTTTGTTTTTCTAAGTCTTTTTGCTCGTAATGACTTCCCTTTCAAAAGGAAAGAGAAACGGCACATAAAAAATGGATTTGCTTGGTTACTTAGGGCTTCTTAAATTTAAAATGTGAGAAGTACTTTTCACAAAGGATATATGTATTTGCATAAGCTCATAAAATATTTATGTTGAAATATAGAAAACACAGTCATTCATGATCCCTTAATTAGTCTGAGTAGAATAAGAACTTAATTAAAATATAATTTGTTAATTCATTAGTGTTGGGTTATAACTTTGACACTAATTTTCAGTAATTAACAGGTCCTGAAAGCACACAATTTATGCATTGTATTTTCTCTCCAACCCTTTCTTCTTTTGGATGTCATTATATTTTTAAAAGTGAGACAATTATTTAAAAAAATGAATTTAGACAATATTACCTAATGGCCTCTGATTAAACGTGTTATCATTTAAAAAGCCTCCCCTGACTAACCCAGAAAATTGTACTCTATACTTTCATGATTACTTCTACCAGCCTATATTTTTCTTCTTAATATCACCACATTGACTGGTTTGGGTTTGTGCGTGTGTGTATGTGTGTGTCTATGTGTTTTGTTGCTGTTTTTTTTTTGTCCTACTGCCATGGAAGCTTTATGAAGGCAGGGAATTTGTCTGCTTTGTTATTTGCTGTATTTCTAGAGCCTACAATGGTGCCTGGCACACAGTAGGTCTTCCAGTAATGTCTACTGAATAAATAGCTGCTTTTCACTAAGTTGCATGGACAGCAATTAGATGACTCATTGTTAAAACAACACACACATAAGAATACAATTTTGATACGATCAGATCACTAGAAGTTAAAGTAATTCTATGGATCTGCAATAAGAATACTCAGCGATCTCAGATAGGTCCTGAAAGGATTACAAACTACACTCTCTAAGAAAACACAAAAATAAGCAGCTGTCCAAAGAGCTATGGGGCTTGCAAATAAAAAATTTAAATGCATCTAAGATAACCATCCTCACTTTTAGCTCCCAAGTAGATAACATTCAAATTGCTTTCATATCAGACAAAATATGTAAAGAGTAAAATGTAGTATGGTAATAAATGATTTCAAACATCAGCTTTATAATAATAGTTATTCATGGTGCATCTGGGACTTTGGAAGGTGCAAGTTAAACAAGGCCCTGCCCCAGTCCACCGTCCCAGTGGCACATGAAAACAGATTTTCATCCTACTCTGCATCCAGACTGCATAGGGGGTTCTGGTCTTCCCAGACAAGGGCACTAAACCACCAGTGAAAGTTGAGAGGCAAAGAACAAAATGGCAGGTTTGGAAAGACACATGCAAAGGTTTCTGATGTATAAATTACAAGGCAGCAAATGATGAGGAAAACAAGGGTGACCAAAAAGCCAAATAGTGATATTTTATATTAATAACACACAAAATATATTACCAAAAAAGGATTTCTACAATACTAATATATTCTATAGATGTATTCATTAAATACAGAATTCGCTGTTTTTGAAAATTGACCTAAATGTTAGTATTATTGACCAGACATGTATTATTGGAAACATTGCAACTACTCAATGCATTTTCCGTTCATCTTTCCCTCCCCTTCCCGACTAGTATAGTCACATTGTGGGTCTAAATTTCTTCCTCATGAAATGAGCCATCTGCTAAATTGCTGCTTGAGATTCGAAGCTAGTGCCATTGTTAGTTTATTAAATGTAATAAGTTACAATGAAGTGTTGAAAGTATAACCCACACAAGCAGCGTAAGCTAGAGATTCCCAAGCAGAATTATAAAAATCTTAACTTTTATATTTTTTGACTTGTGGTTTTAATATTTCCAATTTAATGCACTAGCACTTCTCATATTCCACTTAAAAATATATAAAGAAAATGTATGTAAAACAGCCATGTCTTTTGTATATGTATACACACATAATTTCCTAAGTAACTCTTCAAAAATATAAGTTAATAATAAAACTAAAGTGATTATTTCTTTGAAGAGTGATTTAAAAAATCTCTTTAATCCAGTATTATATTATGTTAATTAAAAAAAATATGGCCCCCTGACTGGTAGCACAGTGGATAAGGTGTCAGTCTGCAAACCGAAAGGTCACTGGTTCGATTCCCAGCCAGGATACATAACCAGATTGCAAACCAGGTCTCCAGCCAGGTCCATAGCTGGAGGCAGGTGAAAGGCAACCATACATGGATGTCTCTCTCCCTCTCTGTCTCTTTCCCTTTCCCCTCTCTAAAAATAATAAATAAAATCTTTAAAAAAAACTTTATATTTAGTAAAATTTTATATAGCTTCATGCAAATGGAAGCACTTTTCAATTAATGGATTAATGCTTCTCAAGGGGTTCACTATTACTAGATTAAAAAAAAAAAAGGTTATGTGCCTGGCTGGGAATCGAACCAGCGACCTTTGGGTTCGCAGGCTGGTGCCTTTCCAATGAGCCACCAGCCAGGGCTATTACCAGGTTTTAGTAATGGAAAAAATAAAGATCTTCTTAGGGTCAGCCACATATCTTAATTAGCTCATAAAATTTCACAGAATTAAAATTAAAATCTTAACTCTAGGGCTAAAATAGTAACAAGATGTCTAAGTGCACATGCGTAGATAGGTACACACACATAATATATAAAAATAAGAATTGTCAGTTGGCAGTAAATCATTGCCAAGGAAAGCACCCCCCCAGGAGGAAGCTCCCAGGGAAAGTACCAACCCAAACTGCTGAGAATAGAGGGCACTGGTAGATTCAAACGCCCAGGAGTTACAGGTATTAGGTGAGTGTGAAAGAAACGTTAAATACATATGTTTAAAACCATAAGGCAGGAAGAAGATATTAGGAAAACACCAGTAGGTAGATCTTTTAAAGAAACAAAGATAAATTCTAGAATTGATATTTGCTGAAATACACAGGTTAGACAGTAGGTGAAATCTAATGGATTATTTAATTAGAAGACAGGTTTGAGGAAATCACCTGGAATGAAACACAGTGAATTAAAGAGCTCAGAAATAAAAAAAAAGGAGGCAGAATTCAAATGCTCCAATGGGAAAGTCCAGATATATTTTAATAGGGACTACAAAAGTCTTCAAACTTATATCAGACTCAATTTTAAACAGAATACATCTCTGCAATTTGTACCAAGGTGAAAACATAAATATGGAACATGTTTCAAAACACAGGGCAGATTTGGGGGTCAGTGGCATCTCGCTGATATTGAGGGTTGCTATAATATGTAGATACATATGTATATGAATTGATCATCTCAAGGCTATTTTAAAGGTAAAATGTACTATTTCTTTAGGTAATAATAGACTAAAGTAGGAGAAACACCATTCACCAAAATATATACAAATATATGAACTGGTAAAAATGGTATCATTTCTCAATTTCAAAATGTCTACAGAAATTATTTGAACTAGATCATCATCGTAGCAAATGTTTAACACATACAGAATAGAGGATTAAGAATGTGTGGCTTATGCAAGAGAAAACAATTTATTTCAAAACTGACATGTATACTCTTTGGACCCTTTTCAGTTTCTGTGTTGAATAGTGATCTATTCCAGTCAAGAAGCTGCTCAAGATTAGAGCCCTTATTATCCGGGCCTGAGGGCCACCCCGGTTGTCACTCAGGGTAGGAGCAGGTGGGTCACTTGCCCAGGCGTATGGCAGATAACGTGACTTCCCTACACTGGAAGGAACACAGTCCAACAACGGACTAAACTAAATCAGACTCCGCTGTTTAAAATAGCACGCAGACAAGAGCTCCTGACAGTGTTGTCCAACAAGTCACAGAAGTATTGTACCTGTGAAGATCCCGAAAAAGAGGAAAATTTCACACGCAACTGAGCACCGGGTATAGTAATGAATGCGCAGGCAGACCTGCCAAGGAATTTTGACATAAAAGAAAGCCAACGGACCTGGGTAGAAAAATCACAATTCATGGTGCACTCAATGTTTTGCAGTCGGAAGAAGCACCCATGCAAGAGTCAGGAGGTGGTTTTTGCATCCCTGCTACAGTTTCTGCCACATGGTTGGAGAAGGCGTGGAGCAAACTCAGACACTGGCGGCGGGGGTGGGGGTGGGGGGAAGACGGAAGACTAGGGCGCCACCCCACTACTGTTAAGTAGACGTTATTTTTTAAGAAAAAGTGCTATTCATTTCCATTCTCATCCCCATCAGCATCACTCCCTCCTGTAACCCCTCACAGCCAAACCTTAGGCAGCAGCTAGGCCAGGACAGGGATGGTGGCCCCTGGTGGCACCCTGTCGTGTGGTCCACAAGCGAACTGCTGTAGGGAGGGGCAGAGGAAGACAGAACTGAGCATGCGGGCATTTCGGGGGCCATGGATTTTCATCTATCTTAGTACCAGAAGTCGCAGGAGGTCTTCTGCTAGGCTAACGGAACAGGACTGAGGGAAGCATGTTCATTCTGGACACTGAGAACGAGCCAGGAGCTGGGCAGTCTACCTAAGTGTGGCTGACAGCAACAGCTCAGCTGTCCACAAGCAAAGAGTGAGTGAGGCCAAGGACAACCTCAAGCTCCACGTTCTGGCAAACGCCAGTTTCAGACTGGGGCAAAACCAAAGGCAGACGGTGCTGCATGGTTTTCCTAAGCATCCTGCACAAGAAAGGGAATGAAATATCATCTTAGAAACTCGGCAGAGAGAAAGACCCTTTAAATTCACCTCTGCAGAAATCAGCGATTCTTAGAAATAGGCAAACTCAAGGATTACAATGATGTTGATAGTAGTATTGCTTAAACAGCAAAGTGTTTAATAAAAACATTAATATTCAACCATTATGAAACACTCTAGAGAGTCTCAAAAGTACATTTTCATTGACAGAAAGATGATTATGACTTGTGATTAATTCAAAAAAGTTATAAAGTACAGGTAAAATGTTTTTCAAAATTCAATATCTGCATGCATATATAGACTTGGACGTGCAGAGGAAAAAAGGTAAAAAAAATAACACTAATGAATTAATAAAGGTTATCTCAGGAGCCCTGGCTGGTGGCACAGTGGATAAGGTGCCAGCCTGCTAACCCAAAGGTTGCTGGTTCGGTTCCCAGCCAAGACACATAAGGAGGTTGCAAGCCAGGTCTCTAGCCAGGTTTCCAGCCAGGTTTCTAGCCAGGTCTGTAGCTGGAGGCAGGTGAAAGGCCACCATACACTGATGTCTCTCTCTCTCTCTCTCCCTTCCCCTCTCTCTAAAAATAATAAAATCTTTAAAAAAATAAATTAAAAAAATAAAGGCTATCTCAGGGTTGTGGGATTATGATTCACTTATATTTTTTATGTTTCCTTATCTGGACTACAAAATACAGGTGACTAAATTGAAAGATTTTCTATGATAATACTTGCCTATACAATAATTTGAAGCCATTGTATATAATGATATCACTGAAGAAATGAAAAATATAATATTTGCAAGACTAAATATAGATCTGAAGGTAAAGTTAGAATTGAGGCAATAATAGAAAAATAAATATTAAAGAAAAATTTTAAATGTATAAGAAAGCTCCACTACAAGGATTTTTTTAGAGCTAAAAATATTGAGGGAGAAATAATAGAAATGATAGAATATATTTATAGTCTACATATATTTGTTCTAAGAATGTAGAAAAGTTGTAACAAAAATAATAGTCTATGACATTACAGAAGAAAACTTTCCTCACTTGAGAAAACATTTCAAGTAGGTAGACAGAATGAGCTCACTACATTAAAGAATCAACGAAAAGGAAAAATATATACATACAAGCACCTTTAATTATATAAAATCAGTGCAGTTATCCAGACTGCTCAAAGAAGAAAGCAAACAAAAACAGATCAAAGAAATGAACAATAGACTGGTCTTAATCGCTCAGCAGCCAAATGTTAGACTACAATGTTACATCTTCAGAGATTAATTAGTAGGGGAATGGCTGTAATTCAAGCATGTGAATTTTGATCACATCATGGTTCATATATGAAAGCTGAAAAAATATATTTTCAAGAAATTCAAGAATCCAGAAATAGTCCTATGTACCTATTTATATACACATGACTGCTCAAATATAGACATGCATACAGAGAGATGAACCTAAATAAGAACTTAAGACATAGAAATTTACGGCTTGAAAGTTCAATGAATTTCCCCTTATGTAGAGAGGAACATAATCTTTGAAATTCTGTAGGGCTGTTTGTCATGATACATCTCAGGCTGGGGGCAGGGGGAGAATTGTTTTATAATACTGTCAACGGTTTTTGTCCATTGTTATCCTTTTCCCAGTATCTGTTTCATATTTAATGGCGAACAACATGCTCACAGGGACAGAGCCACTTCCGTGGCTGGCGCTGCAGCATCTGACGCTAAAGGAGAAGCCACGTGTGGGCCTTGCTGAAGCAGAGTCCTGCAGAGACACCCACGGGCATCTGTCTTCTCGAAAGGCCATCCATAATGGCCATGGCAACTTTAAAGTGCCTGGTGCACTGTGGTGGTCTCTTCTGTTGTTGCTGCAGTTAAGTGGAGGAACACTATCAATAATTAATGCTCCCGGAGCAGTTATGTCCCTTATTAATCTCCTCTCCTAATTAGTCCTGGAATGTCTGAGTTCCTTGAAAAGCATCCTATGAAGCCTAATTTCAACAAAGGAAAAAAACTGCCTACAGAAGAAAGGCTGCACCAAAGCATCAATCCTATACTAAAAGTTGTCATCTCAGGGTGACTATTATCTTCTGTATACATTTTATTCATTTTTCCACATTTTCTATAGTAATCATCTGTTGCTTTTAAACTAAAAAAAAGTCAGAAAATGTAGTAAGTACATACATTTTTATATCAGAATGACAATTTTTTATTATTAATTTTTAAATGATTTTATTCATTATTTTCAGAGAGAAGGGCAGGGATGGAGGAAGAAAGGGAGAGAAACATCAATGTATGGTTGCCTTTCACCTGCGTCTAGCTACGAACCTGGCTGGAGACCTGGCTTGCAACCTGGTTGTGTGCCCTGGCTGGGAATTCAACCAGCGACCTTTGGGTTCGCAGGCCAGCACCTATCCACAGAGCCACTGGCCAGGACTAATGACAAACTTTTTAAAAAGTGTTGTATATACTATCCTCTCATCTCTATAAAAAGAAAGCTAAGACAGGACTACTTCGAAAAATGTTAACAGTTGCATTCGGTGACTAGTGGCATGATAAGTTATATATCCCTTCTAAGTTGTCAATATTTTATTTTATAAGATCAATATGTCTAAGTTTCATGTTAAGAATAAAAACTTAGTAATATAGATAAAAGTTTCTTTTTACATGAAGGGAACTGATTATCCCACCAGTATTCACTTTTCCATAAACCATTTAAGGCCAGAATAACCTTCTTTTTGATCAAAAGTAAAATACAATTTCCTAAAATTGTTGTCTCAAATACTGGTTAAAATGGAAGTGACTCCTCATTAACATATTGTTTGGATTTTGCCTGAAAGGGAAGGAGAGACATGAATACCACTGCACGGGGCTGGAAATTCACTGAGTACCTAGAAGCCTCATATGTAGAGACACCTTGACCACTGTAAATAAAGGCATCAAACAAACATTGATTTTTTTTTTACTATCTGATTTCATTTGTCATTTGTCAAAGAACTTCTGATCTCCAAGGGGCTTTGGTGAAGAAAAGGGACGCGTGGCAGGGTAAGACGGACAGGAGCCATTTGTTCTGCCACTACCTGGAGCTGAGCATGGGACCTGCTGCCCGGAAAGAGGAGGGAAGCCACCTAAGTCCAGGGCACGTCCCCACGTGCCACTTCCTGACAGGCAGCAGCGGCGGACACTTTCAGTGCCACGATCAGCGTGACCCTCCTGAACTGACGACTTGCGGGGGCGGCTGGAGGCAGCCCCCCAGGCGTTCATGGACTAGCGAGTGGTGATGAGGTGTCTTAGCCCTGTACCTGCCGCCACCAAGGCGGCTCTGTTTCAACAGCGGGGTCATTTCACTTCAACAGTCGCAGTGATTTGTTTTTCCTCCCGTTTCCAGGGGACCGTCGCCCTGGAGCTCACAGCACTGCTTGTTTCCCCCGGGCGCCTGGTAAGGTGGCTTGTCCTGGGTCCACACGCACCGAGTCACGTCTTGGGTGGCGGGCGACCTTCCTCTTCAGCCTCTGCACTTGCCAGCCATGAGGAGTCAGCGCGCTCTCAGCGATGGGACAGCAGACACGCAAGTTGGAGGACAGGATCTGGGGCCAGCAGTGCTGCTCCAGGACCGGGGGGTTGGGGTGGGGTGTTCGCACTCGACCCTCCAGTCACTGCCCGGGTACCAGGCGGCCCCAGTCATTCAGCCAAAGCCCTTCTGTCCTGCCCTCTGAGGTCAACTAACCCATTTCAGCTGAAGTTATTCCCGACACATGGTCGCATTTTCACGGCTCTGCAGGCTCGGCAGTTGGCATCCGATGAAAGAAGCTGCCCCTTGGGCACGGGACACGTGCTTGTTGCCACAGGGCTGCTTTCTCCCGTCTCCTCATTAGTCACAAAGAAATTAGCGATGGAAACAAACATCAGCTAAACGGCCACTTTTCTGATCAAGGTTGCTGGACGACTAACTGCACAAAGGCCTGTTTTCAAGCCGTAGCTTTGGCAGCTACCAAAAGGCGGCAGCAGGGCCCCGGCAATTCCAGGGGGTGTTCAGAGAGCACCCCGAGTCTTCCTGTGAAACAAATGATTGGACTCTCAACTAAAGTGGCCCATAAGATTTCAAACACCGGTGTTGGATTGACCGGGGAGGGGGCAAAAGGTTGTTTGGAATCCTTAAGATACTGAAAAATGGGAAACTGAAGGTATCACAGCACTAAAATACTAATCAAAATTACAGAGCTTCCCTGGCTGCTGGCTCAGTGGATAAGACGCCGAACTGCAAACCCAAGGGTTGCCAATTCGATTCCCCAGTCAGGGCACATGCCTGGGTTATAGGCCAGGTCTCTGGCCAGGTCTCCAGCCAGGTCCCCAACCGGAGGCAGGTGAAAGGCAACCATACATGGATGTTTCTCTCCCTTCCTTCCTCCCTTCCTGCCCTTCTCTCTAAAAATAATGAATAAAATCTTTAAAAAATTATAGAGTCTTGAGAACAATACACTGAAGGTTAATGGACCAGGTATCAGACTTCAATGTGACTTTAAAATGCAATACTGTTTATAGACAATGAGATTACCCTGGTTGGGGGACTGGGTTTAATTGTAAGAAAATTACTGCACATTTCATCATAATTACATTCCATAACTTTTTCCTAGTGGAAAATGATCAGTTATGTCAATGAAAACAATCGTACTGACAGAGTTTGTATAGCTCGTGATACCAGTGCTGGTAAGAACTTAAATGAAGGAGAACTTAAATAAGGAGAGCATACCAGATGGGAAAAAATCCTCTGACCTAAGTCATGCAGGAGTATCGGCCAACTTGTGAGGCCATATGAAACTGGACTGTCCAGACACCTTCAGTAGAAATGTTTAAAACTATTTTAAGCACTCAATTGATTTACGTTCAGCAATTTCTTTACTTGAATGTTACATTGGGATATATATTTTTAGTCATTTAGGAAGAAAAATGAACTCACCATTTTGAAATGTAAGGCGTTCAAGTAATGAGTAGTCATCGGCAAAGTACATATGTTAGTCCAACCCACTGAAACTTGTGTTTAACTCTAGACTATGAATTCAAACTAACTCACTGGTGCTCATCTTCCCAATTTTTTAACCAGAAGACTTGATCTCTGTGGCTACGTTCTAATCCATATTTGTCCTCTGAAGTATTTCATGAATATATCAAACATAGTTATTTTAGTAATTACGAAACAAATTTCCATAGAGCTCCTAATTAGAAAGAGCCATATCAATCACCCGGCACACGGTTGTCCCTTACGTTGAGTGACAGATGTCAGGGAAGCAGTGTCCAGAGATGGAACGTTGAGGATGCTCAGCTCTATTCTGCTCACAGCCACCCATGCACGTCACTGGCCTCTGTTCTGTGCAGACACTGCTTTAGGCACTGGGACACGTGAGGGAACCAACTAGACACACAAAGGCACCTGCCTTGGAAAACTTCAGGCTACGCCATCTTTACTAACCTTGACGTTGGCACCATTGTAGGTCCCTACCTGGGCTTTATGTTTCTTATAATACTCTAAATGCATAAAACAACTTAAAATCTCTTAGTAACAAACTGGGGTGTACATCCAAAAATGAATAAATTTGTATAAATCACTGGTTAATAGAAAAGTGTGTTTTTGGTTACCTAAGTTATATTAATTGATGAAGTCAGTTTTGAATAGAAAAACAAAGTCTTGCGATCCCAGTTTGAATCAGCAAGTCACTGTATAACTAATAATATATTAACCTCAGGGAAAGTAGGCTTAATGGTGGGATTGTGCACCTCTCCCACAGGCCAGTGGCAAGATTCATTTTTGGTAGCGGAGAGAGACTATTTCAAGTCCATTTGCACCTGCCTGCATGGATCAGTTTTGGTTTTATTCATTTTATTCAGTATTACTGGCTACTAAAAATCATTTATGTATCAAATAAAGGTCTAAAACAAAAAAACAAACCAACTCAACCTCAGCACATGAGGGATTCTATGGTGCTGAGGGAAATTTGAGGCAAAATACAAGTCCATTTTGGGCTTTTCCCTTTTAGAGGCAAAGTTGAAGGTTTACAATTTCAGTTGCATGTGTCACAGGATTCGTATTATATCCTCATTTGGCCTCAACTTTGCATCCAAACCTCACTAATATCTGAGCCATCCTTATGTATATTCATTAGAGACTTTCTACACATCACATTTCATCACATAGCATGTCATGTGGGCGGATGGAGAAAGGTGATTGCTAGCAATATCTACTCCATCCGCATGCCTATCAAGTGAAAGAATTTAGAGACATTTAGGTATAGTTGCAACTGTTTTCATCTAAAAAATAAGTAAATGCTTTATAAAGCTGTTATTTTTAAAATCAATGTAACTATGATCATTTTCTCCAACTCTTTCTCCCAAGGCCTATATAGCAGTGGTTATTGGTTATTTTAAAACAACGTGTATGCATTTTAAAACAATGGCTCAGAATCTAAATTTATGCCAAAACAATGAGTTCATGGTGCTGCCCACAACTTGTATTTGTGTTCCTCACTAACTGCATAAGTAACAATTATTGTTTCAAGTTCATCCAGGGGACTCCACTAGCTGACTTCAGAGTCCTGCCCGAAATAGAAAACTTGAATGGCTCCTGGCTCCTTCTCCAGAATCCATGCTGGACAAGTGACAGGAGAACATGAAGTAACAAGAAGAGGACAAGAAGGAGAAGGGGTGGAGGAGGAGGCAGGGATGGGGGAGGAAGACGATGGAGAGGAGGAAGGGCCCAAGCATGGAGAAGGAGGACAGGAGGAAGACGCTAAACCTTCCCACAGGGTTTTACACTGACTGGCGTGGAGGGTGTGCGGAGGCAGCAGAGGGAGTTGACCGAAAGGCAGTGTGAACCCCCACATAGCGTTCACGTTGGGTTTTAGTGCAACTTAACACACTGGTGACCGGCAGTTTTATACAAGAGCTAACACAAGTGCAAACACGAGTTACCACGTGCAGCAAACTACATCTATCTGCTCTTTACCACACTGTTCCCAGCAATTTTATAGCAAAAGCACATGCACGTGCAAGCAGGAGTTAACGTGTTACCGCTCAGCAACATCCAGTCTTGAAAACATGAGGTTTCCGTGACTGGTCAACCACATGTTAAAGCTCCTGCCTTTTACACACGTGCTGCCCTTCACCCCCCTGCCAGAAGCAGAGTGGAGCCAACACACTGAGTATCTCGCAGTTTTGTGCAACACGCCCTCTCCCTCCAGAATGCCTCCTGGGAAGACCCCCCACCCTGGCTCTGTCCCGTCAGGGATATGATCACATCCCAGGAGCACAGGAGGATGGAAATGGGACCTTTAAGATGTGGAAACTCAAACACAGTCTCTCAATGTCCATCGTCCCAGGTCACCCTGCTCTGCAGGTCCCACAAAGGTCAGCGCTCTGTGGGTTTCGCTGCCCGTGTGGGGCCCATGGGAGCTCTTGCCAACTGCAGCAAGTTTCCTGAACACGGGGGAGTCAAAGGGCGGCAGAAACGGGGGCAGGTGAAAATCTTTCAAGTCATGATGATACGTATTATGCTTTTCACCACCGCTAATCGCGAGTTCTTTGCTCTTTTTAGAAAATGAATATTTGGGAAGGAAAAGGATGCCAGAGCTTATTAGGTAGATTTCACATTCCAGGTCAGATCCAGTTACCCCGCCACTGGCAAGTACACGTCAATTTTTACTACAAATACCTCGCCCAACTTTTTCATGTTTACAAAGGAATGTACGATAAGCAAAGACAGCCAGGGTAAGAAGGTACATCCAGTCCTCTTTGTTCACTTTAACAGTAATTCCCACAGAGCTGTAATGTTCTGTCTGGATAGCTAATTTTACGTTATTTTATTGCCATTATCTGATCTAGAGCAGCACTCTCTAATATGGCAACCATGTGGCCATTTAAATTACCATTAATTAAAGGTTCAGGTCCTCAGTCTCCCCGGGCACATTTCAGGTGCTTCACGGTCACATATGGTTGGTCTAATGCCCACATGCAGATGTGGGCCATTTCCACCACAGGAGAGCCGGGTTCCATGCTGCTCTGATCTGCAGGGACAGCCCGGGGCATGAGCGACTCTGCCCAGGCTGCGGCCCCTGGTCCACCCTGCTGTCCTGCACATGAAGCAAGTGACCTTTTCCGCCGGCACTGACCTGTGCTGTCCGTTCAGGACACAGGCTGGGAAACCTAAACTGGCCAGACATGTACCAATTGCAGTCTCACTTCTACTTTATGACATCCTTAGGCCACTTATAGGACACAACCATAGAGCCTTCTTATTTCAAGACTACATGGTGACTTCTGATTTGATGACAATCGTCCAGCTAATCTGGAATGAGGAGACGGAAATCTGACATTTGGGGTGGGGATCCCCATCAGTGCCTCACAGTGGGAAGGGGCCCGGGATGTTGGTCCCCATTCATCGTGGTTTGGGGCCATGACTCTCCTGCAATCCCTAGTGAAAGAAATGGACTGCCTCACCCCTTACCTGTGCTCACCACTTCAGACACTCACATCCTCCCTGAGTGTCCTTGGATGCCACAGGTAGCATGGGAAGGGGACCAGGATTTGCTTGGGGAAGCACAGCTACTCAGGAGCCTTCAGCAAGGGGCCCCATGGGACCTGGGGAGACATTTGCCTGACCAGGTGAGCCCACCCTGTCCACACAGGGGTCAGCACCGCACAGGGGCCTGGTGGTCTGCAGGTGTGTCGGGAGGTCAGGAGGGGGAAGCCCTGCTCCCTTCAACATCCAAGGCCCCTTCCTCAGGAATGGCACACTGAAGGAGTCCTACGCTCCTACCAAGTCCCAACAAATATGAATATTAAGCTTATGCTTAATTATTTTAATGTTTTCCTTCCCATACTAAAAGAGTACAATTGATATGTGTTTAGCAAAGCTTTGGAAGACAGAATCTACTGGTTACAGAATAAGCTACTTCTTTAAATGCACACAATTATTCTACCGGAGGCAGTAAATAAATTGTTCCCACTTTTCTCTGACATTTTAGATTGCTGAACTGGTACCACCGTCGATAGGGACTTAAAAGAATTAATATACCTATAAAAAAGAAAAGTAGTTTATATCCCTCCTGACCACTGTATTACCAAAGACAATTTCAAAAATTATTTCCAAGATGAATGTTTGTAGTCTCAACATTTAAAAATGTTACTGATAAGATTATTTGAACAGGTCTAAAAATGTATACATTATTTTTATTTGTATGATTTTTATGTGCTATAATTACTTAAATCAAGTCCACCCATTTTTTATAAAGAAACATGGCATATTCTTTTACTTAAAAGGAATCAGGTTCAAATAACCTACACTGTGTTATCTTGTATGAAACGATAAGTAGACAAACATAATATCCACATAACTAATTAAATATAAACAAACTTCAAAATCACAGTCAAGTGTTGGGAATATAGACTTATGCTAAGGCTAAACTATCTCATTTTTTCTCATTATATGCACATTTTCACATAACAAAGTCCACATTTTAATAGCGACCATTAAAAGTATGATAACAAAGCCCATCAGCATCCTAAGAAAATGACAACAAAATTCACTAACGAGGACCTCTTTGGATTTCTCTTGCCAGATAGTATGTAATCATTCTAAGTTCAGTAACTGCATATCAGATGTCTGTTCAAGCTTTAGGAATACTTGATAATAATATGAAAACATTGAAAGAGATAACAGAAATAATGCAAACAATTCTTTTAGTTGTTCTTCCATAAAGGAAGGAAGAGGTTAATTTTAATCAATCTAAGATACTTGATGAATTCTTCAACTCCATCATTTTATCTTTTCACATAAATGAATTTGTTACTAATTACAAGCAAGTCCTACATTCACCTTCAGACACTACTGTGGCACTTTTTAGTTAACTGGGTCAATCAATTAATTTAAATGATATTTGGCTAAAACCTTTTATGTCCCTTAACCTGAGGTGACACTTACATGTGTGCCCTGCTTTTCTGTTCCTAGACCACGCAGGCCTTTTTGCTGATGAATATCACCCAAAGCATACTCGTGGATAACAAGAATTAATTAAATTGCAGAAGCTGGTTAGAGATCAGCATTCATTTTGCAAATTAAATGTAACAGCCTTCTTCGGTTAAGAGATTGGTAAGTTTTTACAAATAACATCAGTGAGCCTTTTAGAGAGAAACACGGCCCTGGGAGAATGGAGTCACGAGGCAATACATTTATGTGGAGGCCAATTAACCTTTCTTCAAAAAAAGCGCCGGTGCCATAATGGTTTCAGCGGCCGAGGTCACCCTGCGACAGGGCACGCGTGGCAGCTGCTGGCGCCTGACACACGTGCTGCTGACAGAGCAGCACCGGCTCTGCGCCCTGGCTTGCTTCTGCATTCCACCCTGCATTTCCAGGGCGCAGACAGTCCTGACCCATCCATTTAGGTAATTAAAGCTTCCATTTGGAAGTGTCCTGCAGGAAGGTGAAACTGGGAGAGACAAACGGGGAAGCTCTCCGCATCTGGCCACCAGTTTCATCACCGGGTGGAGCTGCCATGCGATGGGAATGGGCTGCTAGGCACTCAGGGAAAGAGATGGACCGGGCACCAGGCAGGGCAACGCTGTCACTTTCGTTCTTGCAGGCTGTAATTTAATTGCTAGTCAAGGTGGACAGCGGGCTTGGGGGATGGGGGCGGGGGCTTTCTCTGAGGGCACACCCACTGTCTTCCATTTGCTGAGAAATCAGTTTATTTACTCACCCGCCGTGTGAGTCGGCACTGGGGGACGTCACCTCCCAAGCGTGCCCAGCAGCCAGCTCTCCCAGCTGCGCCCCACTTACCTTCCACGCTATTTTGTTTCCTTTCGAATCGTGCTCCAGGGCGATTGGAAAGTCTCCACGCTCATAAAATTTCCGAAATGCTGTGGGCTTGGTTGGTCTTTCTTTAAATGCTCCTGCAGCTGGGGGGCCTCTTACCTGCAAAGAAAACAAAACAGGAACCTGATGTTAAAACAAACTAAAAGGTGCTAGTGAAAAGACTGGTTTTCTGAAGTATCAGTTTGCACAGAATATTCTAACTGATAAAGGCCACATTACTCATAATGGACAACAAAAATGTCACCAACACAAACATTTGGAGAAGAAAATTATTTTATAATCACTAGTAAGTGTCCACTTTATTTCAAGCTACTTAAATAGAAAATGTGACTTCAAAATGTCAC
The DNA here is from genome assembly GCA_004026585.1 of Noctilio leporinus. NCBI lineage: Eukaryota > Metazoa > Chordata > Mammalia > Chiroptera > Noctilionidae > Noctilio > Noctilio leporinus. Next base: position 433,631 of record PVIW01000509.1, read on the forward strand.
TTTGTAAGGAGAAAAGCCTGATAATTCATTTAAAAAATTTTAATAAAGGCATCTAAGTTGAGAATGTTAAAACTTCAAGTTTCCTACTAATTGCAAATTTTAATCTCTGTCTGATTTAGTTGGTGGAATACTGAAGTAATATTTTAAAATATCTCCTTTAAATCTTTCTACATATATAAGATGGATAGGATACAGTCTCATGTTAAGAATATTAACAAAACTGCAAAAATGTGACCTGTAACTAATGATAAATGATAACATCTAAAAAGAAAAATTATTTTCTACGATGTGTATAACACACATTTGATAACATGAACATATGAGGAAATAACATTAGAATAGGTTATATGAGAATCTTTCATCCTCCAAACTGAGATTTTTATTGAAGAAGAAATATTTAATGTTGAGTCATTCCCATTGAGTACATCTTTTAAATGTGCAATAGTTACACATGAACTAATTCATTAGGTTACAAATTCAAAGTGATTAGTGAACTATTCAGAAACTTATTAGTTTCTTGTTGTTGTATTACAATTGTTTCATTCCCCTCCTCCCCATTGTTCCCCCTGCTCCACCCACCCCATCCTCTCTCTCACATTCAGTCCCCCTCATTGTCCACATCCCTGGATCATTTACACTAGTTCCTTGACTAAACCCTTCCCCTTCTTTCCACCCTCTTCCCCTCCCCCACCCCTCTGGTCACCGTCATTCTGCTCCTTGTTTCCATGTTTCTGGTTCCATTCTGCTCATCTGTTTGTTTTGTTCATTGGTTTCCTATATTAGGTGATATCATGTGGTATTTGTCTTTTACTGCCTGGCTTATTTCACTAAGCATAATAGTCTCCAGATCCATCCAAGCTGTCACAAAACATTTGTCACCTGTGGTGTAAATGTACCACCATTTTTGGATCCATTCATCCACTGATGGGCACTTAGGCTGTTTCCAGCACTTGGCTATTGTGAATAGTGCTGCTATGAACATAGAGGTGTGCAGGTTCTTCTGACTTAGTGTTTCAGGGTTCTTCTGGTATAATCCCAACAGTGGAATCACTGAGTCAAAAGGCAGTTCTATTTTTAGTTTTTTTTGAGGAAATTCCATACTGTTTTCCACAGTGGCTGCACCAATCTGCAATCCCACCAGCAGTGCACCAGGGTTCCCTTTTCTCCACATCCTCACCAGCCCTTGTTGTTTGTTGATTTGTTGATGATTGTCATTCTGACAGGTGTGAGGTGGTATCTCATGGTGGTTTTAATTTGCATCTTTTCTGATGGCTAGTGATATTGAGCATCCTTTCATATGCCTCTGGGCCCTTTGTATGTCCTCCTTGGAGAAGTGTCTGTTCAGGTCCTTTGCCCATTTTTAATTGGGTTGTCTGTCTTCCTGGTCTTGAGTTATATGAGTTCTTTACATATTTTTGAGATCAAACCCTTGTCTAAGGTATCACTGTTAATTCTTAATAAGCACAAGATAGCCAATAATTTATGTAATATCTTAATATTTTAAGATATGTTCATTTTTAACTTTTCCATGAAAAACTTTAATTCTAACGAAGAAATACATAAAAATGTGATATGATAAGTATGTCAGATAATGGCAAATACATGTTACCTAATGCACCTGTGAAGGGAAATGAGGAAATACCTTGTTTAGGTGACTGGCGCTGGAGTGGAGCTGTGGAGGGAGGCAGATGGGGGCACCAGTTAAAATGGGAATTTTCTTCACCACTCAGCACATCACTCCCAGTGCGCAATTATGTAAGTAACCACAGTGACACTGGGCTGTGGGGAAGCAAGGTTTCTTCCTCCTTATTGACAACTTGAAATTTCTTCTGAAATTAAGAGTGAGTGGCTCCCATTTTCAGCTGAATTTGCTTATTAAACAACCCCGCGTGTACGACCACTGCCGGGCGCGGAGCTGTGAGTTGGACGCTATGCACAAAGCAGAACATTCTCGTCCCCATTAGGGTGAGGCCAACCCAACAGCTTTAATTCCTGGCTTTTGCAATTCATGGACCAGAAAGGAAATGGAATCACATTCTTGGGGAATTGATACAGAACTGACAACTTTTTATTTTGCCAGGAAGTTATATTAAAAAAAAATTGCCATTTACCATTATGCCCCCATTCTATTGTCATACCCCCAAACATGGCAGAGTCTAATCTAATCTAAAGAAAAGATACTTAGCCAAGTTAAGTCAGCATGCACACACATTTAGGTTTTAGTGCAATCGTGCATGTGTGGGCATGGATTTCTGTGTGCACATGAATTATTATTGTGTGATATTGATCACTGGTCGGAAGATCTGTCATTTTTATGATTTTTAATTAACCTTCTATGGATACAGATAATGTGGTGTGCACACAATGGAATGTTGTCATAAAGAAAGAAGGAAATCCATCCGCAGAAGCATGAATGGGCCCGGAGGTGATAAGTCAGATGGAAAGACAGACCCGGATGGCCCCACAGGGGATGCCAAGGCCAGTGTCGCGGAAACAGGGTAGAGTGGCGGCGGCCAGGGCTGGGAGGGGCTGGGTCTTTTCACTGTAGTTTCTCGTTTGCTTTGTGATCTTCCTGGTTCTTGGGGTGATGATTGATTTTCTGCTGCAATGTGGGTGTGGGTGTATTTTGGGAGTCTGGACCTTAAACCTTCTGTTTTAGCTGGTATAATCTGACATCTGTCAGGCAGAGATTCGGGGAGGCACCTCATGATTGCCGGTTTGGTGCAGAGGACCCGGTCCCCTGCCTGGCCCCTGCTGAGCTCTGTGGATGGGGCTCCTTGCTAATACTGGGTGGAGGCGGGGCTGCAGCTCCCCATGGTGCCCACAGAGAGCTCTCCGAGCAGAAGGAGTGCCTAGTCCCTGCCCCCTACACGCAGGGGGAGGTCTCACCACTGGGGCAGGGGTGATATTCCTGGGTGATGTGAGACACCCTGGACAGCACCTCAGCACCCCTGCAGGTGTGATTACTGCTGGCTGGGCTGGAGCCCCGCTGACACTGTGGGTGCTGGGGGCCCCTGAGAGCTCCCCCGAAGATGAAAGACCCAATTCCTTGCTGAAAAATTCAGCCACAACTATTACTTCGATGCTCATCTGCTCATCCCCTGCTAACCACCCTTTTGATATTTTCTAGATGCTAAATTATTACTTATGCTGTCGACCGCAAGCCTTCCTCTTGTTTAACTGACCCAAAATCTGCTTGAGATGATTCATCTTTCTCCCTTCTTTGTATTACCTGAAAATCAATTTCTTTCTCCTATTATCTCTTATTCTAAGTATATTCCAATCTCCTGAACTCAAAGTTTTCATTATCCAGACTTTTCGAAGGAATGAACATATTTCTCTTTAAGAAGCCTGCAGGATTTTCATGAGTTGTCATAGGTGACTTACACAGAACAGGTAAGAGACCTGTGAGTACAGTGGGTACATAACCTAATTTTATGCAGGTGCTTGGCCACCATGTCTCTAGATAATATTTTTTCTCAGTTCCAAATATAAATGTATCCATTTAAAACTTATGGGAAGACACGCTAGTTTTGAAATATTCTATACACAATCTATTCCAACATTCCAAGTAACTCTAAAAATCCATACATAAAAACTCCAGGGAACTATAACGGACCTCAGGAACAATAAAGACATTATTACTGGAAATCATACAGAGGGATGTAGCCTGACTAAACTATAAAAACAATCAAAGATACTGTTCAGAACCCTTATACAAGTCCCACATTTATAGAACAATGGCTGTAAATTTTGTTGGATGCCTTCAGGATTTTATTCCAATTTATTATTATAAATAATACAGAGCCCATAAGGAACCATAAATCAAATGAGATTTGTGGGAAAATGCAATTAGGGTTTGCCTGGATGGTGGGGGCTAGCCGTAAACCAATTAGGAAGAGTGGATGTTGAAGCGGAATGCGTTTCGTAAGGTCTAATGCACTTGGGAGCCACGGTACTGATGCAGGAGGAGGCCAGGGTGGGGACAGCACCCTTTCCATGCCTGCTGCTACTGCATGTGCCTTAACGCACGTGGGACTCAGTCACAGTCTGTCCGGCGGTCATGAGACTAACAATTAGTAGGAAGGAATGTAAGGCTCTTGAAAATTCTTTGTCATATAGTTTGGCAGTCTCCTTTCAGCGGTTCTATTTATTTATCTATTTTTGATCATAAAGCTAAAAAATGCCATTTCCTTCAGGTGGGAAATCTGTATTTGCTATATATCTAGATTCCCGAGAGCACGTGGTTAAGCGGCTGGTGGGCTGGAGCTGTGAAGCCCCTGGGCTGCGCAGGGCTGGGACGCCCGGCCCAGGGCCGGCGACTGTGTTCCTGTCGGCCCCGACTTCTGGGGAAAAGGTGCTGTAACCCAGTCTGCCTCACCTGCCCATCGTCAGAACTTTTGCAATGCCTAAGGCCACCAGATGACCAGGCAATTGCTTGCAAAATATTACGCTAAGCAAATTCGACTGTAATGGTAGATGCGGCTGGACATTAACACCAGTGAGCTCTCGGGACCAGGTAGCTATTATAAGAAGTCCTAACAATGTAACAATTTAACGATATAACAAAACATTATGATAGCAATGCTCTTGATAGCAGCACCACGAAAGGGAGCTTTTATGAATATTTATACAGACTGCTGTGGAGTTCTTAAAAGTCAGGCCCTCCGGGCAGCGACAAACAGCAAAGAAAATTTCCAAATGGTGCGGGTAGCCTATTTTAGGAAGAGGATCCCACCCAGGTCAAACGGGATGGCCTGAAGCCAGGAGAATGTGGAGTCACCACGGTGGGCCTGGACTGGACGGCAGGGGTCCCAGCAGAGCAGAAGACAGCAAGGGCCTGGAGGTGGGGGTGGGGCCATCACAACCAACAACCAAACCTGCTGATACTGTGTTCCGTGTTTGACAAACAGGATGGGTTTCAACAAAACCCACATGAAATGATCTTACAGGCAAGGAAGTCAAAGGTTAGAGACATTCGTTCCGTATCCTGGCGGAAAGCAGAGTCAGTACAGGGTAGCAAAGAGGTTTTGAGACAGTATAGAGACTTGGGTCCAAGAATAGAAAATACGGTGTGACCAGGAAGCCACGGTAAGACTGGGTGGTCAGAAGAACCACGGGAGAAGCTGACAGCAGAAAGGTCACTGCCCTCCACTCCCTCCTCGAAAACGCAGAGGTAGGGATTGATCTCCCTTCTGAGTGCCAAGTGCCAAGTGCCAGCTTAAACCTGACCCACCTGCTCAGCCGGCTGCGGCAGGGCCTCCCCAGGGAGGCGGCACCAAGCCACCCCACCTCACTCCCACCAGCAGCCCAGAGCAGTTACCAGGCAACAGGCAGGAAGGGGAGTCACCGGACCCTGAAATGGAAAAGTCTGCAGGCCTGCCTTTTTCGTTTTTGTGAAAACAAACAAACAAATAACACCTTCCTTGTTGTACAAGCCAGCTTTGTCCCTGGCTATAACAGCAGAGCTGGCCCTGAGCCAGTCGGGAGGACCTTCCCGTCCCCTGGGCCACCTCCCTGGGCGCGAGCATGGTTTTTGCAAAATCTGTTTGGAAACTGTTCGGGGTTTCTGCTCAGTTTCTGCCTGGGGAAACCTAAGGACCCCAATGCTGCCAACAATTGGACCCCCAATCCCTCTGCCTTGACAGGAAATGCCCTCTGTCCCTGTGTTAGAGGGTTGGGTTTGGGCCACAACCCACACCAGAAACCCCTAAGGCACACGGCTGATGGAAGGAGAGCCTGGCTTCACCCGCAGAGGTGCAAGGAGCCTAGTGAAGTCACATAAACAATAAACGGCAGAATGGAGGAAAATCTCATGAAGTCACTTACAAGGGTAGCCCCGTAGTTTGACCTTTTGTGTTTTGATGCTGCTCTCAACAACAAAATTTCATTTGTCATGGCCAGGCAATATTTCACTACCTGTTTGCCAGGATGGTTGCAATTTATACTATTTTCATTTCTGCACTTTTAACGTGACACTAGAAACACTGACGTGCTGAACTGTTGACGTTCATGTCCCATGTATTCCTCAGTACACTGTCCTCGGACTTCCACCCCATCATGCTCTTTAGTTGCCAGGAGGCTTTCAGTTCTCTTTTTAACTGACCTCAGTGTCTCATTTTTAAAAGTGTCTCTGTCATTCATCGATTTCTCGGACACCCTCCTTTCCCTATGTTCTTACTATCTTGCTTATTCTTTCTGTTTTCCCATAGAATCCACTTACTATTAAATCTGCAGGTAATGGCATATTGAATTTTTCAGGTTTTGTAATATTTCCTTCAGAGTCCCCAATGATTTAATAGTTCACAGTGCTTGATAAGGCTGTTTGCTGTTTAAGTAGGAAAACAGGTCGGCATTAGCCTGCCAGGGCTGCTACAACCAAACACCATAGGCTGGGTGACTTACGTAGCAGACCTCCATTCTCCCCCGGCTCCAGAGGGTCGAGGTCTGAGAGCAGGGTGCCTTCCCACTCGGTTATTCCACGGCAGGGAGACCGACCTCTGGTTCCTCTTCTTATGGGGGCACCAATTCTGTCATGGAGACCCCACGCCCAAGGGGCTTCCCATAAACCTAGTTACCTCCCGGAGATCCACCTCAAAATGCTGCCACCCTGGGAGTTGGGGCTTCAGTAGCTGAGTTTTGGGATGTTGAACATCCCACATCCAGTCCTTCGCATCTTCCTGCCGTTCAACTTGGATCACTATGTCTAACAGGCGAGGAAGAAGGTGTCCTCCTTTCAGTACAAATGCCAGGCGCGAACTTTCGCAAGGGTGTGCTTATGTCTTTCCCAAATCACTGTCATTTAAGAGACTAGCTGCTGGTTGCATTAAGGGCAAATAGTTCGCCATCTCCATTTTTCATTTTATTTACTTCCATGTTTAAAGGTTTTAACTTTGTAGGAGAGTCTTTGTCTCTTCTGGCCCAGCCCTCTGTGGACCACGCCATGAATATTCTAACAGGCTAATTGGATCCTGTCCCCCATCTACTTAAAGCCCATAAACCAGTTCCCATCGACATGCACACAAAGACGTTTGCAAACTGTGGTCTCCAGCTCCCCCCGCACAGCGCTCCCGAGTGTGACTCACCCCCAGACCAGCCGGTCTCAGGCCTGCCCTGCTCTCCGGTCCCCATGATTTGGCCGTTTTATCACCCTCTCCATTTTCTCCTGAGTGACTGATGGTCACCTTCCGGACTCAAGCACAAATATCACCTCTTCTAAGAAACCTTTGCTCACAATCACAGCTCTACCTGCTTCACATGAGGCGCAAAATGCCTGCGGAATAAACAGCCGGGCTTGGCCATCAAACTGTAATCCATATGGAGATTGTTAGGGGGTCTAGGCTATTGATAATGTTTTTCTGTAATCAAACTGGTGGGTTAAATCTTTGGAAATTGGTATGTTTTTCGAAAGGGAGACCCCATGAGAGTGTAAAATTCTGAGTACTGGGGCCATTACCTGGAGCTCTAATAGTAAGTGGATTCTATGGGGAACAGAAAGAATGGTCAAGATGGTAAGAAAATAGGGAAAGAGGGTGTGAGAGAAATCAATGACTGACAGACACTTTAAAAACTGATGCACAGAGGTCAGTTAAAAAGAGAACTGGAAGAAGTCCCATGAAAATTAAAGAGCATGATGGGGTGAAGGTTGCAGTGCAGTGCACTGGGAAATCAATGGGACACCAAGGTGAAAGCAGATACACTCTTTGGGAACCTCCTATTCTGGGGTGGTCAAAGTCTGAGTTGCTAGCAGACACAATTGTTAAATTAGGGTGGAGCTAATGGGGAAATAAAAGAACATGAAAAGAATAAAATAGGCATAATGCTTGTGTTCTTTCATCTAATCACTTATGGTACCAGAATGGATTTTAGAATAGAAGACATACTTATAACTAATATACTCAGCTAAGACGGCCCAACAAAGTATGTGTTTTTTCAGTTAGAAACTTTTAAAATGTGAATTTAAGAGCCTGTAACACATGAACAAAAATATTTCTTAAATAGTTTAAAAACTGGCTCAAAAATAGATCCTACCTCTATCATTGCTACATTGAAAATATAATGAATACGTAATATTTCCAAGTCACGAGGCTTGGTATTGCTGTCAATGCAAAGATAACTCAAATATGTCATCCTCAAGATAGGTATCACTTAGAAGAGGAAGGAGGAATACCCCATAACCTTCTGTAGAAGGAAGAATGAAAAGCCACAGAAAGGGACATAGAATTCTGTACACTCAAAGACAAAACAGTTGGGTTTTTGGGCCTGTTGCATCTCATTAGAAAATGTTGCTGAGCCGTGTCACATACCTCTCCTATTTAGTCAACCAGGTAGAAATAATTTGTAATTCCTTATAAACCTGACTTCTGTCAATATTAACTTGAAATAATTATCTGAGAATTTGGTTACTACACCATGGTTTGTCTAGTTATAACCTTTGTGGTTATTAATTATTAAATTAGAATTTGTATTTTCTGTATATTTCCTAGAGCTAAATAACTATCAGTCATTACCACAAATTTATAGCAGAAAGTTCACTACCGATGGGACCAAACATGTATTTCCTTTCTATGTAAAATCTCTTCATTAAAACCCATGTTTTATGAGCTCTGCCTGATGGCATAGTGGATAAGGTGCTGGCCTGCAAACCCAAACGTTGCTGGTTCGATTCCCAGCCAGGGCACATAACCAGGTTGCAAACCAGGTCTCCAGCCAGGTCTATAGCTGGAGGCAGGTGAAGGGCAACCATACATTGATGTCTCTCTCCCTCTCTGCCTCTCTCCCTTCCCCTATCTCTAAAAATAATAAATAAAATCTTAAAAAACACAAAACATGTTTTTTATTTTGAAATTCACTCATATAAGTGGGAAAATTTTGCTAAAATCTAAGGCTTTATGATACTTAAAATGAAATAAATTAGCCTACAATTCTTGCAGAGAATAGTTTTGAGATGATTAGCATAAATAAAAACTGAAAGTAGTATTATGGATATTGTAACAAGTATATTTAAATGAGCATTATTATATGATTATGAAAAAAACAAATAACTTACATCATTTTTTAGATGGGTAGAACAAGAAAGATAGGTAAGTGAAGAGAGCAATATGGAGTAAAAGAATGAATATTTCAATTTAAAAAATTAAAAGACCTTAGTACTAGGCTTAGTTTTTCTACTTGACAATAAATTATGTGCTTCCTTGTCCCTAAAAGACTTGATGGGGGCGCAGATGGGGGTGCTCTAGGACATGGCAGGTGACTGGACCCTCTGAGCCTCAGTTTTCTCATGTTCCAGGTTAGCAAATCACATTGGCTGACCTCCAAGATCCATCTATATACCTCTGTGACCTAGCATGTACCTTAATTCAACAGATCCTGAGGACACAGCATTATCAGAGAATTCACCCACTGGTACAGTAAAGAGGGACCTTATTTCACCTTTGATAAATTGAAACCCAAAGGAACCACGGAAACACATCCTGGTCCACATGTCCAGGCTTATTTTTCTTAGCTTATTACCTTAACCATGGCCACAGCTTCAAAGATTCTTGACTTCTTTCGGGCTAGCATCCAATACCTAGATTCAGATATGTTTCTTCAGCGCTGTAGGACGTAAGAAATTCTCAAAGATTGCTAAGTAATTTATGGTGACTTCATTTGAAATTTACAACTAAAATGGAGCACACTTGGTTATGGGATTTTATTTCAAAATGTTATCTTTCTAGTTTAAAAGTTCTGAAAGCAATGGTTGGTCCACACAATTTCTTTAAAATAGGTTTTAAAGTACAAGGCCCTAGTGCTCTTCTAAATTCCCTGCTGTGGCGGGGGGGGGGGGGGGGAAGATAGATAGTCTTTCCTCACAAAATTAGATGCAATAATCAAATGATACAAAAGAAATCTTGTGACGTGAAGGCTAAAATGGTTTACTCAAAACTGTTCTCTTCTTGCAGTTAAATGTAGGAAAATGCCACACATTTCAGTGCCCAAGTGAGTCCTGCCATCAACTTGTTTCCAGAGAGTCATCAGAGATTTCAACTCAAATGACTGTTTAGCATGTCTCGTATAGCTGATGAAATGCCTGAGTGACTGGGATGGCGTGGCTTGTCCACTGTCACACCCAACACCCAGGCTGCAGAAACGAGGGAGCAAAACGAGGAAGAACTTGAAAGGTATTTTTTCCTCTTACATGTTGAGCATCTAAGGCCATGTAAACAGTTTCTATCTAACCATATATCTTGTCTTGTAGCAGAGTTATTTCATGCTGAGTAATTAGAGTGAAAATGTTATTTTTGTATGTGTGAAGAGACTAGTACCATTCCCATTTTACATATCATGAATATTTTAATAGAAAACTTGAAAATCCTTGTGTGTAATGATGCAAACTGATATTCTCCAGAAAGAACTGTCTATTTAATATAAAACAAATTTTAGAACTACCTACAATAAAAGATATTTATACTGGTAAAAAAAAAAAATAAAAGAGTTCTACTTTTCTTTCAGTCTGTTGAAAATTAAAGTACTTTGAGAGTTTACATAATTCACAGAAATGTAATTATAACTCTTAAACTCTAGTGGTCATATAAAGGAGGAAAGCAATGCTGAAACAGAGGTTATCATACACACAAAGCAGGCATATGACAACTGAACTGAAGTTAATAAGACATATTAAATCACAGTATATCAGTCTGGATTTCTCCCACCATGGTGTCCACCATGGTTCATTCACCCATGAAAGAAATGTTAAGAATGTGAAAGGAGAAGGAGAACTGTAGATGCACCTAAACAGTATGTTGCTATCTTAGGTCAAGATATCAATGCATCTCACACTATCCAGATGTGATATGTGTGTGAGGTCTGTCTGGGAGAAGTCCAGCCACTGTTAATATAATGAGAATGGTTTTCACAACATGGATGTGACCTGGCAGCTAAGGAGAGTGGACTGGAATGCACATGTGTGAACAATGGCACCTTCACTGTACTACTCAGTGGGGGTGGTAGATGCTGCTGAGTGAGCCTGTGTACTGTGTGGCCATCACATTCAAAATGAGCCAGCAGGGCAATGAATCCACATCAAATTTTGTGTTAATCTTGAACATTCCTCCATGGAAACTACACATGTGGATGATTCAGAAGCCACAGCTGTGGCAACTGGTGATTGGCAACTTCATCAGGACATGATCGCTCATACATCATGTCTCATGCAGAGTTTTTCAGCAAAACAGCAAATCACCTAGGTGACCCAGCCCCCACACAGACCAGATTAGATACCCTGTGACTTCTAGCTTTTTCCAAAACTAAAATTACCTCTGAAAGGGAAGAGATTTCAGGCTGTTGATGAGATTCAGGAAAATATGATGGGGCAGCTGATGGGAGAACTGTGCAAGGTCCCAAGGTGCCTACTGTGAAGGGGACTGAGGTGTCATTATCCTATGTACTATGTTTCTTCTATCTTTTTCAAGAAAGGTCCCTAATTTTTCCTGCTACTTCTGGAATATATATAAAGTCTTTTCCTGAGCCAAGATCTTCATTATGAAAGGAAGCTGAAATTAGGTCAACTTGTGGCCAAAATAAAGCCAACTTGGTTGGAGTGTCATCTGGTACACCAAAAGGTTGCAAGTTCAATCCCCAGCCAGATGGGTACATGTAGGGGGCAACTGATTGATGTTTCCCTCTCATATCCATGTTTCTCTTGCTTTCATTCTCTCCCCTCCCCCTTTCTCTCTTTCTAAAATTGGTAGGCATAGCCTCATGTGAGGATTAAAAATAAGTAAAACAAAATCAAAGCCAACTTGTTCACATGGAGAATAAACTCTTAACCTTTTCTCTATTAATAAGAAAGTCTTGGCCATTTGCCTAATTCACCCCAACAAGTTAGGCATAACTCACCAATCAGAAACTTTTACCAGTGGCTTCCTTTACATTCCGAAGTGCTCATTTCTGCATAGCTATAGTACACTTAAGGTGCGTGTGTGGTTACTATGGTACAATTCTAGGGAAAGAAAAACTGGTTACAAATATTATGCTCACCTATACCAATAAAAAGCTCTATTTCCTCTTTAAATACATGTTTCTCCTTTGGAAAATTTCCCTGGACAATACACAATAATGCAGGACTGAGGTTTTATAAGTGATAAATCTTGTCATTTTATTAGAGCTATCTACTGAAACATAACTCCATGTACTAGAAGTGCAAAGTCATTTAAAAGATGTATTCGGATCTCTTCTGGCTTTAAGTTGTCTTTTGATACATAGCGGGATCAACACAGATCTAGATAAGACTGCTCTTAGAGACATTTTAATGTTCAAATGTCTCATCTACAAAGCAATTTCTATCTTCAGCCTACTTAAGAATGTGTAATAAATTCTTTGCAAAGGGAAAGCCCTGTTTATAAGGTGTTGGGGAAAGGAATACATATGCTACGATTTTTAAAGGGCTGTACAAATGATTAATATGCCAGAAAGATTGATTTATGAGGAAAGAGCTCAGCCTGGTTATATAAGGGAAAACAGCTAATGTAAAGCCACAGAAAATTTCCTATTGAGGAAGTCCTGGAGACTCATGGGAACAATTTAATATCTGATGATATATTGAAAGATAAAGTGGCTCACATAAATTAATGTATGATATTTATATGATGTGAAATTAACCTATTTAATTTTCAACTGGCTAAATATAGTATGATGTAAGAAAGCTCACCCTACCGAAAAAGGGGGGGTTCAGGACTTGCTCTAGGAGGTTAAACCCAGGTGCTATGGTTTAGCTCTCCATCCAAAGTTACTTAAATAATATCTTAAATATCATCATCCATTTCTCATCTCAGTTCTAAATAAATATGGGCTCTACCAAAAATAAAAACAAAAACAAACTTGTCCTGTAACTTCACCCAGAATAATTTGAGACAGTAGTTTTTTTTATCTCTATAAAGAAAAATAATGCTCCTTAATGTAACTTACACCTTGAAAATCAACATGATTATGGATTTTATGGTAATTATTTCCTTCAAAAGATGAGCTGTTATTTTCTTATTAACTACAGGCATGCTCAAATATTTGATGTATCAATACGGTTCTGCTCTAAAACTAGATACAAGATATTTGTACATTTCATCAAGACTGTTACCTGGCCTATAGGTGCTAATAGCTGCTTGATAAAAATGTCATATAAATGATTATAGCAAAGCTCAGTCAAGGTTCAAAGATTCAAATTGTTCCAAGCCTTTTCTTTTCCCCACAAGCCCAAGTTCACTGAGAAGGTCACAATGGCAGGATACACGAGCCGTGGAAGAAATGAGCCTGGCTCGTGGTTTCGGGAGACAGGTGACAGAGGCAAAGCGAGGGCCCAGGGAGCTTAGGAGAGGAAGCCTGGGGTGGGGTGGGGGCTCCCAAGAGCTTCCCAGAGAGCATGCCTGGGAAAGACAGGGCGGGGAGGGCACAGGCCGGCTGGAGAGGGAAGAGCTGCACTGGGTCCTCTGTCCTAAGGGCTTTTAAGGGAGGTCCCAGGGCCAGGTCATCAGTCCCGGCCGCTGGCCCTGCCGGCAGCCAGGCAGCGTGCAGTCCAGTGCTGCAGCTTTTCTGGGCCTGGTGCTGAAACACAAGTGAGGCCCAGATGTTTTCTCTAGTTGGACCCCCACTCTGTTCTGGGGTCAGCAGGCCCGAAGCTGATGCTGACAGGAACCCCACTGCTGGGAGGGGTCGTGGGAGGCTCCTGTGGCCCCTGGACTTTCCTCTGAGGGGCTACCACATGACTGGCCACGCATTAGGGGAGAGAAGGGAGGGAGGGTCCGGCACCGAGTGGCCAGCACTAGGAAAGGTCAAGGTCAAAGCCCTGGGGTGGGGTCTCAGCGTGGGCCTGTCTGTTGCTAGGCCCGGGCTCTCCACCCTGGTGACACTGCGTACCTGGCTTAGGGTTCCTACCAGCTTACTACTGACCCCACCCCTCACTCCAGGGGAAAAGGGAGGGGGTCTCCTCTGCAGCTGCCTCCTGCTGAGGAAGCTCGAGGCTCCAAGTTTTGGGGACTCAGTTACCTCCCTCTCAGCCAACCACCAAAAAGAGGAAAACAATCTCTGTTCTTTTAGATTCCTTGCAAATAATGGGCCGATTGTAAGTTTTACAACAAAATACAAGATCACGTATTTAGTTCAATTCATCTTTTAAAATTATTGTCTCAAGACTTAAAAAACCAAGCGTACCTGTTCAACACTGACCCTGAAATAGCTTTACTAAGTCTCAAATTAATTAAAGGACTCGCAACCTATGCGTCCTAACTGCATACTATGAATGCCGTAAATGTCTTTTCAAATTGTGTGTTGTTTTAAAAATATTTTACAAACACAAAAATATAAACAATAGTGTGTTGAATGTAATCATAGGCAAATATTTCATATATGTTTCAGGTGAAGCTTTGCCTAGCAAATATCTATAATTATGCAGATATGTAACTCTATCTATATATCTAGATAGGTGTCTAGATACATAAATATTAGGCTACATATACATAGCAGACCCCTGCTATTTTCTGCAAGCATTTAGAAAAATTAGACCCTTAAACCTCAGTACAATTCCATCAATCAAACACAGGGAATTAATCTAAGGAATCTGCTGACGCAGGAAACATAAAGTGCTCTTTATTAAGGGCTGCCAACATCTTGTAGCTTCTTCACCAGGTAATAAAACTAAAAGTACAGAGTATATCAGCAGCCCTAAGAAAATTGGTAGGTCTTCTCTGCCTGACAGGGTAAGAAATAAAATGCAGGTGAGCTGCCCATGAGTGCATAACCTAATATCAATCACTTCTTCTCCACTATTGTGCAAAAGCTAAAAACTGCTCACATATTTCTCTCCTTAATATAAACTATTACGGTGGCAGCAATTTCAGTATTTCTACTGGCAAAACTGCTACCTGCTTTGTGTCACTGGAAATGGTTTTGGAAATTATGACCAACGCGTAGTTCATTGGGCACTGCCGTTGACTTACAAGAACTATACACTACCGATGCATTTGATTTCTTTTTAATGAAATCTAAGGTAAACCTAAGTGATAACAATCAACCAAAAAACTTCATAGATTCTCTTCATACTGGATTCTTGAACAAGTCACAAAGACAACCTCCAAACATTAAAAGGCGAAAAGGAAAAAAAATTAACAATAGTATTTAAATATTGTATTTGTGAAAAAAAACACCTAATGCTATAGCAATCAAAACTCCCAGTCAACGTTCATGGTGTGAAACTCATTAATATGGTTATTTGCGGGTCAAAGTCCAAAGCAGACACCTGCCTTCTACTTAGTTGTTCTGGGAATGAGCCCCTCTGCTCTGTGGCTCCATCCCCTGCCCCCCCCCCCCAGTTGCTGGGGTGTCCTCTGTGAAGCCAGCTGTCAGGAGACAGACAGAAGGAGAGAACCCTCCCCACGTGAGGTTTTCAGGGACCACACAAGAACCGCCACACGTGTCCACACATATTCCACTGGCTAAAATTCGGAGAAAAGCCACACATCCAACTGCAAGATTAGGCTGGGAAACGTGGTCTAGCTGTGCCCAGGGACAGGAGACAGCAGGTTTTGGAGGACTCTAGTCTTTGCTCAAGTTCACCATTTTCATCACCATCTCTATTTTAGTTTCGTTTTTCTTTTTCACCTGTAGATGATGCTTCCCACAGAAAAACCAGAAGTCCCAGCCAGGCAGCACATGAAGCTCAAGGCTGGGGATCCTGAGTGATGTGACATGAGCTCACGTGGCCTGCCCGTACCCCCCACAGGCAATGGTGGCGCAATGGCAGTTCCCCGCAGGGAGGGAAAAGACTGCCCCGCAGCACCTCCTGCCTGGCTGGCCTGGAGGCCCTCCTCCTGGCAGAGAGAAATCCCTGGTTAGGGCTGACCCCTCCCTGCGGGGGACTCCCCCCTGCACGGTCGGTGCGTTTCCTACTTTGTTATCCTGCATGAGATGGGGTGTCAACCATCGGTATAAACTGGCAGCTTCGTAATTCGCTTCTTGTCCGGCACGCGTAAGGGACCAAATGTTTGTATCAAGAATGAACAGGCAAAGGCTTAGCCGTTTTCTTTGGCAATGACGTCACCCCCAAACTGCGGTGGACGCTGCAATTTCCTTCCAGTCAGCTTCATGTGCACATCACCACAGCCAGAGGTCCTCCCTGGGGCCACTTCCCAGCCTGACTTCCGTCCTTGCTTCTTTGCTTCCTCGGACACACGTGCTCTCTCCGCACACGTGCACGTGTGTGAGTGGGTGTGTGTGTACACAGGTGAACATGCTCGTGGCTCTCCTAAAGTTACCTGAAAAAGCAGCCAGGGAAGCCATCTCTGCCAGAATTTGATCCAGGGCTGCCCCAGTTTGTTTGGGCCTTTGCTGCTAAGAACTTTCTCAAACCCTATCTGTTACTATTCCAGGTCAAGGAGCAGCTGCAGTTTCCAAACCTGTAAGGATGTTTTTGATCACTTTAATGTCTCTGTTCCCATTTTTTTCCTCTGTGGAGAAACCAGCTAGTTCTGGCCTCTTTCCAGTCACATCTTGCTTAGGACACCAAGTGCAGCCCATGTACACCATCATTCCAGGCCCCTCCAGCCTCAGTAGGCACCAAGCCAACCTTCCAAACTGTCAACGTTGACATTAAAAAATACTTGTCATGAGATCACAGTACTGATCAACGTCTGCTCTATCCTTTTTCCTCACAGTCCTGCTGCCTAGCTGCTGAGCCAAGGGCACACAGGTACATTCAAGGTTTTGTTACGGTATCACCCCAATCTGGAGCCAATTTCTATATTAGGAAACACTATATGCTATCACACACACACACACACACACTTCTATGGTCTAAACTAACATCTAACTTCTTGATGACACAGAGCCCAAGGCAGACATTCCTGCTCGGTGGTGGCCTCCAATGTCACCTCCCCTCTTGTGGGTCCAGGTTTCTCCAGGTTCCCCTCGTCCATGCCATCTAGGCCGCGGGTGGGGTTTAGAACAAGGGCTGTAAGTGGTGTTTGTCAGCTAGGACTCTGCTGCATGGTCTTCATAACTACATGGGAGGTGAGTGAGTGGGAAGGAAACAGGTCTGGTGAGCACCTCGTACACTGCTGAGCAAAGAAAAACAAGGTTCTACTGAAGGAGGACTTGAAAAAATGCATGTCCAAATTCTGTTTTTCTACAGGAAGACAATATTCTAAGTTTGTGATTTTCACCTAATTAATTTATAAAGTCAATAAAATTATAAGTCAACTCATGAAGTGGTTAAGGAACTTGACCAAGTGATTACAAATTTAAAGTAAAGAATGAAGGCCCTGGCTGGTAGCACAGTGGATAAGGTGCTGACCTGCGAACCCAAAGGTCACAGGTTCGATTCCCCAGCCAGGGCACATAACCAGGTTGCAAACCGGGTCTCCAGTCAGGTCTGTGGCTGGAAGCAGGTGAAATGCAACCATACATTGATGTCTCTCTCCCTCTCTGCCTCTCTCCCTTCCCCTCTATCTAAAAATGATGAAATAAAATCTTTAAAAAAATAAAAGAATGAAATATATGAAAAATGGCAACTAGGCGTATATGTATAAAGATAACCCACTTATGTTCAACTAATATAAAAACAAGGAGATGCCATTTCCTCTCAACAGTTGTTGAAAATGTATTGATAATACCAACTGCTGATAAGTGTATAAGAGAAATACAATCATATTCTGGTACAGGGATTCCAAATCAAATATTTCTAGAGGGAAATTTGATACTAGGTATCAAAATGTATGTTAATATTCTTTGATCCAGCAATTATCCTCCCAGAAATTTATACTAATGAGATCATTAGAAAGTGCACAGACTTACTCTTGTTATTACAAGATTATCACATTACATTTTAACAGAGGAAAACTATTAAATGCATCTAAAATAGAGACTCGTTAAATAAATTGTATCCTTAAATTAAAAACCATCACTAAAAGTTACAATGTAAACTAATTATTCACATAGAATAACTTGCCAAAACATAGTGAAGAATGGAAAACAGCAGATATGTAATTTCATTTAACTACTAGTATGTATGTGTGTATGGAGAGGAGATAGAACTAAGAATTGTGGAGGAATGTTTACAAAATATTGACAGTGGATTTTTATGTCATTGAAAAAAAAAATCACTTGTTTCTACAGTCAATGTTTAGATAAAGGGTGGATGTACTAAGTCTGTCCTCAAAGTATTAAGCCCATTCTCAGTATAATTAAAAGTTTGTGTGGCTGATACCTTCAGGACAGACCTCATATATTATTGTAGTGGGATGATCATATTTTGAAATTGTGAATAAGATTGGTTTAAATGCCTTTATTTTCAGCAAGTACATTTTCTGGTAAAAATACACTAACAAAATATGTATTCCTTCCTTTCACGATCTTTACATGTTCAGTTGTTCATTCGTACTCTCAAACCTTCGCTGTTTTCCAGTTAAGGGAATATTTATTTCATCAATCATCAAAAAGATGTTAACAGTGAATATTTCTGGGTGTGAATCCAGGTGATTTATGTCATGTGTAAGTTCCAGTATAAGGTTAGTGAAAAATGTTTAGACATAGATTGAGAAAATCCCTTTCTGCTGCGATGCAGTTGTGACTTCCAACAGATTATTAACTTATATGAGCTTGAATGTGCTGAACTGTAAACTAATATAATAATGCCTAACTCACAAACTTGCAAGAATTAAAACAGATAAAATATTTCAATGCTCTTAGTATTTCCATTAAAATTAATTAAAAAAATACTTTCCCTAAAAGTTTGCTCCCATTAAAGCATTTAACAAAATTACTTTGGATTTACATTAACTTGGGGATAGAAAGCTCTGAATTAATATAATTTTTCCAAAACACCTTTTTCTCCCCTGAAATTTCCCTTAACTAGGTAATTCGGCAAAGTTGCACAAATGCTATAAATAAACCACAGATGCACATAAACAGTGCCAGTTAAATTAAATGATATTATAATTGCTTTAACTTTGTAAAGCATATGGCATTGGAGAATTGACTTTTAGAGAAATTGCTATGTTTCTGAAGATAAAAATTGCCTGAAATTTGAATTTAAAGACCTAACTGATTTATACTAAATTTTGCTCTCTAAAATATAGCATTACCTGTGCCCACTTAAAGAAAATACAATTTCAAAAAATACTTGCAACACATATTTTGCAATAGTGAAAGTTTGTTCTGACAATTGTTTTCTTTTTATCTTCTTGTTTTTTTTTTTTTAAAGATTTTATTTCATTATCTTTAGAAAGAGGGGAAGGGAGAGAGGCAGAGAGGGAGGCAGACATCAATGTATAGTTGCGTTTCACCTGCCTCCAGCCACAGACCTGACTGGAGACCTGGTTTGCAACCTGGTTATGTGTCCTGGCTGGGAATCGAACCTGCGACCTTTGGGTTCGCAGGCCGGTGCCTTATCCACTGTGCTACCAGCCAGGGCTCTTTTTATCTTCTATTAAGCTTTATCTGTAGTTCATCACCTTTTCCACTCACAATATTGTTTCTTTCATACATACACTGTTTATCCATTCACCTGATGAACAGTTGGGGAGACCAGGAATATGGCCTATCTTGATAAATGTTCCATGTTCACTCTCAAATAATATGTACTTTGATGTTGTTTGTAGAAAACTCTATGAACATCAGTTAGGTCAGTTTGTTGTTAGCATTGTTCAGGTTGCCTGTATCTTTACTGATTTTCTGTTTACTTGTTCTAGTCCTTATTGAGGAAAAGGTTTTGAACTCTCTATCACTGTGAACTTGTGTATTTCTCATTGCAATTCCGTTATTGGTTAATGTTTTAGGATTATTATGTCTTCATGATGAGCTCGGTCTGGTCCTTTTGTTATTATGAAAAGATCCTTTTTATATTTGGTACTATGCTCTCTTCTGATGTCTACTTTTATGATATTATCACTGCATCTTTATTTTGACTAGTGTTAGCATTTTATATCTCTTTTCATTCTTTTAATTTTACCCAATGTATGTTTTTACATTTGAAGTGAATTTCTTGTAGTTAGGACATCATTGGGTCTTCCTTTTAAACCCAAGATGATAACTGCTGTCCTTTGATTAACTTTTTAAAGCCATTTATATTTAATATAATTACTGATAATATCCTGCCTCCCTTTGTATTACTTGTGAATTTTTTATTATGTTTTACATGCTTTTTCAGTTTATTAGTGGTATTGTTATTTTAACGGTTATTTTAGGGTTTAAACATTTTTAATATATCTGTTGATTTTCATGTGATAAAATGCTACACATCATGTAGAATATAAAAACTTTCCAAAAGTACACTTTATTTTCTCCTCTCTGGGCCTTTGTGATATTGTAGTCATAGATTTTATTTCTATATATATATTAGAAATCCTATACCACATTGCCAGTTTTAATTTAAACAGATTATGTTAAAAGAATTGGAAAAAATTAGGTATTATCTAAAATAATTATTAAAAAATAAAATATATCTACTCTCGCAACTTCCGTTTAGATTTCTTCATTTCTCTGTTGATCCAGATTTTCCTCTGGATTCATTTGTTCTGATTGAAAGACCTCTTTTAACATTGCTTTTGCTGAATGTCTATGGGTGAGAAATTTTCAACTTATGTGTGACTGAAAATCTTCTATTTTACAATGTATTTTTCACTGTGGACATAGCCGTTTCCATGTCTTAAGTTGGATTTGTACATTTTTATATCATGAATGTCTCTACTAACATGTAAAATGTTTCCTCTAGCTCCTTGAGTATAAGGAATATAGTCTTAAGAGCTATTTTAATGTCTTATTTCTATCATCTATGTAATTTCTGGCTGTTTCAATGCATCGACTTTCCTCCTTATTTTGAGCTATAGTTCCTTGTTCTTTGCATGCCTAATATTTTATTACTGGTTTCCAGACATGCTGCATGTTAACTTCTGGATACTAAACATGTTAGTATTCCTATCAACATTCTTACGATTTCCCTGGGACATGGCTCCTTTACTTGGGATACTTGGGGTCACTTTAATTCTCTCAGGTCTTGCTTTCCAGCTTTGTTAGCTGGTCCCAAATCACCATTTTGACTAGGGTTCATTTCCTCTCCAGTGTGGGAGGTCTCTAACTGGTGCCCCTTGAATTACCAGGTTTTCCACTTGGGCCATTGGGAACAAAACCACTGCCCAGTGTCACACTCCATCTTATCCTTCCAGGGGCCACTGCCTTCCTCAGAGACACAGGCACCGGTCAGTACCAAGTGAGCATGTGATGGGAACCCTTGCAGATCTCGGAGGTTTCTCTCCGTGCCCCTCATTCCTCTCTGAGGCCCTACGCTGTAAACTCCAGCTGATAGGGCTCCTCTGAATTCTTACATCCGTCTCCTGAACGTGGGGCAAAAGCTGGGCTCTGGCTGGGCTCCTGGGAACTGCAAGTCTGAAAGCAGAGCGCCAGTGTGGCCAGGGTCTAATGAGATCTCGCTTCCTGGCTTGCAGGTGGCCACCTTCCTGCTGTGTTCTCCCTTGGTGGGGTGGGGGGTGGGGGCGCGGGGAGGGACAGAGAGCGAGAGGGGAGGCGCACTATCCCGTGTCCCTTCTTCAAAGGGCATGAGGTGCACAGGGAGGGCCGCACTCTCATGGCCTACGGAAACCTAACCTCTCAAAGTCTGAGATCCAAACACCAGGCATTAGGGGTCACCACACAGATTTCAGCCTACGGGGGGCTTCCACAGCCTGGTGGGCCCCCAGGCAGGGAGCAGAGGCCCTCGTCAGGCTCCCCTCATTCTTCTGCCATCCTTCAGGGATCTGCCCTTCGCTCCTCACGCCCCGTGGCCTCTATTTCATAGTTTCATGCATTTCATCTGGTGTGGTTTCAGGTAGAAGGATAAACTTCACTTTCTGCTACTTTATCTTGATTAGAAATAAACCACATTTGTTTTGAAATCACATCCTTAGTGATTATGGAAATAGTATGTAAAAATCAAGAATGATCAGTACTTAGTCTAGGGCAAACCGTGGATCTTGTTTATGACTCTATCTTTCCTTTGGATTCCAAGCTCTGAGCCCTTCCTACCGGACGTGCTTTTAGGTGGCTTACAGTTGTGAATCCTGGACAAGCCTGTGTGAAATGAGTCGGTCACAAACTAGGGAAGGAACGGAGGGTAAAAGGTAATCCGCATAAGAGGACCAGTGAATTTTCTCTCTGTATTTTGCTTTCTCGTGGGAGACAGGTGAGTGACTACTAGATGACACTTTTCATAGCATTCCTGGTGACCAGGTCAAGCCAGTGCTGCTGATAAAGCCGTATCTTTCCCGTAGAAATCTTTTCTTTCTGTCTTTTACTGAATGTGGTGACAGAGCCTTGGAGACCGGGCCCGGCTCCCCCCGACTGATCAGGCGGCGCTGCTGGGGGACTGAGCCACACCGACACTGACGGACCGAGTTCACACTCGCCTCACACGACTGCAGGGCCATGTGCCCGGGAGACAGATCCTCTGTATCTTAGTGTTTGCTTTCTCTCATCCTGTCTGAGTGCTGAGCAGCTCCATTAGGCTGCTTTAAGCTCTTAGGAAAAACAAAACGCCAAGTTGTGGCTTTCTGCGAAGGCCTGGGCAGAGGCAGGCCGTGGAGCTAAGGAAGCCTCAGTCCAGGGCCTGTCCCTTGTGTGTGGCCCCCTTCTGCAGACACAGCGCCTAGTCACCATGCAGCCGTGACCCAGGGCCAGCACTGCCTCCAGCGGCCGGGGCCCAGATTCAGCCGCCGCTGTGCCCGGACCCTGTCCCCTGCAGGGCAGTGTATGGGGGGCCAGCAAGGCTGGGTGAAGGACATGCAGGTGGAGAGGGAGTTGGGCATGGGGTGGGAACTTGCCTACACCAAAGTCAAGAGCGAGTTTTTCCCAGCCACGCTGCCGGGGAGTCTCATTATTTGTGTGCTCGCCATAGAAACTGACATTACACGATGGCTCTCGGGAGGAGGAGAGCACGTGTGCCACCAATAAACACGCAGGGAAGAGGAGTGTTGGGATCTGTGCGGCAGCTCAATAGTAATCATGTCAGCTTCTGCAATGTATTATATCTGTGGCGTTTGCCCAATTCTTCATCTCTTTCCTCATGCTAAAGCAATATTAAATCTCTTATCTGACTACGCGTAGTCCTTCACTTTAAAAGGCTTCCCAAATTACAGATGCTTAAAGCCTCACAAAACCTAGATCCTTTGTGAGCACAGCCTAATGATCATAAGCTGAACCTGTACTGACGTTACACGGGACCTGTCATTTCTCTGTCCCTGTTTCCTCAGGTTTAGAAGCAAAGGTGGTGGGCTAGGGAGTTTCTAAGTACTTTTCAAAGTCCAAATATACAATTACGAGTATGATTATCATTATACTAATTACCTACATCATAGGAAGTTTAATATGCAAGAAAAACAAAGCTGTTATATAGGTCTGCTTTAAGATGATTCAGAAATAGAAATAAAGATAAAACATCACTGATACAATGGACATGGAAAAACACCATTTAACATCAATATCTGATGTGCAAATAACTTGAAATGTGTCATATAAACTAATGTTGCCTTTTATGGTTAAGCCTCTTCTATATTCTTTGTTTTAAGCATTTCAGATAAGTTATGTAATTACTCACAGTCATCAAATATGTAGCTGCCAAAGGGCATTAAGTCTTTTGAAAAGAAAAGCATGTGTGATTTGTATATTCTGTATCATAATATATTCTATGTTATATAGCATATGCTTGATGATTATATAAAATCGGTTAAAATTAACATTAGCTAAACATTATCTCTAATACTTGTAAAATTCTCATGGCCACAGTCCTGGTGCATCCACGCAGTGGTAACAAGTAACACCCAGAGGTCAGCCACGGACTCTCAACCACAGCCGTGTAAACCCCAAGCCCAGCCATACGCCCAGCACAGGCAGAAAACCAGCCACACCTAAGAGGTGGCTCTTGTCCCTAAGGAGCTCTGGACTAGTAGGGAAATGGCCATGTACACACACACACAATGAAAACATTACATTATGACATCTCCAATAATAAAAAAAATAATGAAGCAACTATCCTGAGATGTACAAGAGCAATTCATTCCCACTAACTAATGAGATACATTTTATAAAGATGTATGAACTTTTAAGGAATATAGCCTGATTATGTTTACCATGGACTATAAGAAAGCTGAACAACAACAACAAAAAAGCCTGTGCTATGAATTGAATGTCTGTGTTCCCCTAAAGTTGACATAGAAACCTGAACCCTCAATGTAATGGCACTTGGAGGTGGGGCTTTGGGCGGTGATCAGTCATGAGGGTGGGGCCCTCTAGAATGGGGTTGGTGCCCTTATAAGAAGAGATGGTCAGTCCCCACTGTGTGTGGACCCAGCAGGACAGAGGCCAGTGCAACCAGAAGGGTCCTCACTGGAACCTGACTGTGTGGGCCACCTCTTCTCGGGTGGGTTAGCCTCCCAGACCCGGAGAAGGAAAATTTGGCAGTTTCAGCCCCAGGCCTGTGGAGTTTTGTTACAGTTGCAGGGGCTGCCTGAGTGCAATAAAGACAAGGCCTGTAAACAGCTGTGGAGTTTGGGATGCCAGGGGACACAGCCAGAGACAGAAAAGAGCTGTCCATGGACACAGGGGAAAGTGGAGAAAGTGACTCCTAGAAGTGGAACGGCCTACTTTTCTCCCAAGCCATTTCTTCTAAATATCACTGAAAGGCAGCAAGAACAATTTTTATACACATAGTATCATGCTCTTGAAAATATATCAAAAATGCATGTAAAAGCAATTCCACAGCTACAAAGCATTACACATGTCTGCCATTTTACTTTTTAACTATTCCTGATGTATGGATACACCTCAAAAAGGACTTAATTTTTAAAGAAGGAAAATGAAATGATTCTTGGGTAAACATTTGAACCACGTCTGTCCAGGAGTGTGCCAGCTACTTTATTGCTTCTAGCTGAGTCTGCAACTTTAATTGACCATGTCACAGGGACCCTTAGATGAAGAAGTTGACCATGTCCATCACTAGGGCACTGAGAGGTCTTGTTTCAAGCCTGTTTTTAATGGTACCCATTTATTAAAAAAAAAAAATTCCATTATATCTACTACATGCTGATAATAGGATGTGACCAAAACTCACATGGCTTTAAGCTAAATGATTTCAATCATTTTTATTAATGAAAATTGAGCACTTACCTAACGACAAAAACCAAAAATAAACTAAAATAATGAATTTTGGTATGGTTTATACTTTTTTGTTTTCATACATTTTTAAATAAAGGAAGATCTCTATCTTGACTAAGACCATGTGATGCCATCAAAATTATGCCCTTTTAGGATTTTTCCAGCAATAAGCAAGAATCTGCCATTGCATCCATAGGCCAATTCTTATAAAGACCCAAAACAAGATTTTAATTTGATCTAACTTGCCTCTGAAAATAGACAAATACCAAAATACCTGAATGTGTTTACTTGTCCATGATATAAAAGCGAGTAAAAATCTAGTTATCGCATTGTTCATATATGCACTTGTTCTGAAACACGTGCTAGTTGGTGTGTGTAATGGGAACCGTTTAAAACATGAGCTTGCTCCCTATGAAAATCATAGTAAAATGTTGTAAAAGTGTCGTACTACTAGGGTGTTCTCTGGCACTTTCTGGAAAGCACAACTAATAGTTCAAGTTCTCCACTCTTCCTCTCTCCTCTAGCAGCTTCCCGGAACCCCTGGAGCGCTCTGCCCGCTCCAACCCTCTGCAGCATGGGTCCCAGCAGCTGCGTCCTTCCATCCATCCGTCCTGTCATCTCTGCCTCCTGGCGGCAAGTCCTTACCCCATTCCACGTGCTTTCACTCCCCTTCCACTCAAAGCCGTGCTCTGCAAGACCACCAATGCCCTCCACATGCCCAACCCAGTTCTCGGTCTCCAGAGACCAATAACGTCCAATAACAACTTATATCGGCAATTTCCCGGAGCTCAAATGCAAAAGCTTAAAACTGAAATTCACTCAAATTGTGCAAGATATCAACACCTCAACTCCTTACTTCTTGGGTCTGCATACCCCGCTAAACCTGTCTTTCTCTATTCCCACTAGCCCTTTCTTGTGCTCCTGAGTGCCCTTCACGACAGAATTTTCGTCTTCACTCTCTTTTCCCGAACTTTCC
This sequence comes from Noctilio leporinus, assembly GCA_004026585.1. Classification (NCBI taxonomy): domain Eukaryota; kingdom Metazoa; phylum Chordata; class Mammalia; order Chiroptera; family Noctilionidae; genus Noctilio; species Noctilio leporinus. The sequence continues at coordinate 459,774 of PVIW01000509.1, forward strand.
ATGATGTTGCCAGGTTAACCATCCTCAGGCAAATTTGCCTGCAGTGGGTCCTCAAATACCCAGAATGCAAGGCTCAGCCCTACTAGTCTTTCTGTTCTTGCCTCATGGGTTTTCTCTCAGTATTAAAAAATTTGCATCCTCCTTTCCCTGTTTGAGGATATTTTTCTTATTTATCCAAGAATGTTAAATGGTTTACATTATTTTACTTTTGGCATGTAATTACTAAAAGTATCATTTAGATTTTTCTTTTCTTTTATAAAGATAGAGGCAGAGAGGGCATGTGTGGTTGCCTTTCACCTGCTTCCAGCTGGTGACCTGGCTGGAGACCTGGCTTGCAACCTGGTTATGTGCCCTGGCTGGGAATCAAACCAGCGACCTCTGGGTTTGCAGGTGGGTGCCTTATCCACTGTGTCACCAGCCAGGGCTTCTCGTTGCATTCTTACCTGAGGCTTTATCACCCATTAACTAAGGTTTCTGGGATGTGTTAACTCAGTTGCACCCATAGAAGTTTTATAGCTTCCAAGTGTCTTGCCTTCATAATCACTCCCATACTTCTGTAAGAGAAATTTTAAATAATCCCTTTCCATTATTATAGTGGTGCTAATGAAGGGCTAGAAGTAAACGATTTGATTTAATTTGTCACAGCTCAATAGAAGTCCTGTTAGTTTTCAGCAATCTAATTTAAATAGTTCCTGAAAACACTTTGTGTTTTTACATCTTTGTGACCCTGCACGTGCCCTTGTATTTTTTGCAGCAAATCCCACCTACTAGGCAGACATCTTTCACCAACACACTCTGCCATCAGCTCTTCTGCCCCAGTCTTATGCAGCCGTTCGTTTTATTCTTCTCTGAAGTGGGGCCATTTGTATAGCTGTCATACTTCCCTGCTGGACTCCTGAAGGGAGAAGGGCGTCCATTTATCTGCGCTGAGGTACCGTCTCACACACGGCACTGACCAACACGTATTTCATTAATAACAGAAGAAAGCATACACACTTTCCTTGGCAGTATTTTGCTGTCAATATGTTCCTGAAAGTCATTCTCTTTATTTGTCTTTATTTTTTCAAATCATCACCACTTTATCCTGCCAAGATGCCAGCAGCTATAAGTATCCGATATATGTGTTTCTCCTCTTCTTTATGGTACCCTTTCATGCTGATAATCACTTCCAATGTCGTTTGAGAAAGGTGTATATGAGAAGAGAACAAAAGAAATCCAGTCTCTCTGCTTTTTCCCTAAAATGCCTTTGACTGGAGAGGGGCTGTTCCAGGCTAAGACTGCAGAAGATGCCACCAGCCTTATTTTCTACTCCTGTCACCCCAATAATCAATCAGGACCCGGTTACATGCAAATAAAAAATGGAAACAGCAGACACTTTAACTTGCTTGAAAATCATAAAACAATGAAATACAACCCTATTAGAGGGGTGGTGGACCCCTAATGCTATGTTTATCTGACAGAAACCACCAGCCTCTAGTTGTGACAAGAAATCTATGTCTTAATATCAAAGCAAAGCAGCTAAATTAGAAAGACTCCAAGAAATTAGAAAAATCATTCAAAGGAAAAAGGCAGCCAAACCAAAAAATAAACCACACTAGATTAACAGTAGACCTGTCAGCAACAGAAAAGAGAGGCGCATCGAGAAATCTCCTGGAGGTACAGAGAGGTAGTCACCATTATCCTGCAGCCGCACACCCAGAAACTTATCCTTTGGGAATGGCAGGAATGGCAGGGAAATGTTCACCTGGATGTCAAGATTGCCATCCAGGCACCTGCATTCCAGGTAAAGCATGTTCTTCGATGAGGAACATCATTCCAGATGAATGATGGTCTGAGACACCAAAGCGCAATACTAAACATACATGAATATCCAGTTACCTATTCCAGGTCATAAAAATTGGAATATGAGAACAGAATATGAGAGCACTGGGCATAGTTTAAGTGGTCTAACACCCCCTACACTCTTAGATATAGAAGTGTAAGTTGTCTAAATTCAGGTTTTAGTTAGCTAAATATGCTTAGTAAAAGTCAAGTGCAATGATTAAAAAACCAGAAATAGTATGTATAAACCACCCCCCCAAAAAAGGGGAAAAAATAATTAAAAACTAATTTAAATGATAGTAAAAATAAAAATCATAAAATAAGAAAACAAAAAGTCTTAAACAAGAAGGCAGAAATAAATGCAAATAAATCAATGATCACAATAAATGTAAGCAGGTTAAATTCTCCCCAAACTGTTAAATTAAAACAAAAAAGACAGCTTATAGTCTGTCTTCAAGAGGCAGGCGTGCGCACACACACACACACACCTCCCCGCCAAGAAATCAAAAATATTAAAAGTAAAAGATGGGAATTATATTCCAGGAAAACATTAAAAGCTGGGATGGTTATCAGACAAAATAACCTTTTAAGGAAAAAAATAAAATAAAAACTTTTAGGGACAGAATAGGTTAATGTATAATGATAAAAGTTTTAGTGACAAGGGAGATATAATAATTCTGAACATTACGTATCTCATGAAGTCACCTGAAAATATGTAAGTGACAAACGTATCACAAATAAGTGAAATGGGCAAATCTGTCATTATAGTGGGAGACTTCAGCTTAGACTCCTCCCTGAAGCAAGTAAGCAGACCAAATAAACCAAATGAAAAAGTTCATGCCTATATACAGACATACATACAGAGGTGTATATAAAATATAGAATACTTGAACTATTTATGACCATTATTTATTCTTTTATAGCACTCCTGAAACTCTTATAAAAAATCTGAATCCTGGCTGGTGGCTCAGTGGATTGGCACTGGCCTGTGAACCCAAAGGTTGCTGGTTCGATTCCCAGTCAGGGCACATAACCAGGTTGCAAGCCAGGTCTCCAGCCAGGTCCGTAGCTGGAGGCAGGTGAAAGGCAACTGTACATCGATGTTTCTCTCCCTTTCTTCCTCCCTCCCTGCCCTTCTCTCTAAAAATAATGAATGAAATATTTAAAAAGAAAAAAAAGTCTTACAGATATGTATGTAGGCAGACAGAAAGATAGACATACACAAAGAATGTGGTGTCTATAAGAACATAAACGTTTGGGTTCCTGAGGGTTTAGCATATCAAAACTTTTCTTATTTCTGTCCTTATTTGTATCTTAAATATTAATTCATATTTAAAATAAAATTGTGGTAAAAGAAGAGAAGTTAAGCAGAGGTAAGGAGAACAATTAGGTTCAAAAACAGTAAGAAATTGGAGTCAAGCAATATAAATGACCACCATTCTGCCTTGAGTTAAGGATAACCCTGAATTTTTCGCTAGAGTAGATCACAAAGCAAATGTCTTAACATTGATGCTTCAAACTGTGGAATCTCAAATCTTATTCTAATAAATTAGCTTATTACAAATACACATTTAAGTATTAATTCTGTAATAACAAAATATTGAGAATGCTAGAAAAATTCAAACTAAGCCATATGACTAATTATGATACTGAGCAGTTAGTGTAATAAAATTTACAACCACAGAATAGGGAGTACTCTTTTTAAACAGAAAAGCCAAGATTTTTGTACAGATGCCTTGAAAGAGTTCATTTCAAGAGAGAATAGTGCATTAAAAACCACATTCGAGGATCTGTTCACCTGCCATTCATTACTTGAAAATATCTGGAGAAACAGGAGGCAGGACTGAGAAAGAAAGGAAGTAAAAGAATGCTGCTGACTAAGGTTTGGTTAGAAATAAAACAACACTGCACCTTCAATGTAAGTCCACAGGTCAGAAATCATATTCGAGACCTTGTAGCAATGTTCCTGGTGCCCACCTATTTCCTCAATACCTCAATGCTGACATCACCATCTACCTAAATGGAAAAGGGGAGTCAATAACTAATCAATGGTTATTAGGTTACCAGTAATCAGAACACGGGGACACTAATTTTCAGAGAACAGAGCAGATGAAGAGCATTAGACTGTGTTAGAATTGAAAGGAACATTCAGAAAGGGTTGCGACTTGGATAGGAAATGGTCTCTACTTCTCATAATTCTGAAGCACTTTCCCCGGTCGTTTTGCTGATGTATGTTCTATTTTAAAATCGGAAGGATAATGGATGTGCTTCCTGAACTGTAAATTAGGTTTTCCATCAGAGCCGTGTCAGCGGCGTGACAGGTGCCCCAGCAGTGGCCCTGCTTCTGCAGTGCCCTTCCTGCTGCTTCCCAAGGACAGAGGGTCAGCCTTCGGGAGCGCGGGGGCACTGAGGACCTTCTCAGGGCTGTAATCACATTTACTGGAAGCCATCACCATTTCATGTGCTCGCTAACAGCTTAAAAGCAGGCCTCTGTGTGGCTGTCACGTGTATCTTTATTAATCAAGGGCATTTAATGTGTGAATGGACATTGTAAATTTGAAAGTCTGGGTACTTCTGATTTCCTAAAAGTAAAAGGAAAAAAAGAAGAAGGAGAATTTGCCAGGATCATTAATTGGTTTTAAGAAAACAGAACCCAGGTGCACTTCCATGGATAATTTTAGTCAAACATATTCTTAACTGTCATTAAAAAAACCCCAGCCCAGTCAGCGTAATTATGGAGATAAAACAGTGCAGAGAAAGGGTAAACTAGTATAAATGCTTAACACCAGGATATAAATCAAGGTTGTACTTGGCTGTAAAATAATATTATACTCCAATCAATAGAGTCCTTTGTATCAGAACGAAAAGCAAAGATTGTGTTTAAAAATGCAAAACCAATCTGCTTCCTAAATAGATTATTCTCTGCTCTCAAAGTAACATTGATTTACCAGCAGGTATCTGGCACACAACAACATACAACCTGCTTGTATGACATGCAGCATCTGGGAAGAAAATAATATGGCATCTGGGTCACTGGGGACCCCTCTTACTAACCTCTGTTACGACCAAAGAATATAGAATTTTTTCAAAGTCTTTTAAAAAAAACCCCACCCATTTAAACTAAAATCTTCAAACATTAACAAGAAAAGGCACTGCAGGGGTCCCATGATCCCCAATCCTCAGCACCCCGACCCGGGCAGACGCTCCCTGATATGGGAAGGACACAAAGAGCTTGGGACTTGGGTCCGAAGGCCTCTGTCCTAAAGGATGGCTCCAGCCTCAGTTCCTCATGGTTCTGCAGAAGAGAAATTGCCATAGGTAATGCCTGGCTTTTCGCAGTGTTTCTATTTGGAAGAGACGGGTTCCCCATTCTTAACCCACTGAACCCTTCTCAAAGGCTCCCTGGAATAAATACAACATCTGCCCAGTGGGAACTGGGTTCTCCTTCCTTCTCACCCCCAATGCCACACAGATTATGCCTGAACGTGAAGTGATGGGTTCATTCCACAATGATTTGCTGAGAACCAATTAAATGCCAGTTAACGTAACTACGAACATGGCAGTGAGGTTCCCTCCCACACTGAGCTGCCTACAAGACCTCTGTTCCCTGCTACCTTTCAGGACATTATAAAGCACCCAAGTTTAGTGTCACTAGATGGCCGGAAATCCCCCTTGCTGGGCATTGTCCCTTAGGCAATTTACTTAATCCTAAGACATCAATTTTCTCACCCATAAAATTGGGGTATCGCATTCTAGTACATGGGACTTTTTTTTTTTTTTAAAGATTCTATTTATTATTTTTAGAGAGAGGGGAAGAAAGAGAGGCAGAGAGGGAGAGAAGAGAGAAACATCAGCATGTGGTTGCCTTTCACCTGCCTCCAGCTACGGACCTGGCTGGAGACCTGGCTTGCAGCCTGGTTATGTGCCCTGGCTGGGACCTTTGGGTTTGTAGGCCAGCTCATTCCTCCATCTCAGGGTGGGGTGGGTCCCCAGTGCAGCCCCTCCTTGGGGTTGGGCTCAGCCTCTCCCCCGCCTCTCCTATTCCATGGACCACCCCCACGCATGTCTCCTGAGAAGTCACCCTTCTCAAACTTCTGGCACGAGAACCTCAAGGCTCTGCTTCTAGGCAGCCCCAGTTAAGATGCACAAGTAAACATCTGAAGGCTTATTTTCAAGAAAAATAGTCCTAGTAGTAAACTTTTGGAACACCATGTTGAACACAATCTATGTAAAGCTGCTTTACTTGTATTATGGTAGGCAAAAATAATAGCTCAGACTTAACCACTTATCCTACAAAATGAGTTTTCAATGATCCTAGTTATCTAAGATTCTTGAGGCCACGATATACAACCTCTGTATATCCAACATACATATGTTCCTTCTCCACTAAAGTATATTCAGGCCCAGTCAAAATGGGTAAAACGACATTAGATCCTGTGACTATTAGCCTGGGAGCATAATTCCTAAGAAAATAAAAGTATGGAGCAACTATATATGAAATTCATTTCAATGAATGATCTCTCACATTTCTCCTCCTGTGTCTAATCTCAACTCCGACTCTTGTGGATGTTGGCTTTGGAGCTGGAGTGTTATTAGTGTATATTTTCTCACTGACAGGAATGTTCTCAGAAACACGTGGGAAAGTGAACCCAGAATTCAAAGTTAGCTGTACTTTCAGAGGCCGAGACCCTAACCCTAACCCTACCCGACACTTGCAAGAAGACACTAGATGCAGAGGTGGGCAAAAGTAGGCTTACAATTGTAATACAAGTAAGTAATGCAATAATAGTTAATGAATGATAGTACAAGAATAAGCTGTTTTGCATACTCACAACTGTAACCCCTACTTTCGCCCACCTTTGTGAAACTCCAATAGCACCCATTTATTATTTTTGTTTTTAAAGGTTTTATGCATTTATTTGTAGAGAGAGGGGCAGGGAGGGATAAAGACAAGGAGGGAAACACCCATGTCTGGCTGCCTCTCACACGCCCCCAGCTGGGGGCCTGGCCCGCAGCCCAGGCACGTGCCCTGACTGGGAATCAATCCGACAACCATTTGGTTCACAGGCTGGTGCTCGGTCCACTGAGCCACAGCAGCCAGCCATTTGCTGATTTATTCAATTAAACATGCCTTAGGATGCTGTAATAAGATCAAGTGTAATGAGTGAAAATCATCTGAGCATCTCTGTATTCTAGAGAGCTATTTCTCCTTATTAAATGAATGTTCCTCTCCCCGTTCTATTCGTATAAGTAAGGAAATCCTGTGTTAAGACTTCAAAGGTGTATGCTATTTTTATTTTGAAAAAAAAAAAAAAAAGATTGGAACTAGAATCTAACTTTGACAGACACACGGTGATGTTGACCTGTCCAGGGCTAGGAGGCGGTGCATTCCAGGCACCGGTGCACACGCCTGCCCCCTCACACAGCACAAAGAGCCCTTGCTAACGTTGCAGGCAATGCACGATCTCACTGAAGCCTCATTCCCTAGGAAGCATGTGCCCTGATCTCCTACAGTTGAAAACAAGATGCTGTGTGAGAGAAATACCCCGGATGCAGGTGTGAGAGCTGGGCTTTCCAAGCCAGGTCGTCTCTGCTGTTCTTAACGACTACAGCACAGCTCATATGCCCACCTACAATGATCTGTGGACAAATACAAGTACCAATAATGACCTGAGAAATCATGTGACAATTAGTTAAAAACTGAGCAACTTGAGATCAGATAGAAACACTTTAAAATCCTGTACACAGACTGAAAATACGCTTTGGTCAAGAAAAAATAATATAAGTTTATGCACATTAGAATCATGCACCAAAGTCAGTCAACTGTTTCCCATCAAGGAGTCTGGGGCTAGGACAGCCTTTAAAAATAACATATTTCAAATGCCTCCGTTTACAAAGAAGGTAAGACATCAAAGAAAATAATCACCTGCTAAACAGTACATGGCTGTGTGATGAGAAAGCTAAAAATAAAACCTTAGTATTTTGATGCTCAACCTAGTATACCTTACTGTCTCATTTGTCCATAGCAAATCTGTCAAACTTATATATTGAATTAAATGTTCCTTAATCTTCTCACCCCAGTTTTACCTTGCATTTACAATATACAGATAAAGAAATGAATAATGTAAAAAGAAAATTTATAGATCAGTATCAATTATGAACATAAACATAAAATTCCTAAACAGAAATGTTGGCAAATGGATTTCAAGCATTGATCACCTTAATAAAGTTATAAAATCAGCATCTAAGATATAAACTTTAAGGAAATTGCAAATAGAAAGCATTAATTTCATTAAGGGAGCCTAGAGTAAATCTATAACAATATTACCCCTTATCATGAAATGTTGAAGGCTTTTGTTGTGGGATCAGGAGAAAGGTAAAAATACCCACCACGTCTTATATACTGAACAACAAACCAGAAGGCCCATCCCATTCAGCAAGACAAAAACAGTCTTACCAAAGTCTCTTCCAACATGGTTGGAAGAGAAGAAATACAATTCACATTCACATATATCATCATGTGCACAGGAAGTCCAAAAACTCAACACATACCATATAAAATTAATCAGTAAATTTCCATGTCTCCTGCATAAAAAATAATTATCTGCTTTAAAGCTTAGAAAAGTCTCTCAAAAACTAGACCATCTGGAGCCCTGACTGGTGGCTCAGTGGATGGGTGTCGGCCTGTGAACCCAAAGGTCGCTGGTTTGATTCCCAGCCAGGGTACATAACCGGGTCGCAAGCCAGGTCTGCAACCAGGTCCTTAGCTGGAGGCAGGTGAAAGGCAATCATACATGGATGTGTCTCTCCCTCTCTGCCTCTCTCCCTTCCCATCTCTGAAAATAATAAAATATTTTAAAAACAAAACAAAACAAAAAACTAGACCATCTATATTGGCATAAACATGAACCAGGAAATAAATATCAAGAAATATATGTAGGACCTTTACAGAAATACCTAATTAATTGCTGATATAACAGATTCAAGACTCAGAGGACTGAATATAACAAACTTGCCAACTCTCACCATTGATGTATACATTATCATTTCAATCCCAATCAAAAGTCAAACTTTTATTCTGTAACTTGACAAACTTTATATGGAAACTTAAAAGTTTATATGAAAATGCAAAGGGCCAAAAATATCTTTTAAGTTAAAACTCTGAAGAAGAAAAATGTTGGAAGACTTGCTCTTCCAGTGAACATACAGTGTAAAGTTAACAATAAGCAAAACAAAGGTAGAATGGAATGTGGATGCAGAGAAAAACGCAAACGTGTAAGAATACTTAAGCTACAATGAAGTTTGTGCCAGGAAGCCATGGGGAAATGACTGGTGTTTTCAAAAAGTGGTACCAGGCCACTAGGAAATACAGATTGATGAAATGAAACTTGCGTCTACCTCACAATTTACTCAAAAAAAAAAAAAAAAAAAAAATTCTAGGTGGATTGTAAAACTGAGTATGAAAAATAAGGGTAAATTTTCAGCTTCAAGATAGGAATGGTTTCTTAATCAAGAACAAAAAGGCACTAACCATGAAAGAAAAGATTGATAAATTTGACAATCTTAAAATGAATAAATTGTTTATCAGAAGACTAGTAATTGAGCGAAAAGACAAAGCACAGAAAGGAAGGAGATATTTATAAAACAGATAGCCAGCAAAAGATAAAAATACCTCTAGTATAGATCCCTCACAGTCAATGATAAAAAAAGGAGCACCTCACAGAAAAATGCACAGAAGGTCTGGTGGGCGGGTCACAGAGGAGACACTCTAACAGCCAAAAGGCTCATGAAAAGCTGCTTAACCTGGACATAAGTGAAAAATAGCAAAATAAAACTGTAATACCATATTATACAACTCTCAGATTTTCCTCAAATTAAGACATCTGACAGTAATGAATATATGTACCTATTTGTATCAAATGCACAAAATATCTCGTATGACACAAACATCTGGCTGCCTTTGTATAGCAGAAATGGGTTCAAAGATTTTTCAGTGTGTGCCCTTCTGACTTATAAATTATTATTTGCTACCTATTTAAAATACAGAATAGTATATGTATCTAGGCAGATGTTTTTTCCCCTCTGCTAAGCACATCTAATTCCAGGGTGAACCGTACATGAAAACTGCCATATATTTTTTGCCTGTGTCCCAGCTCTTAAAAGACCATAACTCACTTCTCAAGACACAATCTATTAACCCGGAACAAAACTTCCAAAGTGTATGCTGAAGTGAAGTACCCAAGACTAGAATCTGAATGTCCTGCACACAAATTTCAACAACGCACGAATATGTCATTTAGAGTATGTCACACTTATCTAGTTTGTGATTTTTCCGCTCAGGCGGATTCCTTTGTTCGGTGTCCACACCTGCTTGACACAACGGAACCATAGGAAGCACCACGTTTTGCTGATCCATGACAGCAGAACTGAAGTGGGCCACCACGCGGGGTCCACGGACCCTAAGTTCCACCAACCACCTTCAGCAGGTGGCTCTTTTTTGGATCATCTCTTGGTTTCCTAAGAATTATGAGCATTGGGAAAATTCTTAAATTTTAGAAATCACAGATCATTTTTTGCATGGCTTTTTGCAGAAATCAGTAAACTGATGGAAGCCTCCAGAAAAGTAGGTGTTCATGGAAAATTTGTGCCACTGATATAGAGGTGTCCTCACTCTGTGCCCCATCATTTGGCCTCTACCAAAGGCCATTTTGCTTGTCTTCTTTTGACTTTTGTCCTCATCTCTTTTGTCTCCACTTGCTCAACTTCATACAAAAGACAAACCTTCAAAGACAAATGGAGCTTTGCTTTCACATGGTAAGATGCGTAATACTGTGTTTCTTTAAATAAAACAGAGCTTCACTTTTTCTAGGCTGTCTGTATTACCAGATGTTAAGAATTCTTTCTTTAGGCGAATTCTGGTCAAGGTGGAGGCACGGTGGACATGTTTTGCCTCCTTGAGCAACCATAAAAAGGATCACAACTAACCTCAAAACAAAAGCACCCAGAACTGCCAGAAAACCAAACCGAATGGAAGTGCCAGAAGCAAGGACTGAAAGAAGCCGTGTTCGTAGATGGCAGGAGGGATGGAGCTGGGGAGCCGGGTGGGGAGATGTCGTGCGGCAACGGCGCTGGTGGCCGGTGGAAAGGGTGGTTCCACACTCACGGTGCTGTGGGTAAAACACGGGGGTGCTACATGGGAACAAGTGATCTCTGCCCCAGGCCAGACTGCACAGCACCAGGAAAATAAAGCCTCAGAACCGCTGGCTGTTAAAACAAGCATAGGCTGGGGCGGAGGAAGAAACTGCTAGCCTCTCAGGAGAGTCCATTTACAGGGTCCACATGGTTCCAGAATGTATGCAAACCCACCTACTCTGGGAGCCACCACCTGGGCAACGGCTGGAAGGGTGCCGGTGACACACAGGAAGTGGGTATAGTGGTTGGAACTGGGGTAAGGGCCGAGCAAGCCTCCAGCAGCCAGACGGTGGCACTGTCCCCTCTCTGATGCCTCCCCCACCTACAGAGCTATAAAGCGGCCAAGTGGGTAGCCCCACCCTGATGTACACCTGAGTCTCTGCCCCATACAACTTAATAGGTGCTATGACAGGGGGTCAGAGCAGCTCTATCTAGTACACAGAAACAAACACCAGAGGCTGTCAAAATGAGGAGACAGAAATACGGCCCAAGTGAAAGGACAGAAAATGAAAACCAGAAAAATAACTGAACAAAGTGCCGACAGCCAACCTTTCAGATGCAAAGTTCAAAACACTGGTAATAAGGATGCTCAGAGAACTTGCTGAGTACAGCAAGAGCATAAGGGAAGAAATAAAGGCTATATTGAGTGAAAGTGGAAAATTCCACAGGGAACCAACAGTGAAGGGAAGGAAGCTGGGGTTCACATCAGTGACTTGGAACATAAGGGAGAAATAAATACTCAACCAGAACAGAATGAAGAAACAAGAATTCAAGAAAATGAGGAATGAATAAGAAGACTCTAGGATATCTCCAAAAGTGCCAACATCCAAATCATAGGGAGGCTAGAAGGAGAACGTGAAGACCAAGAAATAGAAAACTTACTTGAAAAAAAAAATAATGGAGGAAAAACATCCCTAAATTGGCAATGGACATAGATATATAAGTCCAAGAGGCACAGAGAGTCCCAAACAATTTTGACCCAAAAAAGAACACACCAAGACAGATAAAGAGAGAATCTTAAAAGCAGCAAGAGAAAAGAAGGAGTTCCCATAAGACTATCAGCTGATTTCTTAAGAGACTCTGCAGGCAAGAAGGGACTGGCAAGAAGTTTCAAAGTGATTAAAAGCAAGGACCTGCAACCAAGATGACTCTATCCAGCAAAGCCAAAATTTAGAGTGGAAGGGAAGATAAAGTGCTTCTCAGACAAGGTAAAGCTAAAGGAGTTCATCATCCCCAAGCCCTTATTATATGAAATGTTACAGGGACTTATTTAAGAAAAATAAGATAAAAACTATAAACATTAAAATGACACAAACTCAGTGACTATCAACAACGGAATCTAAAAAGCAAACAAACGAAGCAAACACTAGAACAGGAACTGAACCATCAGTATGGAGATCATTTGGAGGGTTATCAGCTGGGAGGAAGAAGGGGGAGAAAGGGTGGAATGGTGCAGGGATTAAGAAGCACAATTGAAGGTACAAAATAGACAGGGGGTGTTAAGAATAGTATAGGAAATGGTGAACCTAAAGAACTTAGATGCACAAGCTATGGACATGCACTTAGCAGGGGAGGACTGCTTGATGGAGGGGAATACCAGGCAGAGGGAGGGGCAAAAGAGGAAATTTGGAGCAACTATAATAGCATAATCAGTAAAATATACTTTAAAAAAGGGTTCTTGCCCTGGCTGATGGCTCAGTGGATAGGTGCTGGCCTGAGAACCCAAAAGTTGTGGGTTCAGTTCCCAGCCAGGGCACACAACCAGGTTGCAAGCCAGGTCTTCAGCCAGGTCCGTAGCTGGAGGCAGGTGAAAGGCAACTAACTATACATGGATGTCTCTCTCCCTTTCTTCCTCCCTCCCTGCCCTTCTCTCTGAAAATAATAAAATCTAAAAAAAAAAGTTCTTTAACTGAATTTTTGTAATCATTGTACATCTTATTAAGCCATTGGAATACTTGAGATGAGTGACTTCTAAACAACTCATGTTTTACTGTGCTTCATGTTTTTCCCTATGATGTGCCTTGTGAGTATGAATAAAATGGGAACTAGTTTCTTCTGCATAAAAAAAAGATTCAAAATGAAACCATATTAGATACATAACAATGGTATTTAGTGTCAAAAAATCAATCTAGAGGATTAATACTGACCAAAAGCAACATGCTGAAGAGAAGCATCTGGGGTTGGAATGTGAAAATTTTGTCAATGTGCTATTCAGAATGATAGGCATTTAGGATGGCAGACAATTATGATAACAGTACTTCTGTGTTTTTTCTTCACCCAGCAATATACTCTTTCAGTTGCCACAGCAACCCAATCAATTTCTGATTACAAATGCAAGCAGGGCAATTTAGGCCCAGAGTGGAGAAAATGAGGAGCATATTTGTACATGTAGAGAACATTTGAAATTAGCCAATATCACTCATTGGAGTGGCTCTATTTGATATTCATAATTAAGATAGAGACTAAAAACTTAAGAAGAAAAATTTCGAACAGAAGGTAAACCACATTTTATTAAAAAACTCATTCTCTTTTTTTATGTCTTGCAAAGGCACAAAAGACTTCCACGCTGCTACCACATAAATGGCATCATTTAATTATAGCAGCTGAGCTGAATTAAAGGAGAAACAAATGACCATTAGACACCAATGTTTGAAGAATTGATGGAAATAAGAATAATTTCTATAATCTCTACTTGTTGGGATTAATGCAATCAGTGGCCAAATTAGAATCTAAAATACTTAAGATATAAAATCTTTCTTCTTATATTTTTATTATTTATGCCATAAGAATCCTTCTAAATATTAAAGAAAACAGAAATACCAACATGGTTAGATGTTATGCTGATGTTAAGTGTCTCTTAAAAAGTTAAGGAAATCATATGCTTAATGAAATAAGCCAGTCAGTGAAAGACAAATACCATATGATCTCACCCATTACAGGTCAATAATGAACAAAACAAACAACAAGCAAAACAGAACCAGATACATGAATACAGTGAATAGACCTTCAGTGGGCAGGGGGAAGGGGG